>JBDPZO010000002.1:20449586-20817320 GCA_039877585.1 Heterodera filipjevi | reverse complement strand
TTTGAGCTTTTAAAAAGAATTTATTTAAATATTCTCATTTATATTTTACTTTATATTTCCCGGATTCTGAATGACTAGTAATTTAAAGAAGGGATTTAGTTATTATATTCTCCGTCGTTGTGTCCTTTTTCCTTAAAAGTGTTAATAAGAATATTGTTACATAAATATATTTCGCTATAATATTTAGGTCTTTCTTTATAAATGTATGAAAATATTTAAACCGATTTTTTTTGTATTATCTGTTCTTAGGCACATATTAGAGAAAACTGTACCTTAGTTTTGTTGTTTTGTTCGGAATGAAAGGAAACAAAAAATTTAATAGGGGCGGGTGAACATTTTTAGTTGTTTTTGAAAGATTAAATTTTGGCTAGAAATATTAAATATCTATCAGGCTTTTTAAAAAAAGCTCATTATCAATTAATTATTTAATAGTCACTGATGAAAGAAGATAGTAAATTTTGTGCTAAACAGAAATTTTTATCATATTCTGTCATTTATTTTCGCAAATGCTACCTTTAGCTTTTTTTTGAGGCTTCTTAAAAAGAATTTATTTAAATATTCTAATTTAATTTAAGCTTTTATATTTCCCGAATTCTGAATGACCTAGTAATTTAAAGAAGGGATTTATTATTATATTTCTCCGTCGTTGTGTCCTTTTATCCTTAAAAGTGTTAATAAGAATATTGTTAACATAAAAATATATTTCGCTATAATATTTGAGGTCTTCTCTTATAAATGTATGAAAATATTTACACCGATTTTTTTTGTATTATTCTGTTCTTAGGCATATTAGGAAAGAAACTGTACCTTAGTTTTTTGTTGTTTTGTTCGGAATGAAAGGAAACAAAATTTATAGGGGCGGGTGACATTTTTAGTTGTTTTTGAAAGATTAAATTTTGGCTAGAAATATTTAATATCTATCAGGCTTTTTAAAAAAAACTCATTATCAATTAATTATTTAATAGTCACTGATAAAGAGATAGTAAATTTTGTGCTAAACAAGAATTTTATCATATTCTGTCATTTAATTTTCGCAAATGCTACCTTTAGCTTTTTTTTGAGGCTTCTTAAAAAGAATTTATTTAATTTCTCATTTATATTTAACTTTTATATTTCCCAGATTCTAATAACCTAGTAATTTAAAGAAGGGATTTATTATTATTATATTCTCCGTCGTTGTGTCCTTTTATCCTTAAAAGTGTTAATAAGAATATTGTTACATAAAAATATATTTCGCTATAAATATGAGGTCTTCTCTATAAATGTATGAAAATATTTACCCCGATTTTTTTTGTATTATTCTGTTCTTAGGCACATATTAGAGAAAACTGTACCTTAGTTTTTGTTGTTTTGTTCGGAATGAAAGGAAACAAAAATTTTAGGGGCGGGTGAACATTTTTAGTTGTTTTTGAAAGATTAAATTTTGGCTAGAAATATTTAATATTCTATCAGGCTTTTTAAAAAAAAGCTCATTATCAATTAATTATTTAATAGTCACTGTGAAAGAAGATAGTAAATTGTGCTAAACAAGAAATTTTTATCATATTCTGTCATTTAATTTTCGCAATGCTACCTTTAGCTTTTTTTTGAGGCTTCTTAAAAAGAATTTATTTAAATAATTCTCATTTATATTTAAGCTTTTATATCCCAAGATTCTGAATGACCTAGTAATTTAAGAAGGGATTTAGTATTATATTCTCCGTCGTTGTGTCCTTTTATCCTTAAAAGTGTAATAAGAATATTGTTAACATAAAAATATATTTCGCTATAAATATTTGAGGTCTTCTCTTATAAATGTATGAAAATATTTACACCGATTTTTTTTGTATTATTCTGTTCTTAGGCACATATTAAAAACTGTACCTTAGTTTTTGTTGTTTTGTTCGGAATGAAAGGAACAAAAAATTTAATAGGGGCGGGTGAACATTTTTAGTTGTTTTTGAAAGATTAAATTTTGGCTAGAAATATTTAATATTCTATCAGGCTTTTTAAAAAAAACTCATTATCAATTAATTATTTAATAGTCACTGATGAAAGAAGAAGTAAATTTTGTGCTAAACAAGAAATTTTTATCATATTCTGTCATTTAATTTTCGCAAATGCTACCTTTAGCTTTTTTTTGAGGCTTCTTAAAAAGAATTTATTTAAATATTCTCATTTATATTTAAGCTTTTATATTTCCCGAGATTCTGAATGACCTAGTAATTTAAAGAAGGGTTTGTATTATTATATTCTCCGTCGTTGTGTCCTTTTTCTCTTAAGTGTTAATAAGAATATTGTTAACATAAAAATATATTTCGCATAAATATTTGAGGTCTTCTCTTATAATTGTATGAAAATATTTACACCGATTTTTTTTGTATTATCTGTTCTTAGGCACATATTAGAGAAAACTGTACCTTAGTTTTTGTTTTTTTGTTCGGAATGAAAGGAAACAAAAAATTTAATAGGGGCGGGTGAACATTTTTAGTTGTTTTTGAAAGATTAAATTTTGGCTAGAAATATTTAATATTCTATCAGGCTTTTTAAAAAAAACTCATTATCAATATTATTTAATAGTCACTGATGAAAGAGATAGTAAATTTTGTGCTAAACAAATTTTTATCATATTCTTCATTTAATTTTCGCAAATGCTACCTTTAGCTTTTTTTTGAGGCTTCTTAAAAAGAATTTATTTAAATAATTCTCATTTATTTTAAGCTTTTATATTTCCCAAGATTCTAATGACCTAGTAATTTAAAGAAGGGATTTAGTATTATATATTCTCCGTCGTTGTGTCCTTTTATCCTTAAAAGTGTAAAAATATTGTAACAAAAAATATATTTCGCTATAAATATTTGAGGTCTTCTCTTATAAATGTATGAAAATATTTACACCGATTTTTTTTGTATTATTCTGTTCTTAGGCACATATTAGAGAAAACTGTACCTTAGTTTTTGTTGTTTTGTTCGGAATGAAAGGAAACAAAAATTTAATAGGGGCGGGTGACATTTTTAGTTGTTTTTGAAAGATTAATTTTGGCTAGAAATATTTAATATTCTATCAGGCTTTTTAAAAAAAAGCTCATTATCAATTAATTATTTAATAGTCACTGATGAAAGAAGATAGTAAATTTTGTGCTAAACAAGAAATTTTTATCATATTCTGTCATTTATTTTCGCAAATGCTACCTTTAGCTTTTTTTTGAGCTTCTTAAAAAGAATTTATTAAATAATTCTCATTTATATTTAGCTTTTATATTTCCCAAATTCTGAATGACCTAGTAATTTAAAGAAGGATTTAGTATTATTATATTCTCCGTCGTTGTGTCCTTTTATCCTAAAAGTGTTAATAAGAATATTGTTAACATAAAAATATATTTCGCTATAATATTTGAGGTCTTCTCTTATAAATGTATGAAAATATTTACACCGATTTTTTTTGTATTATTCTGTTCTTAGGCACATATTAGAGAACTGTACCTTAGTTTTTGTTGTTTTGTTCGGAATGAAAGGAAACAAAAAATTTAATAGGGGCGGGTGAACATTTTTAGTTGTTTTTGAAAGATTAAATTTTGGCTAGAAATATTTAATATTCTATCAGGCTTTTTAAAAAAAAGCTCATTATCAATTAATTATTTAATAGTCACTGATGAAAGAAGATAGTAATTTTGTGCTAAACAAGAAATTTTTATCATATTCTGTCATTTAATTTTCGCAAATGCTACCTTTAGCTTTTTTTTGAGGCTTCTTAAAAAGAATTTATTTAAATAATTCTCATTTATATTTAAGCTTTTATATTTCCGAGATTCTGAATGACCTAGTAATTTAAAGAAGGGATTTAGTATTATTATATTCTCCGTCGTTGTGTCCTTTTATCCTTAAAATGTTAATAAGAATATTGTTAACATAAAAATATATTTCGCTATAAATATTTGAGGTCTTCTCTTATAAATGTATGAAAATATTTACACCGATTTTTTTTGTATTATTCTGTTCTAGGCACATATAGAGAAAACGTACCTTAGTTTTTGTTGTTTTGTTCGGAATGAAAGGAAACAAAAAATTTAATAGGGGCGGGTGAACATTTTAGTTGTTTTTGAAAGATTAAATTTTGGCTAGAAATATTTAATATTCTATCAGGCTTTTTAAAAAAAAGCTCATTATCAATTAATTATTTAATAGTCACTGATAAGAAGATAAATTTTGTCTAAACAAGAAATTTTTATCATATTCTGTCATTTAATTTTCGCAAATGCTACCTTTAGCTTTTTTTTGGAGGCTTCTTAAAAAGAATTTATTTAAATAATTCTCATTATATTTAAGCTTTTATATTTCCCAGATTCTGAATGACCTAGTAATTTAAAGAAGGGATTTAGTATTATTATTCTCCGTCGTTGTGTCCTTTTATCCTTAAAAGTGTTAATAAGAATATTGTTAACATAAAAATATATTTCGCTATAATATTTAGGTCTTCTCTTATAAATGTATGAAATATTTACACCGATTTTTTTTTTTATTCTGTTCTTAGGCACATATTAGAGAAAACTGTACCTTAGTTTTTGTTGTTTTGTTCGGAATGAAAGGAAACAAAAAATTTAATAGGGCGGGGGTGAACATTTTTAGTTGTTTTTGAAAGATTAAATTTTGGCTAGAAATATTTAATATTCTATCAGGCTTTTTAAAAAAAAGCTCATTATCAATTAATTTTTATAGTCACTGATGAAAGAAGATAGTAAATTTTGTGCTAAACAAGAAATTTTTATCATATTCTGTCATTTAATTTTCGCAAATGCTACCTTTAGCTTTTTTTTGAGGCTCTTAAAGAATTATTTAAATAATTCTCATTATTATTAAGCTTTTATATTTCCCAAGATTCTGATGACCTAGTATTAAAGAAGGGATTTAGTTTATTATTTCTCCGTCGTTGTGTCCTTTTATCCTTAAAAGTGTTATAAGAATATTGTTAACATAAATATATTTCGCTATAAATATTTGAGGTCTTCTCTTATAAATGTATGAAATATTTACACCGTTTTTTTGTATTATTCTGTTCTTAGGCACATATTAGAGAAACTGTACCTTAGTTTTTGTTGTTTTGTTCGGAATGAAAGGAAACAAAAAATTTATAGGGGCGGGTGAACATTTTTAGTTGTTTTTGAAAGATTAATTTTGGCTGAAATATTTAATATTCTATCAGCTTTTTAAAAAAAAGCTCATTATCAATATTATTAATAGTCACTGATGAAAGAAGATAGTAATTTTGTGCTAAGAAATTTTTATCATATTCTGTCATTTAATTTTCGCAAATGCTACCTTTAGCTTTTTTTTGAGGCTTCTTAAAAAGAATTTATTAAATAATTCTCATTTATATTAAGCTTTTATATTTCCCGAGATTCTGAATGACCTAGTATTTAAAGAAGGGTTTAGTATTATTATATTCTCCGTCGTTGTTCCTTTTATCCTTAAAGTGTTAATAAGATATTGTTAACATAAAAATATATTTCGCTATAAATATTTGAGGTCTTCTTATAAGTATGAAAATATTTACACCGATTTTTTTTGTATTATTCTGTTCTTAGGCACATATTAGAGAAAACTGTACCTTAGTTTTTGTTGTTTTGTTCGGAATGAAAGGAAACAAAAAATTTAATAGGGGCGGGTGAACATTTTTAGTTGTTTTTGAAAGATTAAATTTTGGCTAGAAATATTTAATATTCTTCAGGCTTTTTAAAAAAAGCTCATTATCAATTAATTATTTATAGTCACTGATGAAAGAAGATAGTAAATTTTGTGCTAACAAAGAAATTTTATCATATCTGTCATTTAATTTTCGCAAATGCTACTTTAGCTTTTTTTTGAGGCTTCTAAAAAGAATTTATTTAAATAATTCTCATTTATATTTAAGCTTTTATATTTCCCAAGATTTCTTTGAATGACCTAGTAATTTAAAGAAGGGATTTAGTATTATTATATTCTCCGTCGTTGTGTCCTTTTATCCTTAAAAGTGTTAATAAGAATATTGTTAACATAAAAATATATTTCGCTATAAATATTTGAGGTCTTCTCTTATAAATGTATGAAAATATTTACACCGATTTTTTTTGTATTATTCTGTTCTTAGGCACATATTAGAGAAAACTGTACCTTAGTTTTTGTTGTTTTGTTCGGAATGAAAGGAAACAAAAAATTTAATAGGGGCGGGTGAACATTTTTAGTTGTTTTTGAAAGATTAAATTTTGGCTAGAAATATTTAATATTCTATCAGGCTTTTTAAAAAAAAGCTCATTATCAATTAATTATTTAATAGTCACTGATGAAAGAAGATAGTAAATTTTGTGCTAAACAAGAAATTTTTATCATATTCTGTCATTTAATTTTCGCAAATGCTACCTTTAGCTTTTTTTTGAGGCTTCTTAAAAAGAATTTATTTAAATAATTCTCATTTATATTTAAGCTTTTATATTTCCCGAGATTCTGAATGACCTAGTAATTTAAAGAAGGGATTTAGTATTATTATATTCTCCGTCGTTGTGTCCTTTTATCCTTAAAAGTGTTAATAAGAATATTGTTAACATAAAAATATATTTCGCTATAAATATTTGAGGTCTTCTCTTATAAATGTATGAAAATATTTACACCGATTTTTTTTGTATTATTCTGTTCTTAGGCACATATTAGAGAAAACTGTACCTTAGTTTTTGTTGTTTTGTTCGGAATGAAAGGAAACAAAAAATTTAATAGGGGCGGGTGAACATTTTTAGTTGTTTTTGAAAGATTAAATTTTGGCTAGAAATATTTAATATTCTATCAGGCTTTTTAAAAAAAAGCTCATTATCAATTAATTATTTAATAGTCACTGATGAAAGAAGATAGTAAATTTTGTGCTAAACAAGAAATTTTTATCATATTCTGTCATTTAATTTTCGCAAATGCTACCTTTAGCTTTTTTTTGAGGCTTCTTAAAAAGAATTTATTTAAATAATTCTCATTTATATTTAAGCTTTTATATTTCCCAAGATTCTGAATGACCTAGTAATTTAAAGAAGGGATTTAGTATTATTATATTCTCCGTCGTTGTGTCCTTTTATCCTTAAAAGTGTTAATAAGAATATTGTTAACATAAAAATATATTTCGCTATAAATATTTGAGGTCTTCTCTTATAAATGTATGAAAATATTTACACCGATTTTTTTTGTATTATTCTGTTCTTAGGCACATATTAGAGAAAACTGTACCTTAGTTTTTGTTGTTTTGTTCGGAATGAAAGGAAACAAAAAATTTAATAGGGGCGGGTGAACATTTTTAGTTGTTTTTGAAAGATTAAATTTTGGCTAGAAATATTTAATATTCTATCAGGCTTTTTAAAAAAAAGCTCATTATCAATTAATTATTTAATAGTCACTGATGAAAGAAGATAGTAAATTTTGTGCTAAACAAGAAATTTTTATCATATTCTGTCATTTAATTTTCGCAAATGCTACCTTTAGCTTTTTTTTGAGGCTTCTTAAAAAGAATTTATTTAAATAATTCTCATTTATATTTAAGCTTTTATATTTCCCAAGATTCTGAATGACCTAGTAATTTAAAGAAGGGATTTAGTATTATTATATTCTCCGTCGTTGTGTCCTTTTATCCTTAAAAGTGTTAATAAGAATATTGTTAACATAAAAATATATTTCGCTATAAATATTTGAGGTCTTCTCTTATAAATGTATGAAAATATTTACACCGATTTTTTTTGTATTATTCTGTTCTTAGGCACATATTAGAGAAAACTGTACCTTAGTTTTTGTTGTTTTGTTCGGAATGAAAGGAAACAAAAAATTTAATAGGGGCGGGTGAACATTTTTAGTTGTTTTTGAAAGATTAAATTTTGGCTAGAAATATTTAATATTCTATCAGGCTTTTTAAAAAAAAGCTCATTATCAATTAATTATTTAATAGTCACTGATGAAAGAAGATAGTAAATTTTGTGCTAAACAAGAAATTTTTATCATATTCTGTCATTTAATTTTCGCAAATGCTACCTTTAGCTTTTTTTTGAGGCTTCTTAAAAAGAATTTATTTAAATAATTCTCATTTATATTTAAGCTTTTATATTTCCCGAGATTCTGAATGACCTAGTAATTTAAAGAAGGGATTTAGTATTATTATATTCTCCGTCGTTGTGTCCTTTTATCCTTAAAAGTGTTAATAAGAATATTGTTAACATAAAAATATATTTCGCTATAAATATTTGAGGTCTTCTCTTATAAATGTATGAAAATATTTACACCGATTTTTTTTGTATTATTCTGTTCTTAGGCACATATTAGAGAAAACTGTACCTTAGTTTTTGTTGTTTTGTTCGGAATGAAAGGAAACAAAAAATTTAATAGGGGCGGGTGAACATTTTTAGTTGTTTTTGAAAGATTAAATTTTGGCTAGAAATATTTAATATTCTATCAGGCTTTTTAAAAAAAAGCTCATTATCAATTAATTATTTAATAGTCACTGATGAAAGAAGATAGTAAATTTTGTGCTAAACAAGAAATTTTTATCATATTCTGTCATTTAATTTTCGCAAATGCTACCTTTAGCTTTTTTTTGAGGCTTCTTAAAAAGAATTTATTTAAATAATTCTCATTTATATTTAAGCTTTTATATTTCCCGAGATTCTGAATGACCTAGTAATTTAAAGAAGGGATTTAGTATTATTATATTCTCCGTCGTTGTGTCCTTTTATCCTTAAAAGTGTTAATAAGAATATTGTTAACATAAAAATATATTTCGCTATAAATATTTGAGGTCTTCTCTTATAAATGTATGAAAATATTTACACCGATTTTTTTTGTATTATTCTGTTCTTAGGCACATATTAGAGAAAACTGTACCTTAGTTTTTGTTGTTTTGTTCGGAATGAAAGGAAACAAAAAATTTAATAGGGGCGGGTGAACATTTTTAGTTGTTTTTGAAAGATTAAATTTTGGCTAGAAATATTTAATATTCTATCAGGCTTTTTAAAAAAAAGCTCATTATCAATTAATTATTTAATAGTCACTGATGAAAGAAGATAGTAAATTTTGTGCTAAACAAGAAATTTTTATCATATTCTGTCATTTAATTTTCGCAAATGCTACCTTTAGCTTTTTTTTGAGGCTTCTTAAAAAGAATTTATTTAAATAATTCTCATTTATATTTAAGCTTTTATATTTCCCAAGATTCTGAATGACCTAGTAATTTAAAGAAGGGATTTAGTATTATTATATTCTCCGTCGTTGTGTCCTTTTATCCTTAAAAGTGTTAATAAGAATATTGTTAACATAAAAATATATTTCGCTATAAATATTTGAGGTCTTCTCTTATAAATGTATGAAAATATTTACACCGATTTTTTTTGTATTATTCTGTTCTTAGGCACATATTAGAGAAAACTGTACCTTAGTTTTTGTTGTTTTGTTCGGAATGAAAGGAAACAAAAAATTTAATAGGGGCGGGTGAACATTTTTAGTTGTTTTTGAAAGATTAAATTTTGGCTAGAAATATTTAATATTCTATCAGGCTTTTTAAAAAAAAGCTCATTATCAATTAATTATTTAATAGTCACTGATGAAAGAAGATAGTAAATTTTGTGCTAAACAAGAAATTTTTATCATATTCTGTCATTTAATTTTCGCAAATGCTACCTTTAGCTTTTTTTTGAGGCTTCTTAAAAAGAATTTATTTAAATAATTCTCATTTATATTTAAGCTTTTATATTTCCCGAGATTCTGAATGACCTAGTAATTTAAAGAAGGGATTTAGTATTATTATATTCTCCGTCGTTGTGTCCTTTTATCCTTAAAAGTGTTAATAAGAATATTGTTAACATAAAAATTCGTCGACTCACCCAAAAAAAAAAAAATCCAAGGAGCCATTCCGGGTTTTTTCACCCATTGGACACCAATTTTGAATTATTCGATAATATTTATTTTTGGCTAAGTCGACGCCATTTCGGTTCGGCACGAAGAGTCACCTGACTAAGATTGTATAGTACCTTTTTTGACCATTTGATTTTTTTTTTGTTGGTAAAAAATGTTCGGTTTTTGAACTCACAAACAGAAGTAATAAAATTTTGGAATTCTTTGAATAAACATGCAATTATTTATTAAATTAGTTTTCAAATGATACCAATGTAAATATTCTTAACTGATTGGACGCCTAAAGCATACATGTACAAGGGGTCGGCCAGCTCGACCCTCTTTACGACGTACGATTGGCCGAGGGAGGGTCTCGTACTGCCCCGATTCGTACTGTTGACGTGTTATAAGTAAAAGGACTGTCTAACCTCCGCCGTCTGCGCTCCCACACAAAACAGTACGAATCCGCCCAGTACGAATAGGGTCTTTACCCTTTTTGAGCACTAAATTAAGCAATTTGAAAAAAATATATCAAATTTTCAGTGCCCTCCATCAAGCCAAAACAGGCTTGTTTAATTTTTAATCACAAGCGACGAATGTTAGGTATGCATTGAAAATTAATTGGTGTTGAAACTACAGAAACGCAAACTAATAGACTTTATTTAGGGACAAAAGCACAACCATTAAAACAACATTATCGCGAGAAGGTTATGCCTTTTTTTAATCGGAAGGAAAAAACAGAATTGACTGGAATGTGGAATTAAAGCTTTTGAATGTGTTTGTGGTCTTTTAGAGTAATACAAATAATCGCCAACTTTATTTCAGACCAGGGATGCCGCCGATTTCCGATGTTTTTGGAGCGGAATTCTGATTTTCCGATTTCCGAAAAAATGTTGGCCATCGGAATTCCGAGTTTTGTCGGCGGCACCCCTGGTAGGACCAGAAGAATGAATTAAACATACACTGTTTAAAGAAGCGCGATTTGCTATTGAAAAGTGCCGAATAAGAAAGTGAATTCAGATTGACTTTTAATTCTTTGTTTGCTAACCTACACAAATCATTAAAAGATTACTTAATATGACCGAAAAAGAAGCCAAAGGAAAGTGTAAAATTAAAGAGCCAATGGTCAATCGTGGGGTTTCTTGCTCAATTCACGCAAATTAGCCAGAAAACGCTCAGGGGTGATGATCTGGTCCGAACCTAAAAATCAAATGCCGAAAACTGTTGGGAAAAGGGCCCAAATGAGTGAACGACCAACCAATGACAACTTCCCAAGCCTTTTGTGCCCTGGTCACTTCGTAGGCCGAACGCATCTCGGAAAAGGTGGCGCCCCCGACGATAAAAATGATTAGCCGTGGGCCCGAACGCATTTGTGAGTAGCGCTGGTCTTTGTGCCATTGGCCATAGCGAGCGCTTGTGGGTGCCCTGAACCGTTAAATTAAATAAATTACTTAATCTTGGCTATGTTTAATCGACAAAGCAATTGAGCAACCAGAGAGATTTGGATTAAGCATCACACCAACCTGTACGGCTGACTAATCTGACGTCCTGCCAAAAACGGAAAATGTTTGATTTCCAATCTGTCCTCAATGGCATCTTCCATCAAATCTTTGACCACGGGAACCCAGCGAGATTCCCGGTAAACTTGCTCATTTCCTCGTTCTCGGCGTGAGGGAGTCCAAACGCGCTTACGCCCTTGCTAAAAAAAAAGATAATAAAAGGACTGAAAACAAAGCAAGTAGAGGGGAAGAAGAGTCCATCAGAGTAACTATGACAAAACGATTTGTTCACAGTATTCACAATCAAATGATCATCATATGGACTCGTGGGTAATAAATATGCAAAGATTAACAAAAGGTAAATAAATTTGCACACAAAAGGAAAAGAACATTCAGTGCTTCAAAGGGGAACAAAGTTCAAACCAACTGAACCATTCAGTCGAAAGAAGGAAAAGCACAAGCAGCCAAAAGATACAGCGACTTACATCGATTACAATATTAAGGCCCAACAAAGCGGCATTTGTCAGAGTTTCCCTTTCCGTCTGGGGAATATTGGCGTGTTGCAGCAGTTTGTTAAGGTTCTCATCGGTTATTCCTGTAAATAACAGTGAATCATTGCTTAACACAACCCGTATTGTACCGTTTTTGTGCAAAATATAAAGCAGAATGAGGCGCAATCGATCTTCAAGTTTCACAGCCGGATCAATGAGCAAAGGGACCATCAGCTTCATGGGGTCTTTGATCCTCTCCCCGTCAGCATCCATGCCAATCGCCAAATCCTAAAACACCAAATAATCCAGCAGGCGAATAACAAGTAACGACCTGTTCCACTTTACACAATTTGTCAACTCCGTGTTTGTACCGATTCATACATTCCTCCGCCAAATGGAAATGGGTACTGAACAAATGAGTTGAGGGGCATTGGCAATGAGAAATGCAAAGGCTGTTATAAGATCACCTGAATTTATTGAGCTCCTTTTGGTATTGAGGAGCTTTTTTGATTAGAAGCGACAGATCCTTTATCGATTTTGCATCGCTTGGCATTTTTTTATTTTCGGAGAATTTCTTCAAACCACGCGTCACCTGAGTGGAAAATAAAAAATTTACGAATTAAAAAAAAAAGAGCGGCTACTTCTTGAGAAACAACAGCAATGTGTTTGTGGCGGTTCTCCGCCCACAGGTCGTCGTTTTCGTCGAGTAGCACTTCCTTGTCTACAGATTCAGCTCCGCCAGTCTCATAACGATAAACATCATTTTCAATATTCAAAAGGTCTTGAGTCATCGCCTGTAAAGTGAGCTCATGCAGCAATGGAGAAATGGCGTCAAATCCACGATCTATTATGATCAGTTGGGACCGTGCTTTCTCAGACCCTTCGCCCATCGATGGATCATCCGCTTTATAAGCATCGAGTTTTTGCTCTACCAAATGCCCAAGCTCAACATTTCTTTCAAAATCTGCTCGGTATCTATGAAAAAAAAGTTCAGTTAAAGTGCATGAATGAACAACACGACCTTATAGACGGATATTCACCCAATGTTGCACAAACGGTAGCTATTTGTTCCGCAATACGCTCCAAATTCAATGTAAGACTGCCCTGTTTCTGCGCATTATAATACAAAAAGAATGTGTCAGGGGAGTCTAGCGTGTAGACCTAAACAAAATGCTAACGGATAAAAAAAAGACGAATTAGACCTGCGATTCATAAGGAGTGAATGCTATATTAATCTCCTTGAGTGTTCGAATAAAACGTGAAACAGGACTTCTCGAAAGTGTAGAAAAGAGTTGGTCTGGGCATGCTTCAGTAAAAAAAACATGCGCACATTTGTAAAGATTCTGTCCAGAAAAATCTCTGATCAACTTGTCAATGGATTCCTGATGTAATTAATATGTTGTCAAATTAACTAAGGATATGAAGAAGCATTACTTTTGCTGGGGAAATCAAATAGACAGCATCTAGAGCAGGAAGGGGCTCACGACGCTTGTTTAAGTCCTCTACAATTGTTATCCCCTGGTCCATAACATCGTGCATTTTGCAACACGCACTTAACATTCGCATCGCCAAACGGTCCACAATCAGTACGTTCCATGCCCCACCCTTCTGCGGGTTGTGCAATGGTTGAAGAACCTCGTTAATGAGCTCTAAATATGATCGAAAAAATTTTCGATGAGAGTTGACACACTTACTCTGTCCAACAATTGCTTTCAATGTCATGGAGAATTTTTTAAAGCTATCAATCACAAATACCTCAGAAAAAAAAAATTGAAGATTACTATGAAATACAAAAGTAGATCGTTTCGTAAATCCGTCAAAGTGAAAAAAATATACTTTTTATCCAACATGAACTTTTACTTAGAAAAATAACTGACGAAACGCCCATATGGAGGATATAAAAGGAAGGCGGCAAAATAGGTAGGTGCTTAAAAATCAATACGTCAATACTTATATATAAAACAATGTTTTTTCAATGTAAGAAAAAAAATTAAAATTTTTCCTCCCTATGGTTTTCAAAATAAAGGCGCTGGGGGCCTTATGCTATAGAAGTGACCAAAAATACAACAAAGTGTTAAAATATTTCCATCTATGGCGAGTTTGATTATGAAATTGTGCATCCATCAATAGTTATGCTCATCGGAGTGCGAGAAGTTTTGCTCCAAACAAAAAATTACACTTTTTGCAACCTACCTATTTTGAGGGGGGTTCAACACTATTTTGGGCTTTTTAGCACTATCTAGGCAACTATTTCGTGGTTTTTAACACCTAAAAACCCAAGCCCTACCTATAAATAAATCGATTATTTGGTTAGCCGAACTGAAAACCTAAACCGGAATTTCTCGTGTTTCAGTTTTCGTTTTGGGTTCCAACCGCTAGTAGCTCTAATTAACCAGGAAGTTATTTTTGTTTCAAGCTTAATATTTTTTTTAGGTTTAAAAATTAGTGCTCATTTAAAGTAATAAATGGCTACTACTATACCTGGGTCACTGGTTAATAAAACCAAGAAGCATTTCTTGGGTATGACGGCGCCGGCAGGTTATGTGGCTGGAGTTGGTCGTGGTGCTACTGGGTTCACTACTCGGTCTGATATTGGACCGGCAAGGGACAGCACTGACCTCCCAATGGAAGCTGCTATGGCCGCTGCTGCTGCTGCTGTTGCAGCTGCTCCAGCGCCTGGACCCCCTTCCAAAAAACACAAAAATGATGATGAACATGATGAAGCTGAGGATTTGAATGACGCTAATTATGACGAGGTTCGCTTAAACTAAAAGTTAATTGCGTCTCATTGTTTTTCATTTAGTTTGAAGGCTATGGTGGAAGTCTTTTCGCCAAAGACCCGTACGACAAAGATGATGAGGAAGCCGACGAAATTTACCATGCAGTTGATATGAGACAGGATGAACGTCGTCGAGAGTACAGAGAGAGAAAGTACAAAGAGGCAGTCGAGACGTACCGAAAGGAGCGGCCAAAGATCCAACAACAGTTCAGTGATTTGCGACGACAGTTGGCAACAGTGAAGGAAGAAGAATGGGCTGCAATTCCTGAGGTCGGCGACAGCAGAAACAGAGCAAAGCGCACCCAAAGAGGAGATCAGTATGCTTTCGACTGTTTGTCTAGAATGACTAACTGTTAAGATTTACCCCGGTACCTGACTCTGTGATTGCGTCTGCTATGAGCTTCAATCAAATGAACACTGTGCTGGATAAGAATGTGCAGAGTGGAATTTCTACTCCATATTCCGGCTTTCAATCTACTCTTGGAGGCTTTCAATCCACTTTTGGGTTCCAATCAACCTTCGGCTTTCATTCGACTCTTGGAGGATTCCATTCTACTCTCAATGGAGGGCAGATGACGCCTGGGTGGAAAACACAGACCGGTTCGTCAACTGATTTGGACTTGCGCAAAATCGGACAAGCAAAAAACAGAATAATGGACATCCGACTTAATCAGGCAAGTTATAGTAGTTTTGACTACAGAAAATTTCAATCTTTTGCCAAATGATGAGAGAGTAAAAGGTCTGACACCCATTAACTGTGCATCAATGGCAAGGAGGTGTGTTTGAGCGCATTATGCACTTCTAATGTTTGACGGGGATAGAATTCGCGTTCATGTTGAATTTGCTTGCTGATTAAGTGTTATTTTAGCGAGCTTAATTAATGCACATTTTTCACTTTTCTTAAACCCGAAAAACAAAACCCATGAAGTGTACAGCTGAGTTAATGAAAAGGTGGTTGATCATGAAGTTTTCAATCTGATGGCAATATTTACAGATAACAATATTCGGCACTTGTATAGCGTAGAGGGCTAATTTTGGAACAAAAGGGGGGGGGGGGCATTTATTTTTTTAATTATTTCTTTTTAATTTTCAGAATTGACCAAAAAAAATTCCTATTCGTTTTTTTCGACCTCAAAAACCTTTCAAACACATTTAGGATTAAAACAAAAAATAGTAGAAAAAAACGAAAGGGTCCCCTTTTGGTTTCAAATTTAGCCCTCTACGCTATACAAGTGCCCGATTTTCTTACACTCAAATAATTCAATAGTTTTAATTTTGAAGGTGTCCGATTCGGTGTCTGGCCAAACTGTCGTTGACCCTAAGGGGTATCTAACTGACCTTCAGTCTATGATTCCTCAATTTGGAGCAGACATGCAAGACATCAAAAAAGGGCGGATGCTTTTGAAATCATTGCGCGAGACAAATCCGGAAAAACCACAGGGTAAGCTTTTCCATTAGCTACATTAACAACCAGGAAATTCTAACAGGATGGATTGCATCAGCACGCCTAGAAGAAGCAAGCGGAAAGTTGCAGGCAGCCAGAAATTTGGTCATGGAGGGACTCGAAAAAATTGAAAAGTCGGAAGACCTTTGGCTGGAGGCAATCCGTCTTCATCCTCCTAACATTGGCAAAAATATTGGTACAACTAAATTGGGAAATACACCAAGACATTATCATTTGGCATTCAGTTGCAAATGCTGTACGAGCTTTGCCTCACTCTGTCAAAATTTGGCTGAAAGCGGCAGATTTGGAGGCAGACTTAAAAGGGAGGAAGATTGTATTACTCAAAGCCCTGGAAAACAATCCGAGTTCGGTTCGGTTGTGGAAAGCCGCCGTTGACCTACAAGAGCCCGAAGACGCCCGGTCATTGCTCACCAGGGCTGTCGAATGCTGCCCATTGAGCACGGAACTTTGGTTGGCACTGGCAAAACTCGAAACTTATGAGAACGCCCAAAAGGTTTTTGGAGTTATTCAATAGACCAAAAACAAAAGGAATTATGCTTTAGGTTCTCAACAAAGCTCGAGAAAATATCCCAACTGAACGAATGATTTGGATCGCAGCTGCCCGTTTGGAAGAGACGCGAGGCTTAGCAAAGCGTGTGCCGCTTTTGATTGAACGCGCTCTTATTTCACTGCGTTCGGCGCAAGTCGAAATCAATAAGAAACAATGGCTTGAGGACGCTGTCGAATGCGAGCGCGCTGATTGTCCTCTGACCAGCAAAGCGATCATGTAACATGACAAAAAATGGCTACAGTGATTTTTTTTTTTTTTCCTTTACACTTTTTTTTATAACTAAACGTTGGGTTTATTTAGACAAAATGTGCTCGAAGTTGGTGTTGAGGACGAGGACAGAAAACATACATGGATGGAGGACGCTGAATGGTTTATTACGCAGGGGGCACTGCAATGTGCTCGCGCCGTGTTCTCTTTCACACTAAACACTTTCCCGAAGAAAAAGGGCATTTGGACAAGAGCAGCATTTTTTGAGCGAGAGCATGGGACGGTCGAAGCGTACGAGGAATTGTTGAAGAATGCAACGGAAAACTGCGCAGACGCCGAGAACCTTTGGCTGATGCACGCAAAATCTCGATGGCAAAGTGGCGACGTAGAGGGAGCGCGACAGATTCTCTCGCAGGCATTTAGACATAACCCAAACTCTGAGGAGATTTGGACGGCCGCTGTTAAATTGGAATCGGAAAACCAGGTAAATTGAGCCGTAAATGGCAGAGCAGATTCATTCTGTATTGCCATAATTCAGGAATTTGACCGAGCCAGAAAATTGTTAGAAAGAGCGCGCAATTCTGCTCCGTCTCCACGTTTCTGGATGAAAAGTGCTCGGCTGGAATGGTGTCTCAATAATTTAGACAGAGCAAAAGAATTACTCGCGGAAGGAATTAGTCGCTACCCAGATTTTGAAAAATTCTATATGATGTTGGGGCAAATACTCACCCAACAGACACAGTTTGAAGAAGCGCGAAAACAATACGTGGAAGGAACGGTAATTGAAGAATTCGAAAAAAGTTAGTCTTTCACTCGATAACTTTAGCGTCGAAGTCCTCACAGCATTGCATTATGGCTTCTATTGATTCGTTTGGAAGATTCTCGTGGCAGACACATCAAAGCGAGATCACAATTGGATATAGCAAAGACCAAAAACCCCAAGTGTGACCAATTATGGCTGGAAGGGGTACGAATGGAAATGCGAGCCGGCCAAAAGGAACTTGCGCAGTCGATGCTTGCACGGGCTCTTCAGGAATGCGAACACTCAGGCGAGTTGTCAATTACTTGAGTCGTCTTTCAAATATAAATGGTCAATTTAAGGACGCTTATGGGCGGAAGCAATTTTTATGGAGCAGCGACACGCGAGAAAAACCAAAATAGTGGACGCGTTGAAGAAGTGCGAGCATGACCCGAATGTATTGCTGGCCGGTTCTAAGCTTGTCTGGGCCGAACGAAAGACGAAAAAAGCGCGGAGCTGGTTCCAAAGAACTGTTAAAGTCGACCCCGACTTTGGAGATGCTTGGGCATATTTTTACCGATTCGAATTGATACATGGGACTCAGGTTGTTATATCTAAATGGAACAACAACAGAAAGAATTTATTGAATTGAAGGAAGAACAGGAAGAAGTGAAGAAGCGCTGTTTGCAATCGGAGCCGAGGCACGGCGAACTGTGGCAAGAAGCATCGAAGGATGTGAAAAATTGGCGTAAAAAGACCCTCGAACTCTTGGAATTGGTCGCATCCAAATTAGAAATCCCATGATTTTTTGTTGCATAAAGGCACATAAAAATTTCCACATTTGTTAGATTATACATATATATAAATCTGGTGCCACTGTTTTCCATATATATACTTTAACACAAAAGATGGATTCAGTGTTTTATAATCGTTAGCTGTGTAGAAATGCTTGCTCTGAGACATCTTTTGGGCCGGACTTTGCCGTCCAATCCTTTGGTTTTGTCGTTGCGAAACCGGTCCATCAAAAAAGTAAAGAAAAAACTTGCCGCTGGAGAAGCGCTCGGAGGGCCGGATGATTATGCGTATAATTGTGGGTTTATTTTGGCATAGTTTAGTCTTGACCTGACCCACAGTTGGTCTTTGCGGTAAAAATAAAGCGAGTGAAGCACAAACCGTTAAGACATTGAGAAAAAGAGAGGACTTCTAAAACCGATACATACACTCGATGAGCAGATGGAATACATGAAAAGCGAAGGTCGGTTTCCGCATGTTCGACTCGACTGTTTGAGATGTGATTTTTTGCACTTAATATTCAGTCTTTGCTGAAACCTACCGAAAACGCCCAATTCATTTGATGTGGCGCCGTAACATTATTGGCCAATGGAAAATGCAACCACCGTCGCGACTATTTTGCATTGATCGTAATGGTAATGCTCAAACAATTTACATTGACAAAACCTTGGCATTTTCCATACTTAAGGCCGTTTCAATGTTGGCCATCCTTGTCCGATTTGTCGCGACGAATACTTATTCTTCGATTTCAGAGTTAGTTTGTTTCTCACTGACCAATTTCATTTAGGAATTTTCTTTCAGAATCCCGAATTGCTTGAGCATTTCCTTTTCCCCGGCACCGATAAGCCTCTGCCGATATTTCAGACCGGACTTTGTCAGGAGCAATACGTATATTTGAAGGCCCAACTTCTCAAGGCTAAGGAACATGGTCCTCGTTTGGTACAACTTGTCCATTTGAATGACAAATTGTTGAAGGTACCCTGAATTTCAATGTGCCCTTCCGTCATTTCGATTATGGCCAATGGTATCCGAAAGTCGCAAACGCACTGATAAACGGTGATTCGGAGGAGGAGCAACCGAGTCGAGACTTAGCACATGTCGAGGATATTTACCCAAACCCTAAAGTCGCATTTGAAACGCACAATCGGGAGATAAACACAAATTGGTGAAATAAATTTTTTTTTTTTTAAAGAATTTGTCATTTCGTTAAGGGACGAATGGTGGCTGAGACAAGAAAGATTCGTCAAAAGGCTCCGATGATTATGCATTCAGTTGTCCATTTGTTGCATTTTTTACAAAACAAAAAATACTTCCATGCTCTTTATTTTGGGACTTATATTCAATAATACTGGTAATTTGCAAAAATAAGTTTTCTTCAGCCTAATTTAATGTTAAGTGCCAATTGTAGCTGTTCTTAAAAATAGGATTTTAAGAATTCGTAATTATCTCAACATAAATACAGTTCCTTTATTACTAAGGCAGTTGTGCAGAGATTCTCACAAAAAAATGTAATTGTGTTCCACTGTTGTTTTGTCTCTCATCTCAGCTGTTCCTCTTTTGCGTGAACCATCACAAGCAATTCTTTTGCTGCTTTCGCTACGTCGTACGCCGCTTGACAGGTCGCGTCAATGCACAAGGGCCTGGCCAAGCACTGCTTGGAGAGTTGCTTCATCGACGTCTCCATTCCCATCGCACAATTCTGCACTTGGCCCGAGCGCATGTACACGTCGGGAATTACGCCCAAAATGCGTATTATGTGATGGTTTATCTGCAAATTGAATTTAGAAAAAGAAAGAAAGATGGAGAACGCACCGAATCGGCGTGAAAGAGTGCATTGGATTCGGTGCTCGTAGTGCTGCCTTTGCTTCGGCTGTTCGGCGCATTTTGGAGGTCCGATAAAATTGCCTTTATTGCATTTGTGAGCAATTCCGTCTCGAGAATTAAATTGTCCGGAAAAACTAAAAAGTAACATCTTGTCATGATTGGTCTACAGAGAAAAAAATACCTTCGTCGTTGAAGATCGGTTTCGTTTCGCCTTCACCAGCACTGCACATTGCTCTTCCGCCGTGGCCGTGAACGGAGGGGTCACTGAATGAATTCGACGGATGCGAAGTGGACGGGTCCAAGGTTTTTCGAGGTATAAACTAAAAGTTACGAGAGGCTGCGTTTTAGCGCTTTTTTGGTAAACCGTTGTAGAACTATTGCCGACATTTGAAATGAAGCCAGGGATTGTTTTTTCGGCGGATGAATGTCCAGCGACTTTAATGGCGCCACTAGCGATTTTTTGTCGGTGCGGATTGTGGGAACCTATTTTTTGTGCTTTTTGTTGGAGAGCATTTGTCATTGATGTGGCCGAATGAGAGGGGTGGTGGGGAGGAGGCAATGGCAACATTTGACTTGTGCCGTTGGAAGATGAAGCAGCAGCGTTTAGAGTGGACGGACGAACACTGCTCATCCGAGCGGACGGGTAAGTATCTAGGATTGGAACAACCGGGAAACGAAGAGTCAATGTGAGAAAGGGAAGAAAAGCATTATTTAGGTAACTTACTCTCCGTTTTTCCCCTTTGTAACTTTTGTTAAAGTTTTTTTGTAAGGTTGCAGATTATTTGGCATTTTTTCCGGCATGAGGGTTTAGCTCAACAATGGGTATTTTGGGTTTACCCGTGGAATATTGATGAATTGACTGCGCTTTGATCTGTTGATGAGAGGGTCGAATAAGTGTGGATGCGGACATCACAACGGCACCGATTAGAGGCTGAGGAACACCCGACGAAAGGGACGAATTTTGGTGAGGCGGAGGCGTCGATTGGCACTACAAAAAATAATTGGCAAAAGTACATTAGAATAAAAAAAGGAACGCTAATGTTTTGATGGCAAATTAACTCATGAAAACGCAATTGTTAAATTAATTACTGCATTTTGAATTTGGAGCGGAGAAGTAACACCATTTTGGCGTTGTTTTTGCTTTTGTTGGGCATTAAATTCTGCGCGAATTTCCGCCTGGTCCAATTGCAACTGTTCGACAGTTCGCTGAAGTTGTTGAAAAGATCTAAAAAAAAATTACGAAACGGAGAGAAAAAAAATGGCAGGCTTACTTCAGAATTAGAGCATTCGAAGAAGCTAATTGGTCCATTTTGACATTGGTGTCTGCCCATTTCTCTTTAAGCTCCAAATAATAGTCCAAAGAAGAAAGTCCGCCGTCCATCTGCTCATCGAAAAATGCCGGTTTGACAGGCGAAGAAAGCCTTAATTTTGTCTTTGCCTTCCATACCCAGAAAACTTTTGGCACCGGGGGAGGGAGGGAGGGGGGGGGGGGGGTCGAACTCATCTACCTTGGTTATAGGAAAAAGTGGTACAATTATTTTTCTATTGGGCGGACTATTACCCCACCCCAAAACACGGGCTTGTGTCGTGGTCCTAAGTTGAAAAGTCAGAAACTTTGTGCTGTTCGAAGACATGCGCGACTTATTTGACACGTTTAATCGCTCTTCGGTGGGTACTTTCCGTCGAAGTGATCCGGCACTGTCACAATCAGCTGAACAGACAAATGCCAAAATTTTAGTTTATGTACTTATAAGGCTTGTTTTTACTACCCTTGAAAAGAGGCGAAGCAAATCGTCACCCCCTACCATTGAAGAAAAAATTTTGAACCTTTTTTGCAACATTTAATTTATCAAATACATTCATGAGAATTGCAAGAAAAGTTTCTTATTTAAAAAATGTTAATAGAATTTGATTTTATTATATTTTGCAACGGTGTGAGCGGGGGGGGGGGGGGGGGGTAATCCCGAAAAAGAAAGAAACTCACCCAACATACGCTCTTCGTTTACTTTTTTGTCATTTTGAGGCTCGACCGTTGGAAGGGGCAAATTAAACCGCCGGCGACGAATTTCTTTTAGTAAGTCGATGATTAAGTGAGCAAAATCGGAGGAAGAAAATTTGGCAAGTTTCTGTCGAAGTTGGTTTCGAGTGGCGGATAATCTTTGGTTGGGCTAAAGGAAAGGGGGGGGGGGGGGGGATTAATTTGAGAAAAGAAAAACTATTATAGTATTTGGGGCATGGAATCATAGTGAAAAAAAGGGTAGAGAAAACAAAATTTTAGAACTATGCAAATTTGACCGTTTTTATTTTTTATATCTTTTTGTAAGGTAAACCCGTTGATTTTTCTCGAAGATAGACGGACCGGTAAAAACATGGCTACGTGTTGAGCGCTGCTCATCGCGGAGTGATGTTCCGCTGCGACAGCATTCCAATGGGCATTCAATTCACGCCGGTCGACCTGAAAACGGATTAAAATGCCCTTTCAAAAACGGTTAGTAATGAGTGTTTGAGGACCTCGTCATAGACATCCTGAACCATTCGTTCGAGAATCAACCCGCTGCTTTTCTGAATGGAATGTCTAAACTGCTTGATATGGCTGTTTCTCTTTGAATCGACGAGGTCTGGGATGAGAAAATGTTGGTCATCCTTGTGGGAGGGTCTCCGTCCTATAAAAATTTGAGATAATTGTCAGTAAAAAAAAATAATCACATAAAAAACCATTAAACAAAACCAATTAAAGGGCCTACCACAGAGAAACATTGCGAAGCGATCGGTCATTTCGTATTCCAACTCCACAAGTCGTTCAGCGAGTTCGTGCTGAAAAGGGTTTGTCCTTGTATCTTTCTATTGGTCGCTCTTTGTTTCCTCCCATTTTTGAATCAATTTCCCTTGCCCCCCCCCACTCCCCCTCGTTCTTCTTGTCCATTTCCATACATGTCCCTCCGTCTTGGCCAATTCGGCTGGTGTTTGCCCTGCCCCGTTCCGTTGGCCAACATCCGCCCCGTATAGCCAAAGCAATTCCGTCTGTAAATGCTGCCCTTCTTTGGCCGCCACATGCAGCGGTGTGTTTCCCTTCTCAGCGTCTGCGTAATTTGGGCACGCGCCGAGCACCAAAAGCCTTACAATTTTGTCAAAAATAGTCGTTATTTGATATTTAATGTGCATTATATATACGACCGTCCCAATCTCACCTCAACGCAGTTTCAACGTGCGCAGTTCGAACACAAGACCAAAGCTGGCGATTCCTTCAAAGGTAAAGAACTTCAAGCTGAAAATTGCTTCAAATGCATACAAATCGTCCACACCGAACTCGTCCTTGGCCGGTCTGATAATAAATGCAAGTTGGACATACTTTGCCGTGATAAACGCCTCCTTTTTGGGGATTATCGGGTCGCTTGACGGAAATGGCACCAATTAACCAATGCTCTGCAAAAATCAGCCGGCCCGACCCACTTCGAGACGGGCTTCTTTTTCGCTCGACCTGCACCTCCCAGAGAATCGATCAGTGAGTGCTCCCAAACATTGTTCGCACCATTACGACAAAGTAAATGGAGCAGTACCAATTGTTTGTCGTGCCAAATTCCTTTGTTCAGTGAACGGACTTGGCTAATGTAACGGCCTGCGATGAATAATAGTTGGAAACGAAAAAACAAAATAAAGAGCAGAACAACGAAAAGGAGACCCAAATTTCGATGTACAAAACAACAGTCGGAGCAGATTAGCACTCCGTGGTTCAGTGAAGCCCAGCCAGGGTCAGAGGCACCGCAATCGGCGCAAACAGCCGTAGCAAATTCCATCGGAAAGCCAATTTATGAAAATTGGGTGGGAAAGATGAGAAGGTACAAACAAAAAAAGGTTAATGAGATTCGCGCATTAAAGAACCTTCATAGATGAAGGTCAGAAAATAGGTACGGATATAGGTATAAACAAAAAGACAAGTTAAAAGGATAATCCTTGCCCTTTTCTTAGTTTTATATAAATAGGTGTGTTTATTCATAAAAGTAATTACTAATTGGTTTAGACCTTTATTACAAAACAATTATGAATACAAAACACCAAAATAAATACAATTATGTTCTTGATCACAGAGAATAAATGTATTAACATAAGATCATATAACACATATCCAAAAAGCACTTTTATTCCACTTGGATAATCTCTTCGGTCACCGTTGAACCCGCAAAGGTTTCCATGTCAAAATATTTGTAGTCGTTTAAAGCCCGGATAATGTCATCGTGCGACAGTTTGATTTCCTCGATTGATGGCGCTTCTTCACTTGTTGGCCTTTGGAATGGGTTATGGTGGTACAAGATTATTTTAAATATTATACTTACTGAAAACCAGGTGGGGTACTGATCAGATTCTGGATGACACTTTGACAACGCGAAAGACAGGCAAGACGGACGACTTCCTTCATGTCCAACCCACTCATCGAGTCCATCTCAAACGCGACTTTCCTGTAGTTGAATTCCTCCACCAAATTCTCCTTGCGCAGAAGCACACGAAGAATTTGTTCACGAGCAACAGAATCGGGTTTTGGAACGTGCAAGCGAAGAGGCATACGACGCAAAACTGCTTCATCTTTAAAAGAAAAACGGTTCTCGAATTATTGCAAAAGAAATTAAAAGCATCCGTACCAACGTCTTGCGGACGGTTCGTAGCACCGATAATGACTACTGCGCTGTCCGAGTTTAAGAAGGCATCCCACAAAGTGATGAATTGTGCCTTTGTCACAGCAGTGGCGGTGGTTTCATGCTCTTGTTTGTTACGCAGCACAGAATCTGTGGCAAGCAAAATAGACTCGGGAATGATTCGGTATCAAATACCAATCTCGTCGATGAAAATGACGCAAGGCTGTATCTTTTCCGACTTAAACGTGTTATTAACTTCGCTTGCTATAACGATTTGAATTAGGACAAACCAAAGTAAACAATGCCTTCGCTAGTTTGGCAGTCGTTCCATGTTTGTCTTAAACCATTGAACTGCCATCACACAAAAAGGAAAGAATTGACAAACCAATGAGAACAGTGCTGTCGAAATTTATGAAGAACGCATTGACTTCCTTGGCGATTGCACGGGCAATCAGCGTCTTCCCACAGCCGGGCGGGCCATGCAACAGAACACCTTAAATAACGAAATTCAAAACAAATGCTTTCTGCGTCCATTAACCTTTGGGCGGTTTGTACAACGAAGACGGAACCGAGACTTTGGAGGCCATCAAACGAAGCGGGGCGACCACATTCAGCTGCAGTCGCTTCAGAATCTGAGCACATCCACCAACTTCCTCGAGGTTAACTTCTTCACCGGGCTTTGCTGAAACGAAAAATTATTATTCGGAGAACAAAAAAGGTGTTAATCAGCAGTAAATTATTCACAAATCATGCAGGCGATGTCCAACTAAATTGAATCGATTTATAAATGAAAGGCATCCCCAAAGCGACCTCATGTGAAGTGAGTTCGACTTTCGCCGGGTCCAGCTTCAGACTACACATGATCTGGTAAACCTGAAAGAAAGTATTAAATCGGCTAAAAACCCTAAATTATTCACCCTCTTTTTTTTGTTCTCTTCCTCTTCGGCCTCAGCGTTAAAACTCTTCTGTTGTATCACTTTGTACCCAATGTAACCCAAAGCTGCAACAGACGTACACACTCCAACTGATTGGATTATGAACGGCAAATTCTGATTACTGGTCATTGCTGAGGCAGATAATAAAGATCAAATGAATATAAATAGGGCACAAATGCTAAAGATAATTAGTAAATTCAATAAACATTGAATTTATTTAAACTGTAAACATTTTAGGCAACAAATGTGAACTTAAGGAAAAAATTCCAATAATCATTTTCAGCGGTGCAAATTTTAAGCGCCAAATAAAAAAAATGATGAATTACCTAAATAAGGACAAAGAAATGGAAATCCGTTCCTTAAATACTATTTTCATTTGAAAACCCAGGAAAAACGTTTTGTGCATGTTTTACTGCGCTGCCCGTCGATTGGTCCCCTGTCGATTCGTCCCCGTGTCGATTCGTCCCCCAAGCCAAAATAGTCGATTCGTCCCCAAATTTTTAAAAAATTTCTAAGTCTTGAGATTTTTCAATAAAAAATTACTGGGAATTTTTTTAAGCAGCAAACTTAAAGAAAAACCTAAAATTTTCACAAAATTTTTGATTTTTTTTTTATCATTTTTTTGGGGGTTTTTTAAAAAAATTTTGCGAAAATTTTAGGTTTTTCTTTAAGTTTGCTGCTTAAAAAAATTCCCAGTAATTTTTTATTGAAAAATCTCAAGACTTAGAAATTTTTTAAAAATTTGGGGACGAATCGACTATTTTGGCTTGGGGGACGAATCGACACGGGGACGAATCGACAGGGGACCAATCGACACGGGGACGAATCGACAGGGGACCGGTACGGGTCAGTTCCGTCCCGCCGGTTCCGTCCCAGCCGGTTCCGTCCCGCCAGTTCCGTCCCGAGCCGGTTCCGTCCCGAGACAGTTCCGTCCCAGCCGGTTCCGTCCCGCCAGTTCCGTCCCAATACATAAAGGGGCCAGTTCCGTCCCAAACAATTTTGCATGTTTTTTTTTTTTTTATTAAATACTTTTAAAATTAAATGAAACGAGAAAAATCAAACACGATGCTTACTTCTATGTATAATAGACATTAAATACAAACATATCTCACCCATAAAGATTAGATTCACAGAAAAAATCATTAAGTGCTAGGTAGCAACTAGGGTTTGTCGGGACCGGGATCCCGGCCGGGATGAAATAAGCACTGGCAAGAACAGTGTCTGGCTAAGAATTGTATAGCAAAATTGGGGAAAGGAAAATTTTCTAAATTTTATTCAAATATTTCGCCATTTTGCAAGTAAAAAGATGAGTAGGGTTCGGATTTATATTGAAATCAATATTTTTTTCCTGAACTGGCATTGGCTTGAAACGCACGAAAAACGTGTTTTTAGCTTGGTTTGAAACTTCAAGGATGTGTTTCTATACTAATATTTATCAATATTTTGGTATTATATCAATTTTTTATGTCCATATTTGGCCATTTTTGAAAAAATTATAAGAAAAATGTAATAAAATGAAAATTGCTCCCCTAAATTTTTTTGAAAATTATCAAAAAATCCCCTCAAAAATAAAAAAAAAGTGGGACGGAACTAGCCCCCCATTATGTACTGGGACGGAACTGGCGGGACGGAACCGGCTGGGACGGAACTGGCTCGGGACGGAACCGGCTCGGGACGGAACTGGCGGGACGGAACCGGCTGGGACGGAACTGGCGGGACGGAACTGACCTGTTTCGACAGGGGACCAATCGACAGCGCGCCGTTTTACTGTTTTAGGTATTTGCTTAAATATTTGTGTGCATTTTCCACTTTTTGTGAATATTTTTGGCATCCTTAGTAAAAAACAGCCTTAATAAAGGCGCTAGGTCAAAGTGCCTTGGTCAAAGTATATATAATAAGTCAATCAAAATGCCTAATAAGCCAAAAACGGTCAAAATGCCTAATGGACAAAATTGGGAACCGCCCGTTTTAGCGCTGTGGGCTATAAATTTTTTTTTCTAATAACCAAATTGAACAAATTTGGTATGGTTTGATGGGTCCATGTTGTTTCGGCGCTCACGTTTCAAATTTCAAATTTATTCAAAATAAAAAAAATCCAAAAGAAGGACAAAAGCCGCTTATACCTTTGGATGAGAGTGGTCAGATCTCCAACTGTTTCTTGAGTTTGTTTTTTATACTTTGAATGGAATTAACAGATGAAAAGTCAATTTTTTTACTTATTTCTTGTAAGTTTTTGGTAGTTCTGTTTGTAAAAGAGTGTTCAGTTTTAGATATTTTTGATTTGGTTATCAGCCGAGGAAAGGTTGAATTCCTCCTATGGGAGGTGTTAAAAAATTTTAAGGAGTTAAGGTGGGTTTCTTGTCTGATAATTTTAACTGCTGTTAGTAAGTCTAAAGATTTCCTCCTGTCTTCTAATGTTGAGATTTTGAGGTATTTAAGTCGGTCTAAATAAGGTAAAACCGGTAAATGGCATTTGAAAAAAACTTTTTTGGTAAAGAATTTTTGAAATTTTTCTAGGCGACTGATTTCTTTTTTAATGTGTGGGTTCCAGTTTTCGGTTGAATATTCAAGTAGAGGTCTAATGTAACTTTTATAAACTGTAATCCAAGTTTTTGAGGATTTTGTTTTAACTTTTTGTAACAGGGTTCTACTTCTAAGGTAGGCTTTTTTTAGAATGTGTGAAATGTGGGATTTAAATGTCAATTTGTTGTCAATGAGAACTCCTAAATCGCGAATTACGGGTGTTTCTTTAATATTTATTCCATTTAATTTATATGGGATTTTAAAATTGTCCTTGCCAAGGTACAGAGACATTGATTTTTCTGGTGAAAATTCTAATCCCCAGTTTTGGGCCCAAAGGTTAGCACATTGTAAGGTTTCTTCAAGCTTTTTGCGTTCGGTTTCATTATTGTAACTGAGATAAATTTTTGTGTCGTCGGCAAAAAGTTTTAGCGAGATTCCTTCAGGAATAACTTGGGACAAATCATTGATAAAGATCAGAAAGAGAACTGGTCCCAGGACAGAGCCCTGGGGGACGCCTGATTTGATGGGAAATTCGCGGGAGAATTGCTGATTAATTCTGACCTTGAATGTCCTATTGGTTAAAAAGTCCTTTAGCCAGTTTAGGAGTTTTCCTTTAATGCCGATTTTTTCAATTTTATAAATAAGCAAATCGTGGGGAACTTTGTCAAATGCCTTTACTATATCCAGATAAATACAATCGATTTTTTTGTTATGGAGGATGGCATTGTACCAATCCTCCAAGGTGGAGATTAACTGGAGGGTGGTGGATCGTTTTCGGAGGAAACCAAATTGATGTTCGGAAATCAAATTATTTTCTAAGAGGAAATCGGTTAATCTTTTGGCTATAATCCTTTCAAAAATTCTGCAACAAGAACAGGTAATGGAAATCGGACGAAAGTTTGTTACCAAGTTTTTTTGACCGCTCTTAAAAAGCGGTAAAATTATGGAAGTCTTCCAAATTTTTGGGAGTTTACCTGAATTAATAGATAATTTGAACAGATCGGTTAATGGTCTTGCCAAAACTAAGTGAAACTTTTTAAGGAAATTGAAACTTAAATCATCTGGGGATGTATTATTTTTCATTGGAAGATGAGTTAGAACCTCGAGGGTATCCAAAACGTTGAAAGTAATGTCTGAAATTGGGTTTTCGATGGTGGAAATAATTGGAGGGGGTGATGGATAATTCGATAAATTTTGAAAGGTGTCAGAAAAATAATTCGCAAAAATGTCGGCCTTAGTTTTATCGTCTGTTATGATTTGTAAGTTTTGTGTTATCGGAGGGATTTCCCAGCGTTGAAAATCTTTTCCGATATATTTATAGATATTCCGGGGATTTTGATCTAAAAATTTCTTTTCCTGTTTTTCTTGAATTTTCTAGTCTGAATTTTGATGTGAAGTGAAATGGATCGATAAAGAGATAGAAATTTTTCAGGTTCTTTCTTAAGTTTCCTCCAAATGGATGCCTTTTCTTTAATAGATGCCTTTAAAGAGGGAGGGTAATCGACCGATTTGGGCTTCTTTTCGAAGGTTATTTTTGGGGAAAAAATGTTCAGTCCGTCTAGGGTTTCCTTTAAAAATCGATTATATTTGTCTTCGATATCAAATTCAGTTTGTACTGCGTTTTGGAGGGTGTGAGTTAAAAAGGCATTTATGAGGTTGGTGTTTTTGCAGTCGAATTTTCTGTACGAAATTTTTGTACTGGGGTTTTTGATTAGAGAGATTGAGAGGGTAATGTAGATCGATTCATGGTCAGAATTAATCAGACTATCTTTGGTTTGGGCTTCAATTGTTAACCGGTTGTCGTTTGTGAGACATAGGTCTAGGATCTCTGTACCCCGGGTTGGGGATTGACAGTGCAAGGACAACTTATGTTTGACATAAAATTCATGGAAATGTTGTCCAGTTTTATTAAGCGGGCTTGGATTCAAATTATGCCATTTAACGGTTTTACTATTTAGGTTAAAGTCGCCTAAAATTAGAGTTTGTCCTTTTATTTTTTCTTCAATGTAATTAAAAAGTCTTTTTGTATTGGAAGGAGAAGTAGAAGGTGGCCTGTAAACACCAATTATGGAAAATCCTTTGAGATTTTTGAGTCTTAAAGTAACAATTTCAGATCCAAAATTCGAGTCAGTGATGGCGGAATAAACGGAAAAAATTTTTTTTATAATAATTGAAACGCCGCCGCCACGTTTATTTTCACGAAAGGCGGAAAAAATTTGATAGTTTTCAGGTATTGCAGAGTTAATAATACTAAAATTTTGAGGGGACAACCAGGTCTCGGTTAATACAATAAAATCTGGATATTCATTATTAAGTGTAAGAATTAGAGAGTCTATTTTGTTCATAATCGAACGAACATTAGATAAGATTCCTTGGAATTTAGGCTCAGAATTTGGGTTTGATTTGTTTCTTAAATTTATATTATCTTGTTTTATAGTTGGAGATCTGATGGGAGTGTCTATGTTTCTGGTATTTGGGGTCACGGCTTTTGTCCTATTAATAAAACCAAAATGAGGATCACGCAAAGAAAAATCAATCAAATCAGTCAAAAGTAAATTTTGGGCGTTTGTGTGTGTAGTAAAATTTGAGATATTATTTGTAAATTTTGAAGCACACACAAACCCCGGAAACCTTGAAATCAGTGAAAATTATTATCCATTTGCTGTCCAAGATCATGCAATTGGCTAGTGACATCGCCGATCGAATTTTTTTGGGCCAGCAGTGCTTGACGACGAAGCTCACGCGCGTCGTATTCTTTCTTGAGTTCCTCCTTGGTGAGTGATGGTCGAACAAGCAGACGCCGGAGGTTGGGAATGTTGCGAAGTCGGTTGCGCTCTCTTTTCCATCCGCCAAGCGCCACATGCTGATGCACCGAAGCCGGGAGGATAACTTTGATGAGTCGCGGTGTCGTACGATTTGGATCGGGACGGCCAAGTCGGTAGGTGGTCGTCGGCACTGCCTCAACGTTGAGTTCGTCCAAAATTTGGGAAACGACTTCCCTGTCATCCCGAACACGCTCCGATGCGCGAGCAGCAGTGCTTTCGGGAAGGCCGATGAACACGAGGGAGCGTCGGCGCTCCATCTCCTCAGCGCTGTTGTCGGTTGTTTTGTTGTCGCGAATTTCTTTGACGACGACATGGCACGTGCTCAGAATCGCAGACAGAGAGACGAGCATTTGCTTGACCGGAGCAGAGACTTCATCGGTGGTGAGCAGCGTGGTCATGTTGGCAGATACAGCACTCAGTTGTTCCAGCAGTGTGTCCACCGCAGACGCGGAACGTTTGGCATTTGGTGGGGTGACAATTGTAGTTGTGGCTCGTTTCATTGTCGAACAAAAAATTGGCAAGAAATAAGTGTATGTTTAACCTTATTTTGGACCACAAAGTGTCACGTTTCGGCGCCCACGTTTCGGCGCCCACGTTTCGGCGCCGGACACGTTTCGGCGCTCACGTTTCGGCGCCCACGTTTCGGCGCCAAGCCAAAAATAGAAAAAAACCTATCCAACTTTTTTTCTGAAGCCTAACTTTAGTTTTTTTGAAAACTTAACCCCCTGGTTTTTTAAACTTGACTCAAAGTTTTTTTTTGCAAAAATAAGAAATTTTTAAAAATTAGGGCTAGGTTTTTCAAGGTTATGGTTACGTTTCAAAAAAATTTAGGGTTATGTTTCAAAAGGCAGGGGTTAGTTTTTAAAAAACTAGGGGTTTTTCAACAAAATATATAAGTTGAGCATTAAAAATAAACTAGGGGGCAGGGGTGGGGCGCGGACGAAAAAGTCCCGCGGTCGCGGATCGCGCAAAAAAAACGCCGCGAATCGCGCCCAGCCCTGCTAGGGGGTTCGGTTTTACCAAACTAGGGTTGGGTTTTCAAAAAAAAATTTAATATCTACGTGACCTTTTTGTACGAAATGACCCCTCCGACTAAAATGGCCCGACTAAAGTGACCCCTACCGGGTTTAGGGGCCCGTATTTGAAAACGAAAATTTTTTTTGATAGCTTTATTTTGTTTTTGCTTTTTTTGGCTTGGCGCCGAAACGTGGGCGCCGAAACGTGTCCGGCGCCGAAACGTGGGCGCCGAAACGTGGGCGCCGAAACGTGAGCGCCGAAACGTGGGTGGCCCTGGTTTGATAGAGCACTATTAGCTGCAAAATACCAAAAAAATTTGATAAGCTACAAATAGAGTGAGGTCAAAAACAGCAAAAAATTGGAGTTTTCTGGCTTTTTTATGCCAAGCATTAAAATTAAGGTTTATTTCTTAAAAGTCCATCAATTCGAATCATTTATCCATTTGGGATCGACTTCAAAGTTTGCTTGCCCCATTCCATCCGATCAATTGCCCCTTCTTTCCCATGTGTTGTTCATATTTCCTCTTGCATTTGCTTAACCTGGATTTCCTCCCCGCCGGCGGTTGGGTTCGGTCCTTGGCTATATATGGTCGGATCCGCAGAGCAGAACAGGTTCTCCTTCTTCCTCCTCCGTTCTTTTGCTTTCCACTGCTCCTCCCCCTCTCCCCTAGGCCGACAACCGAATGAATGAATGACTGCTGCAGTTGCTGCTTTCCTTTCAGCCAAAAACCCAAAAATCCATTCAAAAATGTTATTATTCGTCGTTGGTCGAAAGCGGAGAAAGTGGGCTAAAGTGTCGCTTCGAGAGGCCAATGCTTTTCGGTGCAATGCCCCGTTTTGGTATCGCCCTACGCTGCTGCTGGTCACTTGCGTCACTTTTCTTCTTGCCAGCTTCTGTCCCGTCTCCGCTCCGTTTGCTGACCATGGCAGCATTCCCCGGGCACGTCCCCCCCCCCCCCCCTCCCCCTCCCTCCATCGGGATAGGGACAACTGTTTTTTGCTCATTGTCTGACTTAAGTGATTCTGATATCTTTATAAATTTGTAGTTTTCAAACGTGCATTGAGCCATTGATAATCGATTGAACAATTCACAAAAAAAATAAATAATGACTTATGGTTAATTCAAAAAAGGATACCGGCAAAACAATTTAAATATGACCATTTGAAAAGGAATTATGACCAAATAACTTTAATTTTCCTGTTGCCTCATTGTCCCTCACCCCCCCCCCCCCCGGCACCCTTTATAAAATCACAAAAGTCCCTTTCTTCAGGGCACCAGCCCAACTCTGTACGATTCGGAGGATTTAGTCGTCCAATTGGACGACCATTCCTTCAACGACACCGTCTTCTGCTCCCACAACAACGTGACCTTTCCCAAAGAGCAGAAATGCACCGCAATGGTCGTCGAGTTTTATTCGGATTGGTGCGGACATTGCCGTGCGTGAGTAATTGCCTTGTTTAATTACTCTAATTGCAACTATTAAAACATTCGCTTCGATGATTTTTTCTACCCAATTCATTTTTTATGCATTTTCCTTAGCTACGCCCGCGTGTACAAAGCGTTGGCTGACGATCTTCGCGATTGGAGCGGAGTGCTGAAGTTAGCCGCTGTAAAGCCAACAAGTGGCCGCACTTCCCAATTGGCCAAATGCACTTCCCTTGCAGATAAACTGCGCGGACCCGGTCAATTCGTTGACGTGTCGCTTCAGCGGAATCACCCATTACCCGTACATTAAGGTAAAGGGAACGGACGAAGACGGAATGCCAAACGGAGAGAAACGAATGGCAAAATGCACTCCCCCCTCCCCACTTCAGTACTTCCCCCGGAACAGCAGCTCAATTGACGCGGCTGAGACGGGGCGGCTCCTTCGCCCGCACCAAACCATGGCGGAAATGAGAGACGGTGAGAGGGAGGGACAAACGCAGCACCAAAGGAAGGGGGAGGGTAGGACAAGACAGACCGCTTAAAAACGGCTACACCGGTTTATATAACCGTTAAACCGCTTTTATCCGACCCTACGGAGTGCGATAAAGCGCGTCAACGTTCAGAAATCACTCGCACACTTCTGGCCGAATGGGAGGAAGGACGTTACGCGGATTGGCCCAACTTCGAGCCGCTGGGCGAGTGAGTGCCGCCCTTCCCTCCCCTCCCCCGCCCCCATTCGATCCATGACAAATCACTGCAAAGGGTGGAGACGCACAACGAATTGTGGGAAGGGGTCGACGCGCACATTGTGACAATGGCCGTCATATTCGAGAAAAGTGCTGACTCTCTGGTCGGTCCTCAGCTGTTACTGGACTTGCAAAAGCACAACAACAAACTCATTGCCCGAAGGCACGTTTGATTGCGTTTGGAAAATGCCACCCTTTCGGTTTGGCATTTCCATAGCAAAAAATATCAATTATTGTCGCCATTATTATTCCAATGTTAAAGATGTGCCGAAAACGCTCTAAGTGCGGCTCTTCAAATCGTCGACTTTCCAACGTTTGCCGTTTTTCGGCGCGGCGAGCGTTCCCCCGTTTTTGTTGCCGAGTGAATTCCCTTCTTCCCCAATTCCTTTGCATTTTGCCCCTTTTTTCTCTTTTCGGCTTCGTCGTCTTTTGTTCAACGAGCTCGAACAGTTTCTTCGCAATGACAGCATAAATGTGCCGTTCGCAACACTTCCGCGCACATTTTCACGTAGAAAGGGGAACGGCGGAAGAGCGGCCGAACGGACGGAACATTTTTGCGAGACGAAACCGAAAGAGTGGGCAAAAATGGGGGAGAAGAAAGAGCAAAAGAATGATGATGATGAGCAGGGTCATGTTTAGGTGCAAGAAGTTTTATTTTGCATCCGAGTTGGACATGCTGAAGAGTGCACGAATGGGTGAGCCGAATGAATGGGGGGGGGGAGTAACAGTGAGTAAATTTTAAATTGTTCAAATGAATATTTATGTCATTCATTAAATCTCTGACTTTAAAAAAAGTAACTTTTTTTTTTTGTTTGTATTTGATAGAGTTGGCCGGGTCCGGACACGATTACCCGGCTTCTTGAGCATTTATTGTGCAAAATCTGTTACTAAAATAAACTCAGATTTCTAAATTTTCCTTTTGTCCGCGCCCTTTTTAAAATTTCAAAAAGAAATCGAAAAAAACTTTTTGATTATTTAGAAATCCGTGCTCTGAAACGACTGATCTTGAAGGGAGAAATTAACCAAGTAGCAGTGAATGAGTAATGAAAATAAAACTCATAAAATGCTTTTGTAAATTTTTTAAAGACGAAAATAATAGAGCAATCAAAAATTTTGCCTTTTCTTAATACCCACTTGGACCCGATAACCGGACCCAGTCTCAGTTGTAACCATAGCGATAACGGCCTTTTTCGTTGTGCCTTTTAATTTTAAATGACTCAGCCCTCTTCAACGACCTCCAAATCGTCGAGGGCACTCATCTCAGTGGAGCCAATTTGAGTGCACTGTTCAATTTTGTCGATTTATTGGCAAAAGTAAATTAAAATTGCCCAAATAAATGTTCCTCCCTTCTCTTTTAGCATTTTCCGTATAGCACTGAAAGTGATGACGCCGAAGAAGAAGAAATGGACGGAAATGGAACTGAAGTGAGAAAGTGGGGGAAGCGAAGTGCCAACAATTTCTTCAGCGTTTTCTGAATGCGAGCGGACGCGCCCGCGTTGTGTTCAGTCATTTGCGAGACTTTGTGGAGACCGTCGGATTGGACGGAGCCGTCGCATTGGACGATTGGAAAAGGGAATTTCTACGAGCGGAAGTGAGCAAAAATGGGTGGGGGGGGGGGAGGAGAACAGCCGAAGGGCATTCACATTAAGCATTCCCTTTAATAAGGCTGATCAGGGCAACCCGTTTCCGGTGGCGGAGGAGTGGGAGCACTGCAAAGGGTAAGCAAAGAACAGACAGACGAAGTGATAGGCGGAGGAGAGGGGGGGGGGCGAAGTGACATTTCCGATCACTTTAACGGACAATTAGGCCATTATTGTATTGTGTTGTTGGCTTGGCTTTTCTTTTTTGCTGTGCCCCCCCCCCCCACCAATTCGGCACTTTTGCAGAAGTTCGCCTATCCTTCGTGGCTTCACCTGCGGTCTTTGGATGGTTTTCCATTCTTTGACTGTCAATGCGTTTCGACAGAACGCGCGGAACGGTGAGCAGCAGAGAATGGCCCAATGAATGAATGTTCATTCTGTGCTTCCGCAGGTGATCAGCAGCAGTTCCATCCGATCGCCGTGCTGCTGACCATCAGAGATTGGGTGCAGCACTTCTTCGCTTGTGAACATTGCCGCGTCCATTTCCATCGGATGACCACAAAAACGGCCAAAATTGAGGCATCGGTCCGCTTTCATTTCCACTCATTTTTCCGCTATTCAATCGAATATTTCCTTTTTAAGGTTCATCGAAAGGAGGACGTTTTTTTGTATTTGTGGAAGGCGCACAATTTGGTCAACGGGCGACTGAAGGGCCGCGAGACGGAGGACCCAAACTTTCCCAAATTCCAATTTCCGCCCAATTTTCTTTGTCCTGAGTGCCGCAGGGGTGACAAATTTGAAGAGGACAAAGTGCGAAAATTTCTGCTAAAATATTACGGACGAGTGAAGCCAATTGGTGGACAGAGAGTGGCAGAGGACAGGTTCATAAACGAACAGAACGAAGAAGAAGCGGAAGCGGAGCTAAAAATGATCGGAGGAACGGCAGAGGACAAAAAGTGATCGGAGGAACGGCAGAGGACAAAAAGTGATCGGAGGAACGGCAGGGGACAAAAAGTGATCGGAGGAACGGAAGAGGACAAAAAGTGATCGGAGGAACGGCAGAGGACAAAAAGTGATCGGAGGAACGGCAGGGGACAAAAAGTGATCGGAGGAACGGAAGAGGACAAAAAGTGATCGGAGGAACGGCAGAGGACAAAAAGTGATCGGAGGAACGGCGAATTGCGGCAGAGAGAATGGGCGTCATATACTAAGAAATCACTGTTGAATTTTTGAAAAAGAAAAAACTAAAAAAAAAAAAACTTATTTTTGAGGAACTGAAGAAACAATTAAATGCCCTTCAAAAATATTCTCTGCTAATTTAATTATTTTAATTTAAATTGTTATACATACATTATTTATTTTGATGTTCGTAATGCCAAATTTGCTCATTTTCTTTTTCAAAATCGCCATTTGCCGTTTTCTCTTTGTAAAAAATAACTCCGGGCAATGAAAGAATGGACTCCTTAAAAGCATTAAATTTAGCAGCTTTTAGGTTATAATAGGCAATGCCATTCTCTTGTCTCACTCTTTGTTCTGAATGCATTTACCGTGTCCGTCAGTTTAAAAATAGCTTCGGAGAAACACTTCAGAAACGGGTGACGAATCGCTTCGACGGCAGACAACCGATTTTGGCCCTCATACTGAGAAGGAAGGCGAAGTTTGGGACTTTATTGCTTCTCATCCCCTCCTATCACCCACAGCAAGCAGCTTTTGCAGCAGATCCGCCCGTTCGGGAGTTATTCGGTTTTGCAAGCAAACCAATGCCCTCGGAGAATGCCGCTGCAAATGACTCGCGTGCCGTTTAAAGGCGGGCAAAGCGCAAAGCCGCGGGTGCAATTGCGCTGTGGGGGTGCCTAGTTTTCTGCCCAAGGGATATTTTCGTTTGAATCGCGACAGTTTACCTGTAAATCAGTCCAAGTTGCTCCTCGATTTTGTTTCCAGGAAACATTGGCTTCCGCGCCAACATTTCAAAGCTAAAAAAGGATGTTTGTAGGGACATTAATTAGTGAAAGGTACAGAATGCAGCCGACCCCCCACATGTCAATGTGGGTACTGTAGTCGGTGGAGCCTAAGGGAATTTTGAAGGCTTAGAAATCCAACAAAGACTTACCAAGCAGTACATCGGGTGGTCTGTACCTGAATTATGGTTGATTGTGCAATTGTTTGACCAACATATACCACAAAGTGACCACTTCGGACGAGTAACTCTTCGTCGGAATGGACTGTGCCCGTGCCAAACCGAAGTCGGCCAATTTCAGCTCTCCGTCCTTCGAAATGAGCAAATTTTGCGGTTTCAAGTCGCGGTGCAAAATGCGCTTTGAGTGACAATAGGAAAGTCCGCGCAACAGTTGCACCAAAAAGAGGCGGACGTTCGGAAGGCAAATGGACTGCTCCAACTGCTCCATGTACTCGCGCAAGTCCTTCTCCACGTATTCGAATACCAAAGTGAGCAAACTGAGCGCAATTGCTTCAACGGAATACCAAACGAATGCCAATGCCATTCATTACTTATCGGTGTGCACAACGTCGTGCAGCGTGACAATGTTGCAGTGCTTCAGGTTCCTCAGTAAGGACACTTCGCGGATTCTGCAAGTCCAACATGTTGTCCAGGTATATTCAATTTCAGAAGCAACTCAATTAAACATCTTGATATCGTTCGATAGCTCTTATTTGTTTCTGTTAGCTTGCCAAATTTCAAGAAATTACATTAAATTTTTTAAGAATTATGCCAATTGTTTCAACTTTTTTTGGCCCAATTTTTTTTAAAATTTAATGTAATTGTTTGAATAGAGCAATTCAAGAGCTATCGTACAATATCAAGTTTGTTTAATTTGGTTGTTTCTGAGCAAAGTTATAACAAGTTTTAGTCGAAAATCCAGTAAAAATTGGCAATTGGTCCGCTTCCTTCTGGCATCACATCGTTCCTTAAGCCCACTCAACTCGATGCTCTCGCCTCTCGCCCTTAAATGCCCCTCTCTCCCCCTTCAACTCGATGCTCTCGCCCTTAAATGCCCCCGGCCCTCTCTCCCCCTTCAACTCGATGCTTTTTTTTCCTCAAAAGTCGGCCCCGCCTTCCTTACGCTGTGCACGGTGCCCCCTCCTCGTGTTCCAATCGGATTTCCTTCAGTGCTACGCTTCTGCCTGTCAGCAGACTTTGGCCAAGGAACACATTCGCATAAGTGCCTTCGCCCAATGCGACCATTTTTCGGTACGTCTGCACTTTGCCGAAGCCAATTTCGCTGAGTGATGCCCTGCGGCTCTTTCTGCTCAATTGGCTGTCCCCCAATGTGTGCTGCCGGCTCAATTTGTCCAACACAGAAGAGGGAATTGTGATGTAAGCGGGCAGAGAGAGCCGTTTTTGGATTTCCTGCTAAAATGGTAAGGCGTTAATTAGAATCTAACGGGAAAACCAACGGGGCAGGGGGCTAGGCCAATGGGAGGCCGATATCCATCAGGCAATTACCCGTCTCGTCCTTTGCCGCTCACCTCACTCAGCCGCCTCCTCCCGGCGATGTTCCCCGCTGTCGACGTCTTCATCTTCTTGTTCCTTAGCCTCACATTTGGCACGTATTCCGTTTGCTGCTGCTGTTGCGGCGTCGTCCCCCGCATGTCTCCCGTCGTTGCCGCTTCGCCGCTGGTGCTCGGTGACGACATTTCCGCCACACTTTCCCCGTCGGAAGTCATTTTCGGCACATTGTTCGACGACAAAGAGAGAGAAAACGAAGCCGAAGCGGCATGGACGACATTGCCGAACTGTCAAGCGATTTGGGAAAATTGGGTGGCCAATAGGCCAATGGATGCCTTCCCACCCCTGCGGCTCACCCATCGCGGGGCGTGCCAACTTTTGATTTTGGAATGGTAATGCCTTTGTTGCGGCTTCTTTTTTGGCCTCATCACCACCACCACTTTGCCACCATTTGTTGGTTCCTCCGTTTGTGCTTTTTCCTTCCCTTTTTGTGCCGTATTTTCGTCCACTTTTGCTCCTTTGGCACTTCTTCCCCCCGTGGCACTTTCTTCCTGCACAGTCATCGGCCCAATTCGTTCATTTATATGCGACAGTGAATCCGATAAGCTCCACCGGTATTTGTTGCTAAAGTATCATCTCCAAATGCCATAATTTGATTCCACCAACCGATTCCATCCCGAAAAATCCTTTGCTGGGAGATAATTGTAGGGGATAAAAGGATCAATGGGGGCGGAAGAGCCGGGGAAAAATTGGGAAGACGAAGCGAAAGAGGGGGCGCTTATTTGGTGTGCGATGGAATCGTTATGGTGGTGGTGCTGCTGGGTAAGCTGCTGCTGCGGTCGGAAAGTTTTCTCTCTGAGAGTGACTGTCCCTTGCCGCGGCTGTTCGCATTGTTCTGTCCCCATCATTTGGCGTTCTGTCCCCATCATTTGCCGTTCTGTCCCCATCATTTGGCGTTCTGTCCCCATCATTTGGCGTTCTGTCCCCATCATTTGGCGTTCTGTCCCCATCATTTGGCGTTCTGTCCCCATCATTTGCCGTTCTGTCCCCATCATTTGGCGTTCTGTCCCCATCATTTGCCGTTCTGTCCCCATCATTTGGCGTTCTGTCCCCATCATTTGCCGTTCTGTCCCCATCATTTGCCGTTCTGTCCCCACCATTTGGCGTTCTGTCCCCATCATTTGCCGTTCTGTCCCCACCATTTGCCTTTGCTTTTGTTCTGCCCCCTCCTCAACGGCGCCTCCGTTCAGCGCTTTGCTGATCCGCTGCTTCAACTTCTTCATTGCTACAATATTTGCTCAAATGTCTCTTTCAAATTGTCCGTCGGCCCGACCGACTGTTTTGATTGGATGTGATCGGCGGATGGGATAACCTGCTGCTGCTGCTTGTGGTTATGGTGAAGATGAATGACTGAAAATGGCGATGGATGAATACATCAACAGCATCAGAAGAGTGAATTGGATAAATTTGAAATGATCAGCAGAAGAAGAAAGAAGGAAGAAGAAGAAGAAAATAGAAGAAGAAGATGGGAGGGAGGGAGAGAGAGAGAGAGAGAGAGGGAGGGAGGGAGGGAGAGAGAAGAAGGGGGAAGGGAAGGGAAGAGGGATAAGGGTGACGAGCAAGGAAGGGGGGGGGGGGAGAGGGCGGGGTGGGCGACGAGTGAATGGGGGAGAAGCGGCGGACGGACGGGGGGAGGAGGGGAGTTTCTCTTTGCTACAGGGACAACGAACGTTCGTTCGGTGCTGTCATAGCGATTTTAAACAGATCAATCGAAATGATGCGATGAAATGGGAGAGGGGGGGGGGGGGGAGAAGTCCAACCGAAAAGTGCGGGTGGCGAAGGGTCGGAGGAGGGGCGGATAATTAATGTTGGAACTGATATAAAATTAATGATGGGTCAAATTTCTCACTAAGAGGACTTTGAAGATAAAAATTTTGGACGGGAGAACGTTAATTTTGGAGGTTCTGCTTAGGAAGGAGGAGGGGCGGGGGGAGGGGGAGGATTTGATCAGTCAAAGGGCGGGACACATCTTTGATAATTGGGAATAATTGGGAAGGCTTAAAAGCGATAAAGAATTTGACTGAGGGGGCGGGGGGAAGAAAAGGGCGATGGAAGGGAAGACAAACAGTAAATAAGAAGAGAATGGGCACTGTTCATTCACGAAAGTATCCGGATTCTATTCCAATTCCAGTTCAGCAACAGCAGGGTATTATTCCCGTCATTGTCTCTCCCGCTGATTGTTGCCACTTGACGACGGACTGACGAAAAGGGCGAGGGGGGCGGGAGGAGCAGGAGAGGGAAAGTAGAGGGGAGAGAGGGCGGAGAGGAGGGGAGAGGAAGGAGGGACAGGGGGGAGGGACAGGGAGAGGGGGAGGGAGAAATTTAATGCACACAAATTGGAGGGGGACCGGGTGACGCAACGGACAGACGAGGGGGGGGGGGGGGGTAGGCGCAAGAGGGACTTGTTTGATTAGGATGGGATTATGGAGGGAGGAGAGAGGGGGTCGAGGCACGGGAGACACCCCGGGGCACCAATTCAATTTAAGTCAATTAAACGAAAAAGGGAAAAAGAAAGACCGACCCAAACGATACGAAGCATTCTTTCATTCATTACCACCCCAACAGCGAAAGAATTGGTCGCAAAAGTGCATTAGAGCAAAATGACCCAGTGAAGGTACACTTACAAAAATAAGTTCATGCTAAAACAAAGTAAAAGGAAATCAAATGCTGAGCTTTGCAGCTATTGCAAAATTCAAAATTCTTCACCTAAAAAAATCCTTAGATAATTAGGGATGGATTTTTATTAGTGTTCGGCAACGGTAAGACCCCGACTCGTACAGGGCGGACTCGTACAACCCCGACTCGTACTGGTGACGTGTTATAAGTATAAGGACTGTCTAACCTCCGCCGTCTGCGCTCCCACGCAAAATAGGTTTAAAAAAGTACGAGTCGGGGTTGTACGAGTTCGCCCTGAGTACGAGTCGGGGTTGTACGAGTTCGCCCTGAGTACGAGTCGGGGTTGTACGAGTTCGCCCTGAGTACGAGTCGGGTGTCGTCCTTCGGTAACGTACAAATTTACCGCGGTAAAAATAATAAGAATGGGGTCAGAGGACAAAAATAGGAGAGGAATTTGAGAGAAATGGAAAAATTTTTTTATTGTATCTTTCAAAATAATATTAGTTTTTTAATCAAATGAAATATTAAGGGAAGGGGAGGAAAGGGAGGAAGGAAGAGGAGAGAGGAAGAAAGGGGAAGGGGAGGAAAGGGAGGAAAGAAGAGGAGAGAGGAAGAAAGGGGAAGGGGAGGAAAGGGAGGAAGGAAGAGGAGAGAGGAAGAAAGGGGGGAGGAAGGGAGGGCGCGGTGGGAGAGGAGGTCGATGTGGGAAGGGGGGAAGGGGAGGAGAGGGAGGAAGGAAGAGGAGAGAGGAAGAAAGGGGAAGGGGAGGAAAGGGAGGAAAGAAGAGGAGAGAGGAAGAAAGGGGAAGGGGAGGAAAGGGAGGAAGGAAGAGGAGAGAGGAAGAAAGGGGGGAGGAAGGGGAGGGCGCGGTGGGAGAGGAGGTCGATGTGGGAAGGGGGGAAGGGGAGGAGAGGGAGGAAGGAAGAGGAGAGAGGAAGAAAGGGGAAGGGGAGGAAAGGGAGGAAAGAAGAGGAGAGAGGAAGAAAGGGGAAGGGGAGGAAAGGGAGGAAAGAAGAGGAGAGAGGAAGAAAGGGGAAGGGGAGGAAAGGGAGGAAGGAAGAGGAGAGAGGAAGAAAGGGGGGAGGAAGGGGAGGGCGCGGTGGGAGAGGAGGTCGATGTGGGAAGGGGGGAAGGGGAGGAGAGGGAGGAGGAAGAGGAGAGAGGAAGAAAAGGGGAAGGGGAGGAAAGGGAGGAAAGAAGAGGAGAGAGGAAGAAAGGGGAAGGGGAGGAAAGGGAGGAAGGAAGAGGAGAGAGGAAGAAAGGGGGGAGGAAGGGGAGGGCGCGGTGGGAGAGGAGGTCGATGTGGGAAGGGGGGAAGGGGAGGAGAGGGAGGAAGGAAGAGGAGAGAGGAAGAAAGGGGAAGGGGAGGAAAGGGAGGAAAGAAGAGGAGAGAGGAAGAAAGGGGAAGGGGAGGAAAGGGAGGAAGGAAGAGGAGAGAGGAAGAAAGGGGGGAGGAAGGGGAGGGCGCGGTGGGAGAGGAGGTCGATGTGGGAAGGGGGGAAGGGGAGGAGAGGGAGGAAGGAAGAGGAGAGAGGAAGAAAGGGGAAGGGGAGGAAAGGGAGGAAAGAAGAGGAGAGAGAAGAAGGGGAAGGGGAGGAAAGGGAGGAAAGAAGAGGAGAGAGGAAGAAAGGTGAAGGGGAGGAAAGGGAGGAAAGAAGAGGAGAGAGGAAGAAAGGGGAAGGGGAGGAAAGGGAGGAAGGAAGAGGAGAGAGGAAGAAAGGGGAAGGGGAGGAAAGGGAGGAAAGAAGAGGAGAGAGGAAGAAAGGGAAGGTGGAGGAAAAGGAGAGGAAGGAAGAGGAGAGAGGAAGAAAGGGGGGGAGGAAGGGGAGGCGCGGTGGGGGAGAGGAGGTCGATGTGGGAAGGGGGGGAACGGGGCAGGAGATGGAGGAAGGAAGAGGAGAGAGGAAGAAAGGGGAGGAGAGGGAGGAAAGAAGAGGAGAGAGGAAGAAAGGGGACATGGGAGAAAGGGAGGAAGGCAGAGGAGAGAGGAAGAAGGGGGAGGAAGGGGAGGGCGCGGTGGTAGAGGGGGGGAGGTCGATGTGGGAAGGGGTGAAGGGGAGGAGAGGGAGGAAGGGAAGAGGAGAGAGGAAGAAAGGGGAAGGGGAGGAAAGTGGAGGAAAAGAAGAGGAGAGAGGAAGAAAGGGGAAGGGGAGGAAAGGGAGGCAAGGAAGAGGAGAGGAGGAGAAGGTGAAGGGGAGGAAAGGGAGAGGAAAGAAGAGGAGAGAGGAAGAAAGGGGAAGGGGAGGAAATGGAGGAAGGAAGAGGAGAGAGGAAGAAAGGGGAAGGGAGGAGAAAGAGGAAGGAAAGGGAGGAAAGAAGAGGGAGAGAGGAAGAAAGGGGAAGGGGAGGAAGGGAGGAAGGAAGAGGAGAGAGGAAGAAAGGGGGGAGGAAGGGGAGGGCGCGGTGGGGAGAGGAGGTCGATGTGGGAAGGGGGAAGGGGAGGAGAGGGAGGAAGGAAGAGGAGAGAGGAAGAAAGGGGAAGGGGAGGAAGGGAGGAAGGAAGAGGAGAGAGGAAGAAAGGGGGGAGGAAGGGGAGGGCGCGGTGGGAGAGGAGGTCGATGTGGGAAGGGGGGAAGGGGAGGAGAGGGAGGAAGGAAGAGGAGAGAGGAAGAAAGGGGAAGGGGAGGAAAGGGAGGAAAGAAGAGGAGAGAGGAAGAAAGGGGAAGGGGAGGAAAGGGAGGAAAGAAGAGGAGAGAGGAAGAAAGGGGAAGGGGAGGAAAGGGAGGAAAGAAGAGGAGAGAGGAAGAAAGGGGAAGGGGAGGAAAGGGAGGAAGGAAGAGGAGAGAGGAAGAAAGGGGGGAGGAAGGGGAGGGCGCGGTGGGAGAGGAGGTCGATGTGGGAAGGGGGGGGAAGGGGGAGGAGAGGGAGGAAGGAAGAGGAGAGAGGAAGAAAGGGGAAGGGGAAGGAAAGGGAGGAAAGAAGAGGAGAGAGGAAGGAAAGGGGAAGGGGAGGAAAGGGAGGAAGGAAGAGGATGAGAGGAAGAAAGGGGGGAGGAAGGGGAGGGCGCGGTGGGAGAGGCAGGTCGATGTGGGAAGGGGGGAAGGGGGAGGAGAGGGAGGAAGGAAGAGGAGAGAGGAAGAAAGGGGAAGGGGAGGAAAGGGCAGGAAAGCCGAGGCTGAGAGGAGAGAGGAAGAAAGGGGAAGGGGAGGAAAGGGAGGAAAGAAGAGGAGAGAGGAAGAAGAAAGGGGAAGGGGAGGAAAGGGAGGAAGGAAGCGTAGAGAGGAAGAAAGGGGGGAGGAACGGGAGGGCGCGGTGGGGAGAGGAGGTCGATGTGGGAAGGGGGGAAGGGGAGGAGAGGGAGGAAGGAAGAGGAGAGAGGAAGAAAGGGGAAGGGGAGGAAAGGGAGGAAAGAAGAGGAGAGAGGAAGAAGAAAGGGGAAGGGGAGGAAAGGGAGGAAGGAAGAGGAGAGAGGAAGAAAGGGGGGAGGAAGGGGAGGGCGCGGTGGGAGAGGAGGTCGATGTGGGAAGGGGGGAAGGGGAGGAGAGGGAGGAAGGAAGAGGAGAGAGGAAGAAAGGGGAAGGGGAGGAAAGGGAGGAAAGAAGAGGAGAGAGGAAGAAAGGGGAAGGGGAGGAAAGGGAGGAAAGAAGAGGAGAGAGGAAGAAAAGGGGAAGGGGAGGAAAGGGAGGAAAGAAGAGGAGAGAGGAAGAAAGGGGAAGGGGAGGAAAGGGAGGAAGGAAGAGGAGAGAGGAAGAAAGGGGGGAGGAAGGGGAGGGCGCGGTGGGAGAGGAGGTCGATGTGGGAAGGGGGGAAGGGGAGGGATCGGACTCATTTTCAGTCTGATGAGTGTCTTTTGAATAGCATATTAAAAAACATTTTATACTTTTTGTACGGTTAAAAAGCAATGAGATCAATAGAAAAAATAAAATTTAAGGAGTGTGAAAAGTGACAGAAAAAGGAAAGAAAACAGCAGCAGAAGAGAAGGAAAAAAATGGGCATTTAAAAATAATAAAATTAAATAATAAAGTAATTAATATTATATGAACAATCAATAACATTTCTTTTGTATACAACAAATGCCGAATAATCCGTCCCTCATTTACAAACATTGCCATTTTCAACTCAATTCGCTCATCCTTTGGTCGGTGCATTCATTCGTTTTTCATTGTCCCCTTTCTGATCAATGATTTATTTTTTCTTCTCTTCGTTCGCTTCATTATGTTCTGTTGCCCCCTTTTCTGTACACAATCGCAACTCTTTTTACGGTTCCGTTCGACCGATGGGCGGAAGAAGCGGCGGCAAACGAATTTTGGCACATTTTCTTTTTATCTTTCTGTGCCGAAAAAAGGCATTCAAACAAAAATCCCTGGACATCCTTCGTTCTTATCAAGAGAAGGTGCCGTGCCTTTGAAATTCCCCCCCCCCCCCACTTCTCTCTCTCGCTTTTCCTTTCTCTCTCTTTTCCTCTCACTTTTCCCTATTTGTCACTCTCTCTCTCTCTCATATCTCCCACCTATCTCTCTCTCGTTCTCACTTCCCTTTATCTCTCTCTCGCTCTATTTTCTCCCACTTCCCCTTATCTCTCTCTCTTACCCTATCCCTCTTTCTTTCTTTTCCCCTAACTTCCTCCTATCCCTCTCTATCTGTTCCCCTATCCTTCTCTCTCTCTTCCCCTATCCCTCTCTATCTTTTCCCCTCTCTCTCTATTCTCCTATCTCTCCCTCTATCTCTTCCCCTATCTCTCTTCCTCTATCCCTCTCTATCTCCTCCCCTTATCTCTCTCTCTCTTCCTCTATCCCTCTCTATCTCTTCCCTTTTTCTCTCTCTCTCATATCTCTCTTTCTCTTTCTAAGAATGTTCATTTGCTTAAGTGTTAAAATGCTCCTCACTCACTCAATTAATTGTCCCCCGCTTTACCACCTTCTTCTGTTGCTGCTGCTGCAGTTGGTTATTGTTGTTGTTGTTGTTCCACTGCTGTGTCAATAACAAATTTCGCTCGCTGCCCGCCGTTTGCATTTGCGATGGATTGTTCGCCTGTCCTATGACGGAGTTCAGTCGACTGAGTGACGAGAATATTGCACTTCCCATTGGCATTGCCATTGTTTCCATTGCGTCGTCTGTTGTTGCGCCTCCACCGCCGGCGCTTTTTGACGTGCCTCCCCCAAAAGTCGTCGTGCATGCGACAACATCCGAATTCTGCGTGCGCACTGACTTTCGTCTCACCCGTCCTCTTCTGAACAGATTTTAAGGCTCCTAACAATACCGTACCAACAAGAATCAGTGCCTTGTGCCAATTCGTTTGTTTACCTGCACTTGAAAATGTCACGGATAGCGGACCGAAAGCGTTGACTCATAAACTGAACAAATGGACAAATGAACGAATAAATGGCAAATATTTGGGGGGGGGGGGGGGCGGGGGGGGAGCATACGGCGTAAAGGAAAGGGTTACAGCTGGAGGAGAGGAACAGCAGCAGATAAGTGACCGGCTGAACCAATGGCTCCAAACTGTTGATGCACATCAGCTGCTCTGTCCACATCTGAAAAATCAATTGGAAATGCCAACAAAACAAAAAGAGAAGAGAAAGAGAGGACCAAACCGTGTAAAGGAGACGAATGTGGTGGGGCAAAGTGAGAATGGCGAAGGAGCACACGATGGCTATCAGAAGTCGGATCACCTGGACAAGCGAAAGTTGGTGCCGTTGAATTTTGTCATTCACTCTCCAGCACTTTTTTGCGCGACTCCACCGTGCCGACCAGCACTGTGCCGTTGGGAATTCCCAAAATGGCAATGCCATCCTTCGCCGTCGTAAGTGCCAACGTGTCATTGTTGCCCACCGCTTTGGTCAGTTGAAGGCCCGTCAACGCTGGTTGGCCCGATTTTGCCGTCTCTGTGCCTCCCTCCTGCTGGGGTTGTTGGTCTCGGTCTGTTTCCGCTTCCTCCGTCGCCCCCTCATCTTTGCCCATCAGTGCCTCGTCGTCCCTCTCCTGTTCATCTTCCGCTTCGCTTTCGTCCGGTTCGCTATCGCTGCTTATCGTTTCAGAACGCAGTTGCGGAAGTCGTACGTTGAATATGTGCCATTGCGTATTCGTTGGCACTGTTCGTCCGCTGTGCCGCCCTCTGCACGCCGTCCATCGGTTGTAGCGGCGGCGGATGCGTCACACTTCGTTTGCATCGCGTTTTGCCACTGCCAACCGCCGATGCGACTGTCGTCGTCTCTAAAGAGATTCCCAGTGGTTCTCTTCTACCAATTTTTTCAACAAACCGTTGCTGTTGGTTCGCAATGTGCCCACTTGGGTCAGCTTCTTCAGTGGCGCACTGTGCCAAAGGACCAATCCGATGCGCGTGTACAGAAAGACGATGATGACCAATGGGATACAGTACCAAAGGACGAAGGAGGAGGTGACCATTTTGCGGGTACTCATCAAACTGACGGAGGGGAACAGCAGGTGAATGTGGCCAATTAGCAATTGACCCCCCGGCTAATTGTGTTTCGAATTTACACCGTTATTCTTCTTCTGTTCACTTTTTTGCCATATTTCTAGAACAAACACTTCGCCTTCCAAACAAACAGCTCATCACATTGCTTTTTAATTTCGGAGATAAGGAAATAATTTGAAATTGCTAATGACAAACGAATTGGACGTTAAGTGGTGGTCACGTGTGCTCATTCGTTTTAATGAGGCAAGAAGCATTGTTTGATCGATAGATGGATCAGTGAAAAGTTTGATCGATCAATTAGTCACGTTGGCTAATCACTTGTCACCCTAATCAATCGGTCATTCTCTGACCAATCAATGACCATTTGCCCCGCACTCTCTTCTGCCTCAACCGTTTTATTCCGTCTCCATTGTTCGGCCTCCTTTTCTTACCGCCCCCCCCCCCCAATTGCTCTCCATTTTCGACCTGTCAGCGGCACTTTCGGTCGAGTTGGACAGACGAATGAAACGAGTACACACTGCAACATTCTTGTAAAAGATGTGATTGGTGAAAATGTAATAGGGCAAATTGAAGATGAGAGACACAGCCCAAATGGAGGCCATCAGCAAAACGCGGAAGCGCGGGGTGAGCACTTTGAGAGCCAAAAGCGGATGGAGCACCAAAATATGGCAATTAAGAGAGAGAGAGAGAGAGAGAGCGGAAGTGGATAAACCAACCGGCAATGTATTTCTCGACAGAAACGCAGACGAGAATGCCAATGCCGGTGCAGGGGACGAGGTGGAGCACAAAGGCGTACAACTTGCACAATGTGGCACCTCAAAGCGGACAGAATGCCAAACAATGAATCAGTGAGTGAGTGATTGGCAGAGCATTCATTGCCTTTTCTTACCAAAAATCCATTGTCCGTTGCTGGTGCCCACCAAATGGAACATATTCTGAAACAATTGCGGCGACATTCAATTGTTTATGGACAAGTAATTGCCTGGAAGATGCAGAAAATGGCAACCAAAAGGTCGGCAACTGCGAGATTGGCCAAGAAGAAATTGGTGGCAGTGCGCATGGAACGGTGGGCACAAATGACGAGAATTGTGAACAAATTCCCTGAAGAAGGGAGGGAATGGAAGCACAATGGGGCGACAAAGAGGAGCAGAGGACCAACCGATCAGACAGATCAGAAACACGACAACGTAAGCGACGATGATGGGAATACGAATGGCAGGACGGTCGAGGATGGGGTCGAATTCACACTCAGAACGGGAACTCATCACTCGATCAGAGAGAGAAAGAGAGAGCGAGGCGGAAAGAGAGACGGAGAGATATGTGTATATAGAGAGAGAGGGAGGGATAAACGAGAGAGAGAGCAAGAGAGACAGAGAGAGAGAGAGAGAGAGAAAAGGTTACAGTGAAACGCAATGATCAAAAAATAAACAGCAAAAACACCGGGCTGATTGACGTTGTTAATTAAAAAAGAGACTATTTTAAGGAAAGTGTTGCTGAAAGAGCGGAGAAGCGATTAATTCAGAAAATGTGGGGGGGGGGGGGGAGCAAAGGGACAAAAATGGCGAGAGGAATGCATTGAGTGATTTGCCAAGCATAAAAAGAACGAAAAAAATCATTGGTATGATAAGAAGGAGAGAGAGAGGGAGAAGGAGGGGAGGGTAGGACGAGGGAGAGGGGATGAGAGATGGAGGTAGAGAGAGAGGGAAGGGTAGAACGAGGGAGAGGTGATGAGAGATGGAGGTAGAGAGAGAGGGAAGGGTAGGACGAGGGAGAGGGGATGAGAGATGGAGGTAGAGAGAGAGGGAAGGGTAGGACGAGGGAGAGGGGATGAGAGATGGTTATAGAGAGAGAGAAGGGGAGGAGAGGGAGAGAGGGGGTGAGAGACGGTGATAGAGAGAGGAGAGAGAGAGGGATAGGGAGGGGTTTTTTTTTTAGGGGGGGGGGAGGGGAGGTGGGACAATGATGGAATTGAATGAATGGCAATGTTTGCTGTTGCTGTTGGCGTTGTTCCACCAACGAATTTCCATGTTAAGCAATTTGTCAACACAATAATTGGTTTCTTTGACTTTTGCCAGAACGAAAGACCAAAAGACGGAAGAGATAAAAAATGATAACAATTTTAATAATTTAATTCACAATTAATAATTTCCATTTAATTTGTTTTAATTGTTTTCACAATAATTTGCCTTCTCTTTGACATTTTGATCAGCAGAGGGAGTGAAGAGAAAGAAGCAGCACCACCGGAAAGGCAAAATGAGGGAGGGACAACGCGGCAACAAACTTTGCCACACGCCCTTTCTCTTAATTATGCAAAAATTAATTTGCTTTTGGCCAAAGGGATTTGAATGGGTGCGAGAAAAAGGGGAAGAGAGGGAGTGTGGATACGAGAGAGAAAGTGTGGAAAGGAGAGAAAAAGGGGAGGCGGGAAATTATAGAGGAGAAAAAGCGGTAAATTATATGAGAACTATGAAAGAGAAGAGGGACAATTCTATGAAACTCACTTAAGGGCATATCATCCGGACATTGGAGGAAGGAACAAGCTTAATTAAGAGAAAAAGAAGAAAAGGGAAAAAAGAAAAAGCAAAAAGAGGGGAGAGAAAAAGAGAGGGAAAAGGAATGAAAGGGGAAGAAGAGAAAAGAAAGAGGAGAAAAAGAAAAAGACGAGAGGGATGGGAAAAAGGAATGAAAGGGGAAGAAGAAAAGAAAGAGAAAATGATAAAGAAGAAAAGGGAAAAAGCGGAGAAAAAATAGAAAAAAAGAAAGGAAAGGCAAACAGAGAGATTGGATGGATTTTGCAGCAGATAATGGACATGGCGTGTTGCTGAGCCATCCAATCCATTAAGCCGAATTATGAAAAGAGCCGATCCCTACCAAATGAATGGCAATTATGGAAAAGTGTTGAGAAGGACAAAGGTTCAAGTTTCTTAGGCGGAAAATGCCACAAGCGAATGCCATTTTAGCGGAAGGAGGGGAAAAAAGGGGGGGGGGGGAGAGAAAAAGGAAAGAAATGGAATGGACGGACGTGAAGAGGGAAGTGGGGGAGGAAGGGACATGGGGAAAGTTGGAGGGGAGAGGGGGGAAGGGTAAAAGGGGTAAGTTGGAAGGAAAGAGAGGGGGAAAGGGGAAAGTTGGGCAACGGGAGAGGAGCAAAATGGGGAGGGGAGGAGACATGGTAAAAATTGGAGGTGAATGGGGGGAATAGTAAAAGGGATAAGTTGGGAATCAGTGAAGGCACTAAAAGTTTTAAAAAAGCTTTAATGGCCAAGGAAAATTGATGGATAAGCCGATAAAATACTTTGGACCTTTAGGGGATTTACCATGGCCATAAAATAACGGACAGTCAAAGAGCTGAAGACCAAAACTGAACTAAAGAGGAGAGTTCAAACATGGCACTTTTGACACTCGTGATAATCCCATCAAGCCATTAATAGACATAAAAACTCACCGGTTGACTCACTCACTTTGGATTATTTTGGGGGAAGGGCGTGGGGAGGGGGGAGACGGAGGCGGCGCATGGATTTGATGGAAAATGGACAAATTTATCGAATGATGAGAGAATGTCAATTAACAGGAAAAAATTGTCAACAGGCGGACGGGAAGGAGAATAAATTTTAAGGTGTTATATACGGAAAAAACACAGTAACAAAGGGAAAGGATGGAAGCCGACGGCAAAATTTTACTCGCCGTTATTATTTTCATTATGAGAGACCCATTTTGAAGAAGAGTATCCATGAAGAAGAAGCAGAAGCGGGGTTTGGGGATAAATTCATTTTAAGGGAGAGAAAGTAGGAAAAAGCGGAGAAAGTTGGGGGGGGGGGGGGGAGGGGAAGGGAGGAAAGCAAACAGAGCGGGAGGAGGGGAGAAATGCCAATGGGGAAAGAGAGACAATGCCAATGGAGAGTAATGCCAATGGAGAGTAATGCCAATGGGGAAAGAGAGACAATGCCAATGGGGAGTAATTACAATGGGGAAAGAGAGACAATGCCAATGGGGAGTAATTACAATGGGGAAAGAGAGACAATGCCAATGGGGAGTAATTCCAATGGGGAAAGCGAGACAATGCCAATGGGGAAAGAGAGACAATGCCAATGGGGAGTAATTACAATGGGGAAAGAGAGACAATGCCAATGGGGAGTAATTCCAATGGGGAAAGCGAGACAATGCCAATGGGGAAAGAGAGACAATGCCAATGGGGAGTAATGCCAATGGGGAAAGAGAGACAATGCCAATGGGGAGTAATGCCAATGGGGAAAGAGAGACAATGCCAATGGGGAAAGAGATACAATGCCAATGGGGAGTAATGCCAATGGGGAAAGAGAGACAATGCCAATGGGGAGTAATGCCAAGGGGGGGAGGGATAATGCAATAGGGAGAAGGAGGGAGGGAAAATGCCAATGGGACCAAATGTCAATGGGGAGACAGACAATGCCACTGGTGAGCAATACCAATGGGGGGAAGGGAACTCGAAAAGACATGAGCGTGTGGTGTGGCTATTTAATTTGAACCTTTTTTGAAAGAACGAAGCTGACAACCATGAGATATTTGATCTTTATTGTCTCTGGGCAGCCCAACTCTCTTTTCTGTTGTCTAAACTTTTTTCGACATGCGCTTAATACTTTGTCAGAAAGTCACTCCAAATTGGAGTTGATTGGAATATATTCGGCGACTCTTCTTCTCCAAATAAGTACAAACATCAAAAATGGGCCTTTCATAATGAAAATAATATCGGCGAGTAAAATTATTTTATTGTGCCGCATCAAAATTGAGTAAGAGATAGGCAAAATGTAAGCCCCGAGTGGGTCTCGATCCCACGACCTCCGGTGCGGCGATTAGCTTCTCGCCCAAACCAGTGCTCTCCCGACTGAGCTACCGGGGCACATTAGCCGTCTCTCTTATGGATCTTTTCAACCCCCGCCTTACGGCGTTTTAACCGTCCAGCCAGAGCAGCTCTTCCTTACAATTGTGATATCATTTTAATGTTTTTTCTGTTAAAAATACCAATCATTGGCCATGGTAATAAGCATATATGTCTCATGGTACTTTAATAAAGAAAATCGTGCTCTCCAACTTTTATTTACATGTTTCATCCTCCCATTTACTATTCATCCCTTCACTTTTTAAATCACCGTCCAATTCCGATCAAATGCATCAAACGTAGCAATTAAAGAGAGCAGAGATTCACACTTGTAGATGGAAAAGGGAGATAATTGGGTGTGGCAGCCAAAACGCCGAATGATGGACAAAAACGGCGAATGATGGACAAAAACGCCGAATGATGGACAAAAACGGCGAATGATGGACAAAAACGCCGAATGATGGACGGACGATGGGAACAATTAATTGGACAGTCGTCGGCTGTCTGACTCTTTCGAGAATGGAACATTTAGGAAAGGGCAATTAATATTGAGCAAAAGGGAAAAAGTGATTGGACGAGAAACATCCGGCGAAAGAGCGAAGGACGGACATCAAAAGAGTTGTACAAATTGGAGACAAAAAGCCATCTCGGACGGCCTTGGAAAACGGGACGGATGGCACACGATTGATGGGAAAGGGAAGGGAAGGAGAAATGCCAATTCATTTGTGATCGCCCACGACAACTCCCATTATTCCCCTCTCTCCTTGATTCGCCCTGTCCGTCGTCCGAGTAAAACGAAATTTTGACTTTATTTATTTTTTACATTTCCCACTTCGTCGCCGTACGTTTCGTCGCGGTGCTATTTTTTCTTTAGAACAAAAAATAATAATATTTGGTAAGCTTCGAAAGCATTTTACATGTTCTGCTAGCGTGCTATTTTAACGTTAAGGTACGAAAAAATTATGGCCAAAAAACTCAAAACCGTTTTTTTTCAACTGTTTTTGCTATATTTTTTTTTGTGACTCAATGAATTGTTTTAAGTTTTTTTTTTAACAGACAAACACAGAATACTTATAGCTTTTCTATATAAAAGTTATTCATAATTGGCTGATTAAGAAAAAGTTATGGCACTTCAAAAACTGGGCGGCGACGAAAGGTACTGCGAAGAATTGACTCGGGCCCTAAAAAACTAAGTATAACCTCGAAACAATAGAAAGGTGACAAAAAATCTGGCAAACCGCGACGAATTGACACCCCCCCCCCCCCTTTTCTTCGCCTCAATGTTTTTTTTTTTGCAAATGAAAATCAAATTTTACATAGACAAAATGCAAGTAAATCCATCCATCATTTGCATCTTTATCCCTCCTCCAATTGCGTCTGTTTGATTTTTATCTCCCCCCCCCCCACCGCCAACGTTTTTCTGTTTTTTTTCTGTCATTTCGCATTCGATTGGTCCATCCGACTTTTTTTTCAAAAACTCTTTCCTTTTCATGTGTACTTTTGGTGCGTGCTAGGTCGTTTCTTAAATCCGCCATTTTTACCGATTTTCCGGCCAAAATTCGTCATAACTTTTCTCGAAAACAATCAAATTAAGCAATCTTGGTATTTATAGATAACTCTCTTCATTGGCTCTATCAGCTAGAAAAATTATCTTCTATTTTCAAGAGTTATGACAAATTCTTCAACTTTTTGGACCACAACTTTATTTAAGCTTAATGAAATTTTTTTAAATAGCAAGCTAATAGAGCCAAACAATAGCTATCGGACGATACCAAGATTGCTTAATTTAGTTGCTTCTGAGAAAAGTTATGACTAATGGACGTAAATTTAGTAAAAATAGCAAACAAAACCGGAAACATTTTCCATTCGAAACATAAATTTAAATGAGGTGTATCGGTAAAAATAAAATTGAAAAAATATTTAAAGAATATTTAACAACTTTCAATTTTGGTGAATTGCAGATCATTTTGTAAGAAAATTTTTGAAAAATTCTTATTTTCTATGGAATGGACCTAGGCCCGCGTTTCAACGGACATGGAAATAAAGATTCAATTATCTAAGCTGCGAGTCCCATTTCAAAAGGGTACACCCCAAAATAAAGTCGCCGAATCACGAAGGGGACAAAATAACGCCGCTGAATTTGATAGAATGTTGTTTGCATAATATTTCTTTCTTTCTCTTCGAAGAGGGACGTTTGGTTTACTAATGAAGTCGCCAAAATCGACGAAAAACACCTAAAATTGACTATTTTTTGAAAAAAGCCCAACCCTAGGAATTTTTTTCCTGATTTATTAATTATTTTTCACTAAACCGGCGCTTTTCTCACTATAAGCACTAAATAGGGTTTTTTTTGTTCCTTTTAAAGCATTATTTAATGAAAGGAATGGGTAATTCGTTGTTATTGCGCATTTATGGCATCCTCTGGGGCATCAAAGGCACATTGAAATAAGTCCACGAATTAATTAATTATCGTAACCAAAATCAAGCAAACAAATTCAGTCGACCTTTGCTCCCCCGTCGTGCGTGGTTCCCCCATTTGTCAATTCCCCCCCCCCCCCCCCCCCCCCCCCCCAAATGTTCCGTGTATTCAATCCGCGCGCGAATTTGGCGCCAATTGAGGCATTGCTCCAGACGTGAGTTGGGAAGAGATGTTGTGCTTTGCTTTGCGTTGTTTTCCCTTTCTCCACGTTCGAATGCCCACGACGTTCCCCGTCCCCCGCCCCCCCCCCCCCTCCCCCCCCCCCCTTTCGCCCTTTTCTCCCCTCCCTCCGCCCACCAACCTAACCAACCGGTCATTATTGTGGAAAAGCGCGGGCAAAGGGATGCGCAGTGGGCTAAGTGAATACCCTGCGGGGAGGGGACGAGGAGGAGGAGGACACATAATAAATATTCGAACCGAACAGAGAAAGAGCGGAGGGGGGGGGGGGGAGAGGCGTGGGTCGGAGAAGGCGAATCAAATGCCCCTCAGCCCACGGCAACCACAACAACGCAATAAATAAATTGGGCGACTCTTTAAATAATGGCGATTATTCAGTCAAATTCATTGGCGCCTTTTTGATCAGTTTCTGCTGCTACTGAAATGAGTCATCACTGATTTGATTAAAATGCCCATCATTTGCTTTTTTGTGATAACCTTGGCTGACTTACCTCTCTCTCTTCTCCCCTTTTCAGGAAATAAAAATGATCCCTTCTCTAAATAAAGGGTCATTCACTTCTTTCTTCACAACCATTCGTAATTTGAATTTTGAGGGATCATTTTGGGCAATGTGTGGCGACAGTTGGGCAATTGAAACGAAATATGTATTGGATGCACTTTAGGGGAAGGGGCGAGAGAGAACGGATTCGTCCGGCTTATCCAATTGGTTCTCCGCGAAATGGCACGGCACTGTTACCTTCCACCATGCCAAACTGACATTACCCTTCCCTCCCCTCCCCTCCCCTTCCTTACCCTTCTTCCATTCCCATTTCCCACCCTCATCAGCAGCATTTAAGTCGTCCCCATCATCCCCCTCCCCCATTATTCCAATTCACTTCTGCTGTTGTTGCTGGCCCTCCCATCACTGAGTTTTGTCACGCCATCTTTCGGTTACATTTTTCCCATTGCCCGCCTTTTTTTTTTTTCCCCTTTCTGTTTTTGCTGTTGTTTTATGTTGTGAATCTTTTGAAACGTTTTGGCCAACGCGCCAAAAGAAGAAATGGAAGTTCGAAGGAAAAGGTCGAAGGAATGGGACGGGGGGGAGAGGGGAGGGGAAGGGAGAGGAGAGGGAGAGGGGGCGGGAAAGAGAGAGGGAGAGAGGGTGGGGAAGGGAGAGGAGAGGGAGAGGGCGGGGGGGGGAAAGAGAGAGGGAGGGAGGGTGGGGAAGGGAGAGGAGACGGAGAGGGCAGGGGGGGGGGGGAGACATGACGGGGTGAGATGCGACACAACAGGTTCACTTTCACTTCACTTCACCCCCCCCCCCCCCCCCTCCCCCACTTTATTTTGTATTATCTCTTCTCTTTTCCCCTACTTTCTCTTCCCCATTTTGTTCATTCATTCTTCCAACATTTGGCGCCACTTTGCTCTGTTGCTGAGTTCACAGAAAATCTCCTTTATTTTTTGTTATTTCCCCTTTTTTTCTTTTTGGTAATCATTGGCACAAAAAGGATAAATGAAATAAAAGATTGGCCGAGATTTGCGTCGCGTGACGCAGAAAAAAATTGTAGAATTAACTATACTAATTATTCGTAATGTCATTAAAGCATTAAATATGCTCAATATTATACCAATAAGCAAAAAGAGTTTTGGAAAAGTTATGACCTGAAATGTTCGAAAATTAGGGAACTCTGTTTTTGCCTACCTTTTCCAAAACTTAACCAATTCTTTTGGTTTTTTTTTTAATATATAAATCATTTTAGGTTTTTTAATTACATCCAAATAAATTCATTCTGCGATTTTTGCTGGATCCCGCGCCGCAAATGTCGGATCACCAAACAAAATGTGTTGCCTTTGTTTCTCACTTTTTGTTGTGTCTCTCCCCCTTTGTATGACCATTCATCCCTTCGCTATTTCTTCCCTCATCTTTCCTCTCTGTCTCCACTCTTCATCGGCTTCTCTTTTTGCTTTTTTCTTGAGGAAAGTACCAAAACGGGAGTTGTTAGTCGGTGCGTGTGTTGTTTGTTCTGTCCCCCGAGTGATGGATGAGTGAATGTCTCTCCCCGCCTTTGTCCCCCGCCCATTTACCCATCAAAAACTGCTCATCCCTTTTATTCGCCCACTGACTTTCCCTTATCTCGCCATATCGCTTCCGTTCTCGACCTTGGCATTTCGTTGTCCCCCCCCCCCTTTGACTTTGCGCCTTTTCTTTTCCCTTTTCCCTTTTCTTATAATCCCCCGCTCCTCTCCTCCCTCTTTCATTCATTTTCTTCCCACCATTGTTCAGTCATTCGACCAAAAATGGTGCAAATAATAAATGAAAAGCATTGGTGCACAAATTATGCTCCTTTATCGCACAAATGTAATTCACTTAACATTACATAAATATCTGACCAATGCATAATTTAGTGCGACCGGCGCACATTTTTATGTTTTGCCCCTCTCTAACGGATTGAACCTTTTTTTTTTACAAATATCGCGCAAATTATCTTTTTTTTTAATACAGAGCTATGTATCTCCCCTCAAACAAAAATTTTTTGATTATGAGTAAGGTGACGATTTATATTTATTAAAATTGCCGAAATATTTAATATAATGTGCAAAAGTATGGGGAACAAATTAGAAAAAATCCGAATTTTTACCGAAACAATGTTTGAATACAAATCTTTCTTATGCCAAAATTTAAGCCCTATTTTATGCTAGTAAAAAACGGAAAAGGTCCCGCAATGAGTCATTCCATCAAAAAATTAGACTGGGTCAACAAAATAACAAAAAATGCCAAAAATTTATGGTTAAGAATTGAAAAAAAGATGTAATTATCGAGGAAATACTATAATTAATTTTTTGTTGATTTCAATGCTTTATATTTATTATTGTGAAAATAAACAGTAATAAGGCATAAAAGTATTTTCTTTGTTAGTATCTGACTTAGGCTCAGGGTTGCCATTTTACCCTGGAAACCCGGCATTTGCCGGGTTTTGGGGGTCCGTGCCGGGTTTTTGAATTTGCCGGGTTTTTGCCCGGTATTTGAATCTGTTTGCCGGGTTTTTGAGTTTTGGCGATGGCAACCCTGCTTAGGCTAAAGAAATAAGCGCAGGAATTTTCTGTGTTCACATTTCTGAGTTTTTTGAATCGAATTTTTTTAAACGACGCCTCTGGCAATCACATACAAAAAACTTTAACTCTCGCTACCTCTTCTCCCTCCTCTCTCTCTCCTTCTCTGTTTCTCTTCTGTCTTTGTGTCCTTTGCATTTCTCTTTCTTTCCTCACTTTCATTCGCTGACTGGTCATTCTTTATTGAAAGCTCGTCGCTCTCTACATTTCCATCCTTTGGCAGCGGCATTTTCCTCTTTCCGTCCCTCTCTCACTTAGACACTTTCTTTTCCATTTCTTTCTTTCTCTTTCCATGTGCTATTTTCGCCTTTCTCTCCCTGGCATTTATTTCTTTTAATCGATTCTTTCGCTTCCCTTCCTTTCTGTCACTTCTCTTTCTGACCAGTCTTCGTTTCAAAGCACAGACCCACGCCAACCACAACACTTGGAAAGTGGCCAACAGCTTAAAACCAATTCAACATTTCTGCCGTATACTTTTTTTAAAATTTCCTTCCCTTTATTTTTTATTTTGTTTCTTTATGGGAAAAAATTCTCTTAGGTAAAGAAAGCAAATACAGTACATATACATACTATGTACCAAAAGTCTGTTTTATAAACTCTGCACCTATGTATTACTCCCGTGTTCCAATGGATCTAACCCACATAAATATTAAGAATTAAATGAAAACAAGAAAAATAATTTTAGGATAATTTTTGAAAAAACTAAAGAAAAACTGTCCGGCGGTGCCGATAGGCGCCGCCTGGGAAATTTTGATAAAGTAAACAAAATTTATAGAGAAAAATTACGTAAAAAAATGCCCATTTTCATACATTTTTTAATTAGAAAATAGTAAAAAAATGAAGAATAAATTTAAAATTTGGCATTTTGTATAGAAAATTGAAATAAATTCAAAACCCATAAAATAGTGGCAAATGCCACTAAATAGTGGCAAAATCGCATCCCTGGTGATTCTGCACCACAACCCAAATTTTTCCATAAATTACCGATTCCTTCTATAACTTAGTAAATCGGATTCCGAACCCAAGTAAGTTCTCACAAAAATATCTAGGGTTTACTTCTCGCTTTGTATTATTGTATATAATTTTCTCATCATCTCTTCACTGCCCTTCTCGAATGAGACCTTCACCTCCCATTCATCCCAAGGTCTTCGTTCTCGAGTTTATCTCTTTTCTTCGTTATGCCATCCTCTCATCCGTCCCTTCACCCAATTTCTTATCAATGCCATCCATCTTCCTTCCGACCGCAATCCAAATTGCTATTCCGTCAACTCTCGACTTGCCTTTTAAACATTCTCTCCTCCACCAGCTCACCCATCTTCGTTTATTGCTGCTTTGATTGATTCCCCTTGATTTTCTTTTTATGTCATCGCTTTTTATTTCTTTTCACCTTTGTCATTCTCATTCATTTTCTGTCATTCCCCCTCCGCCTTTTCCTTCTTGCAGCTTCTCTAATTGCAGCAAATACACAGAAACATACAGTGCCTTCTTGATCACTATCAGCCGTTAGCGCTCAAATGTGGACATTAAACTTATTCATAAATTCGTACAGCATTACCTTTTGTTCGGGATCACCCGTCAGTCAGTTTCCGCTTCGTCCCCATTCCCTTATCCTTCCGTACCACAACTCCTTTCCTCACATACTGCCTCCCCTTCGCATTCATTCTGTTTCTTTTTACTTTACTTCACTCATCCTTTTCATTCGCTAAAAATTCAGTCCTCCAATTCAATATTCCTCCCCTAATCGCTTAATCTCATTATCCTTTGTCCTTTTATGTTTGGCAGTTGTGGGTCTGAGAGAATGTCGACCAACTAAATTCCAAATTTTTGATGTAAGATTTTCCTAGTTAAGCTTTTCGAAACTTTTATTGTTTCATCATTGTGCCTTTTTTGTCCTCTTCCTTCTCATTTTACATTTTACTCATTTTCTTTTTCCTTCCTCCGCTTCGTTATTTGCCGTTTTCTTTGGTGGTCGGTAGGCCCATCGGCGGAAGAGAGAATTTGTCGTCCATTTATCGGTCTTCCTTCTCCTCCCCTTTCCACATCAGTCAATCCTCCTTTGTCCCTCCGTCCTTTATTCTGTCCCTCCTTCCTCCCTGCGGGGTGGGTGAGTGAGTGATGACTGCTGACCGCTCTCCGTCTGTTCTCTGCCCGTCCTCTCTTCTCGACCACTTTTTGAATGCGCTTGGGCACAAGCGAACCAACGCTGACCTTTTGACCGTCCTCTGTCCTTCTCTTTTCATTCATTCTTCCGCTCTCGCCTTTTATTCATTTCCTTTCTCCCCCCTCCCCCCCCCCCCCTCAAAAAAAGCTTTTCCCGATGGTATTTTTTTAGCCCATTTTTTTGTTTGTTTAGGGTCTTTATCAAAAGAATTATTGTATTTTACTGATTCCCATTTAAGCTCGTTTTCTAATTTTGTCTATTTCTGTTCTTCCCAATGAACTCCGTCCTTTTGCCGTCCACCGATCTCTGCACTCTCGTCCCTCATTCCACACGCCCTGTATGGCATAGTTGGGGTCGACCTGCAGAAGAAAATGCGGATAAACCAAAGCCAACCGCACGCCGTCGACTGTTCCAAGAAGACTTAGCAGAAGAAGAAAGCAATGAGGTGGGAATGGTTAAATGGACAAAGTGGAGAAAATGCGCATTTGTTTTAGCAATTTGTCCAACGACTTCTTAGTGAGCTTTCTGAGCGTTACAAATGCAAGTGGGGCTTCGACTTCGAGACTGAGCGTCCGCTGGAGAATGCTGACAGCCGTTTTGAGTACGAAGCTGTGTCCGCTGACTCGGTCCCCGGATTTTACCGCGCTTCGAATTTCGTCACTTCATTGGATTGGTTGCCAAATAATAGTGACACCGAAAACCAGCACCATCATTTGATGGAAGAACATACGGAGGAAGTGACTGCGTTAATAGAGGGGAAAGAGTTTGGAGGTGCATCGCGTCACAGTCCCAAGAACAAAAAGATGGCACTGAAAGGGGACACTGTGCTGAGGAAAGTGCAACAAAAGACCAACCAGACACCGAAGAGACGACGAAGCGAATTGGAGCAGACTCGAGTCACCGGTAATAGTGTGAAGGAATACTTAAAACAATAAGAAGAATAAATCATTCTGAACAAATCATTTTGTTTTGTCTCATCTGCTGATGCATTTTTTGTTTCAGATTTTCTTTTCACACGGAAACATTTGTCAGTTCACAATGCGACCGGAAAACACAATATTTGCGACGACACAACTGAAGTCACTAATTGTTCGCCAAACAGTCGTCGTCGTCGCTCTTTGTTTGTTTTTCCAAGTGAAATGCCAACTCCAAAGAAATCCATCGTTCGTCAAAGACGCTACGAAACCGTTGGGTCGTCGCCCGTGGCGTCGGCTCTCTTCAAATGAAAAGCTCAAGGGATCATTTCGAGGGGATGAATGCCTGTAACCATCGCCATTACCAATGTTGTCATTCCCTCTCTATTCTGTGAATGGTGGGACCTTTTGTGAATGAGTCTTTTGGCTTTTTACAGACGAAACTCCCTTCGGGGTTTTCTCTTTCGATTGGCGAGCCTTTCTTTTTTCCTAAGCAATGGGGAGTTTCGTCTGTTGATTGATGCTAGTCTTTCCAATTTTCTTAGCATCCCATCCTTTTATGTATGTTCGTGCTATCCTTTATACTCGCATTGCTTAAATGTGTCCGAATTCTTTCCATTTTTCGCTTCCCCGTCCAATGAGATAAACCAACCCCTTTCTTATCCTTTCCTTTCGTATTAAGTTTTTACAAATTGCTGATTATAATTTTGGATCGTTATCCCTTTTATTTTACACTTTTTTTCTTCCCATTCATTCTCGGAATGCCTTTTCCATTCTTTGATCCTTTCTTATCCATTTCATTTTGAGTAAATATCAAATATTCGTTGAGTGGAATTTACCATTCGCTGTTGAAAGATTGATGACCTAAGAAGAGAGCTTTTGTCGGAAATTGTTATTTTTTCTTTCTCTTTTTTTTGAGTGGGCGCAATAATCCTTATGCAAACAGATATAAAATTGATATAATTTAGCATTTAAAATATTTAATAAAAATAACAAAAACTACATAGACAAAAGACATGCATTCATTAAAAATTCTGAATTCTTAAAAAAATACCTATTAACTATTTAAAGAAAGACCCAAGGAATTTTTGATTATGAATAGAGACAGAGGTTGTAGGCTTTAAAAAAAGCCAAATATGACCATAAAATATGCCCTAAAACTGATGACAAGGGTAAACAATCCTTTTTTATATAAATTTTCAACCCCCCCCCCCCCCCTCCATTCACTATAATTGAGTAGGTCCATTTTAATTGTGGCAAAAATAGAGGGTTCTCATGTAATTACTAATTGTTGATTTTGATTACCAAAATTTGTAATTATTTTATTGTCAAGAAAATATTTAAAATTCTGTTTTTGGAGTGGGAATACGTTTTCCAAACCGCTGCTCCATGTTTTGTTTCCTTTTGGCTTTCTTTTTCTCACCGCCCCTTTGTCCTTTCATTTCCTTTTCGGCACATTTGCTAAGCATTGCCCTTCCCCATTTGCTAATTGCTACTCATCCAGCAGAGAATACTGAGGCCATTCATTACATTTGACTTGTCACAAAACATAAGATAAATTGGCAATGGATGTCCTTCCGCCGCCGACCTCACCAAAAAATGCACACAAATAAATGTGCCCATTGCCTATAAATGTTAGTTGCACCGAGTTAAAATAAAATTAAGATTTTACAAACAAATTCCAATTTAATATAATTATTAAGTTTTTAAAAAATTTCTTCGGCAGTAAACTCGTTATCAATGGCGAATTTTTGACCATTAAAAGTCATACTAAGATTGTGCCACCTCCTCCTCTACATTATGAACATTTCTTTGCATTTTAAAACAGTTATATGGTACTTTACTCAAAAAAAAAATCGCATCAATATTATATTTTTAATTAGCCTTTGATTTATTATATTTTAATTTTTTTCCTGAATTTTGAAAAGTACGAATTCAGGCTTTGGTTGCAGATAGGACCATTCTTCTTAATGATTGCCCATGTGAATTTTTACGATTGTCAAATTTGAAAAATACCATTTTCTGACTTTTGGGGTCGGTTTGCCATTAAACCGAAATTTTTTGAAGCCATGGAATCTGCTGAAAGCCTACCAATTCCCAATGACAGACCTTTTAGCTATGCTTTATTCCATGGAAAAAGATTGAAATAGTATCAATTTAAAAGACAATAAAATGAAATGGAAGGGGCGGAGAAGCGAACAGTCAGTCGCTTGTTGGTCTGACAGAGAGTGAGGGTTCTCTTTGACCCTTTTTCATTGCTCATTCATCTTCAGCTTCCTTTTGGTCTCTCCACAGATTTGGTTCTGCTCCTTTTCTCTGTCTGTCTCTCTCTCCTCAATTTCTGTTTGTTGTTCATTTTTATGCCGTTCCGGCGCCACCATTACGACCACCGGTCTTTGAGTTGTACGAACCTGCAAGAAAGAGAATTTGTTGCAATTTTGGTGTAATACTAGAGATTATTTTTGATTTATTATTATTTGAGCCCATACAAGTTCAACTTTCCAAATCACTAAATTCAAAAATGCATATACACACCGAATTTGGCATTCCGTTTTCGTTGTATGTAAAGGCTAAATTGTTTTTAGTGCCTTCCGGCAATATTCCCATAAGCAATTCTTGCGCATCGCTTCGAATGGAAATTTGGGCACCAGACGTCGTCATATGCTAAGAAATGAACGAAGACAAAGAACAAGAAGCAAGCTTTTGACAATTTGTGGGGGGGGGGGGGGAATTGAAATTGCAATGGGAGAATGAATGCATTTCGCTCTCCCCCCCCTCTTTCGCTCGAAGTAAGCTGAATAAACGTTAATACATAAACTAAGTGGTCTCATTGGAATTTTCCGAAAAAAGGACAACGCTGGTCAACAAAAAAAGATTTGTGAACCAAAAAAAGCTGCTTTTTCAAATATACTCTTCCAAGGAATTAAAATATTTATCAAATCAAATAGGTACTTACAGTATTTGTCTAGAAAGAAAAATTTTCGAAATTTCAGTTTTTATCGAATCGACACTTTGTCGTTTTAACGAATCGGTATTTTGCTAACGCGCCAAAAAAGGGAAAAAAATTTTGGATAAAATTCTTAAGGATGAAAAAAAAGTTAAGGACAGAAAAAAAAAACGCTGAAAGGATGGAGGAAAGTGTCGGATGGACGAGGGATTTGGCGGAATTCAAATTGAGGTGTCGGGAAGAGAAAAAGCAATTTGGCAGAGGCAAAAACAATTGCAATTAGTGCCGCTAGCCGCAAATGGTTCCAAAACCTCAACATTTTACGAAGACAAAGGCACGGCATGGCAAAATGTTTTGAAGAAAGAAAGGAAAGGCAGGCAAAACGAATACGAAGCCATTGGAGGGGGGGGGGGGGGGGGGGAGAGGAAAGAGACGGACGGAGTAAAAAAAGGGGGGGGGGGGAAGAGGCGGACGGAGACGGATTGGTGGGGACAGGGGGAGGAGGCTAAACAAAAGTTGCCCCATGGGAATTTGTTGTCAAATTGGACGAAAGGATTAATGTATAAAAAACCTAAAATCTTAGAATTCTCATTTTTCCCCATTTCTTTAAAGCCACAGGTGTTGTCGGCGAGGACGTCGTTCAAAAAACTTTCATTGTGTTTAGGAATGCCCCTAAGTTGTGCAGTTTCAAACAATATTATAACAAAATAAGGCTTCAACCCAAAAGAATATTCGTCGGGAAATGTGTTACTCAAAATACTGTACATACAGACAGCACTTTTTTCACTTGGCACTGCCGTCTTTTCAACTTACAAAGTGAGAAATTTGTTAATTTAACTAAATTTTAAAATTAAAAACAACCATTAAATGCAAAATAACATTTAAGGTAATTGATTTTCATCGTCAACTTGTCCTTTTTCTTGTAAACTCTGTAATTTTGTTAATCCACCATGTGCTTTGATCACATCTTCAATACTAGGGGACATTACTGATCAAAAAAGGTAATTATTTACACGGCTACCGATCATTGGACAAAAGTGGACATTGGACAGTGAATGAATGGGGAAAAAAAAATCTTTTTTTCTCGACCCGCGGCAACCCTGGTTTAGGTCTGGGGAAGTATGTGAGAATGAATAATGGCACAATTTGACGGGTAAATTTAGCGCCCAATTGCAGCCCAAGCCAAAATAGTAAAAACCTAAAATTGTACATTGCCATGCACATACATATTCAGATACACTGCTGATTTGGGTCACCACCCTTCATTCATCTTTCACTTTGACCTCTGTCCCCTCTCCCTGCCCTTTTTCTCCGCATCACTCATTTTGCCGGGGAGGTCACTTCTAAGCAATCCCCGCCCGCCCTCACCACTTTATTCCCATTTGCCTCTTCTGCTTTTCTTACATTTGCCCTCCTCCTCCCCCATTCTCTCCATTCTCATCCAATTAAAACATTTATTAAATATTACTTTTTTGCTATTGCATTTATAAGATTTCTTTTCATTTTCCAATGTCCAACTTTCGCCCCCTTCCTTTTCTTTTCTTAACTCTGTTGTCCCTTCTTTTTGCTATTTTTGTCGTATCGGACAACGCGGCGGTAGAGGAAAAAGTCAGTGATAATACAAAAAATGGATCCCTTTCGATTTGATTCTAAATTTCTGTTAGGCCATTGCAAATGAGACGGAGGAATTGCCCTGTTGGAAGACAAGATTTAAGCAAAGAAAGGAGGAGGTGAAGAGACGCCGTATGGAAGCGGAGGTACGACTGATCGAACACCACAAGCGGATGATCAAATATTTGGAGACGGAGCCGGAAAAGCGTGGAGAATTTTTGAGGGCCGAATTGGAGAAGGATAGTTGTAAGGTGAAAAAAGGGAAGGATAAAGGAGGAGAGGAGACAAAACAAGCGGATTTAGCAAAAGAAAAAAATGGAGACGATGGTCAAGCAACTGCAGGAGAAATGGAAGAAGAACAACGGCACGGACAGCGACGACAACACGGAGGACGAGACGGAAAAGACGGATGAAGAGACAAAAGAGAAAGAGACGACAAAGACGGATGAAGAGACAAAAGAGAAAGAGACGAAAAAGACGGATGAGGAGGAAAAAGCAAAAGAAAAAGAGGGAGCAATGTCAAAGGAAAAGGAGGACGTAAAACCGAACGCCAAAGAATCGGAAACGACCAGTGGAAAGACCAAAACGGACAACGGCGGAAAGGTAATTGGACGACACTAACCCTGAGACTAAATGAAAAGCGCAATTACTTAAAAAAGATCGGTAAATTCGAAAAGAATTCTCCGAATAATTCTCGAACTAGAGCTACTTTTGTCGCACAAAACTTAGATTCGTGATCAGCGACCCCGAAAACCCCCCTAAAACAAGTTTTTAAGACAAAAAAAAAAGTTTAGTGACGAAACATAAGGGAGCCAAAAAGTTACAATTTGAAAAACTGTAAAAAAGTCAGTTTTTAAACTTTTATATAAGTTAAGTCATTTTTTTTTGGCTCCCTAATAGTCTATAGCAGATGTCACATTTGTACTTATTTGTAAGTATTGTACTTATTTGAGCTCAATTTACTTATTTTTGGGACTCAGAGGAAAATTTCGCTTTTTATATGAATATTTAAAGAAAATTATCTTTTGAAGCGAATTTTAAACAAAAGAAAATTATTTTTTGAAGCGAATTTTTTAAAGAAAGAAAATTATTTTTTGAAGCGAATTTTTTAAACAAAACCTTAATAAGATCCACCGCTGCCCGTCAGTTTGCCGCGCGTCGATTCGCCGACGCGTCGATTCGCCGATTAGGCCAAAAAAGGTCGATTCGCCGACAAAATTTTTAAAATTTGTAGATTTTTCGTCCTCGCCCCACCCCTAGTGCCTTTCTTTTTTGAATTTTTACTAAGATTTATGAGTGACAAAAATAGTTTCAAAATTCTCAAATACAGCCTTTTCGTTTAGGTGATGGACTCTGTGCCTCAATATTACTTAAAACCTCCCAACGAAGAGCCTTCTCGCGAAGTAAACTAACTCAAAGAAAGAGACTCAAAGCGTCGATTAAAAATCAACATTAACGCTCAGATGCAATCACATCTTTTCTTTTTACACCACTTTGTTTCGTAATTTTTTAATAAATTCACTCGTCATACAAATGCCAACGGCGCTCCTCCTTCCCTCCCCTTACCATCCCTTTTATCATATATTTCTCTTTTCTCCGTTCACTGTTTTATCCTCTTCCTTTGCTGTTTAAATATTTGACAATGCAAAATGACAGTCTGTCCTTTTTTCCACCCCCGAAGGGTCAGTCATTGCTCTTCAATTTCTGTGTTATTCTCTTTCGTGCATAGTTTCAGCAGCGACCCCGACTTTGGACGTTCTCCCGGGGATGATTCAAAAGTCCATTGAAAGAGTTTTTCGGCAATGAAGGGAAGGGGCGTCCATCTGAGCAAAAGAGCAGTGCATTTGAAACCGCGAAAAAAAAAAGAAAACAATCACGAGGAATGGTCAGCCTTCGGCATCCATTTTCTGTTCATCGGAGTGTCGAGAGTGACTGGCAACAAAGCGAAAGAGCACGTCCCCTCGGGAAGCCCTGCGGCTTTTGCATCCGCCAAACTTCGGACCAATTGGTGAACAGCAGCTAACAAAAGGGCTTTTTTACATAAGTCAATGGACGATTAACAAAACACCACCGACCCTTGGCCATTCCGTAACCAATCATTCCCGGAGTCCCATCAGAAGCCTAAAGAAAAAGCGTCGTAAAACGCACAAAATCTTTTACTGACCGCCGCAGCACCGGCGAATTGCAAAAGGCCATTAGGTTTGAGAAATCGAGTGCCGATTTTGGCTGAAAATAAACAAATACTGGAAGAATATTGTTTTTTCTTATTTAGGCTTAGATTTAGTCAGGGCCCATTTCGAACCTTTTTACATCGATTCAGACTGTTTTTGAGCAATTGAGTTTGGGACCTCAGATTAATATTTACCCGACTGGCTTTTAAAATTAAAAAAACAGTAATATAGGTATTTACCATAGCTTTTTTTTTAGAAAATTCACGCGAAAATTTATCTTTGGCAAATTGTTATTTTTCCTATTTAGTTCTCATTTCGTTTGAAGTATTTTAAAATTTAATCTTATTCAAGTTTTCGTGCCTTTTTGTTTCGGCTTTTTGGCGATTTTACGACTTTTTCGTGCCTTTTTGGTGGATTTTTAAATTTTTGTATGACAAATCCGATCCATAATAATCATTTTGTTTTTCTCGATTTCCCTCACATTTACTGTACCTGCTAATGCCGAACTCCACACACTTTGACGCCACATCTGTCAATTGAATGGGTAACATTCCCCGGGGAGTGAATTTGCCAAATTCCCACCCACCAATTCGGCATTCTTCACAAAGTCTTTGTGTGCCGCGTTTCCTCCGGCCCATCCCCCCGCCACACACATTACGGCGTCGAGCATTTCCCCGCCGAGTGCACCATTGACACTGCAACACTATCAGCTCCAAGCAAACATAACCCAACCACCAAACGCACCCATTGAGCACAGTTTGCTCCTGCTCTTGCCATCCCTGGAGGGGGTCCACCAAAACATTGTGTGTCGCCTGCTCATTGTTGGCCAAGTCGACACTGATAATCCACTGAATGGGGGGGGGGGGGTGAGAGCACTGAATAATAAGCAAAAAGTGATCATAATAAATCACAATTCCAAATTACTCCTCCCCTTTCTTTTCAAAACACACAATGTTTTTCGAATGAAAGTGCTCCACCAAAGCCGTTCCTAACGCCCCACGGCCCCCGTAAATGAGCACACGGCCGACTTGTGACGCCATTATTTGTTTTGACGGGCAAAACACCGCCAAAATCGATAGATTTCTGAGTTCAACTAATAGACTTAGAAAATAGGCACAAAAAGGAAATAAACACCGAAACGATAACTTTATTGATTTTGTTTGTGGATTATAGTAAATGAAACTCTTATGTCGCGCCCCGTGCATTGGAATATTACACCCAACCCCCAAAATTGGTTCGTACGGGTGAATTGGGGTGAGAGAAGGGACGGACAAATGGGGAAGAATGAGAGAAGGCGAAGTCTCGAAGAACAACGCCAATTATCAAAAATAACGGTAAATAAACAATTATCAGTGGACGTACATACAACGACCAAAGCAATCAAAACAAAAACAAAAAAATAAGGGAAGGCAAATTAGGGGAAAATTGCCAAAACACCCAAAAAAACACCATTTTAATTCACAAACAAACGAATGAAAAACGAATGAGCTGTTTTTTCATACGACCAATTGATAAACATTAAAACAACGGTGAATATATTTAATACAATGACAGACATTTTGAGGTTTGCTTTTGGCACTTCCTTCATCACTTCACCCCGCCCCTCATTCCCCCGGTGCCCATCTGTTGCTGCTGGTGGTGATGATTCTGCTGCTGGTAGTGCGGATGCGTTTGCTGCGCAACACTGGCACTGGTGTGACAGTAGGAACGCTGGTCGCGCAAACAATCGTCTGAAAGAGAAAAGAATGAATTGGGAAAAGCATTAAACAAGGGCCAATGGAGAAACAGACAGAATCAAAAGGGGAATGAAAGCCCCCCGGTTCCTTCTCATTGTACCGTGTCTTTTGTACTCCAAGACAGTATTTGTTGGCAAATTGAGCACTCGACGCAGAGTGTCGCGTATTCGATTAGTTACCGGAAGAGAATCGGCAGTTCTGTTCCAAAGCGACACAATGCTAAACCAAACGAATTAATTTCTCCAGTTGAGCTTAAATAATTGTAAGAATACCAAACATCTCAATTTATTGCATTTAAAAATTCGAAACGACAAAAACTTAGTCCAAAAGTCTCAACAAAAAAAAAGATAGAAGTTTAACAATTCTCCTGTAGTTTTTTGAGTCAACTACACAACTAACCCAATTCAGTTTTCCCGTGCCGGTCATTTTTCTTAGCGTAAAAAGCATATTTTTGTTTAGGTTCTTCGGACTTCATGTGTTCGAATAAGATCAAAAAGATAGAATTTTTTTAAAACTAAAATCATTCACAAAATGAACAAATTTAGTTGATTAGGCTTTTAAAAAGGTAAGAATTGTTTTCATTTTCACCCGTTGAAATAAACTCCAGCCCAAAGGCAAATTAGTTATTTAAAAATTCGCGCCCCACCTCCCGGTAAAAAAAAAACAACGTACTCTTCCTGATTCCTAACGCTGCAAACTGCCCCAACGACTTCGTCCCCAACAAGAAATTGTTCGCCTTAAAGGAAAAACCCAAAAAATGAAAAACCGAAAAATGTGGGGGGGGGGGGGGGAGAAGAAGTGATTTAAGTGTAAAAAATCACGACTATAATTGAATGTTAAGAGCAAAGAAAAAAAACATTAATTACCAATCATCGCGAGAAGAAGATTCTCCCAAATGCGAGACGAAAGCCCTTTCTTCAATCTGAGAACGAAAATTTTTACAGTCTGTGAAAAGCTTAATGAAAAGTTTCGAAACCAATGCAAAGCTTACCTGAGAATCCATTTTCCTCCGTTTCTGTTCGATGGGTCCTCCCAAACTAAAAAAACAGCTGGAAAATAGAATGAATTAGTTAATGAACCTGGTTTCACGCCCTCTTTGAACAAATGGAAGTCGACCTTTTCCGTTATGTCTAAAAATGTGGGTTGCTTTATTTAAATAATAAACGAAGAATGGTGTAGGTTTTGCTTATCCTTATCTACTTCACATGGTCCAACTCGGGCTGATAACTTACCAATTTTCCACATGAATATTAAGAAGCACACAAAAAATGCGTGTAAATTTTTTTTTAAATCTCCAATTTTGGCGTTTCAAAATTTATAAAACCAAGTTTTCAAATACATTTAAGGTTTGTTGGAGCGGTTAAAAAGCTAAATTTAAAACGTTTGTGTGCTTCTTAATATTTATGGGGAAGGAATGTTTTGTAAAAAGTTCAGACCGATGGACCACAGGGAGTAGCTGTAGTGACAAAAAAAAGATATTTAAAGGACAAATGACTTAATGCTCAGTTAAATGCAAAGAATATGGAGGCATCCATTCCCTTCAAAATATATCGAACAAAAATAAACCGGAGGGTCTTTTGATGAAACGGTACACTTGCCAAAACTGTTCGACTGAACTGATCTTCGAGACTGGCTGCACGTACCTGGAAATCGTTGTATTGTACCTATTAATGCAAGTTAAAAAAAATTTTGATTTTTGAGTACCCCCTTTTTGTTCTTATAATCCAACAATTTATTACTTCTTTTTGCCTGCTTTTAATTTGCTTTTTCCACCCACTCACATGGCATAGTCTTCCGGATCGAACTTTCCTTGCGGTCGCATAAAATATGAAAATACGTAACTGTGCTCCAACAAATGTTCGTCCTCTCTTAGCGGAACATAAGGCTAAATGGTGCGTTTTTTTCTTCTATGACAACCGACTCAAAACAGACCACCAATTGCGCAAGTTGAAAGTTAAGTTTTGTCTGTTGCTCGTTGCTAATCGTACTTTCTTCACTGTTCTTCACATTGCTTTCCATTTGCATTGAAATTTCTTCGGTTAAGATAGTTTTTTATTGTGCTAATTAAATGATGCAAGATGTAAAAATGAAAATAAATTATATTAGGTCGGGGATAAGTCGGTGGGTAATGAAAAAAATACAATTACGGATAAATGTACTTACCTATATGAAGGTTTACAATCAAAGTTTTTAGAAATTGATCAACAAAAACTGTTTTACATTTGAGTTTGGCCGTTCGAGTCGGGTCGTTTGAGTCGGATTAAAAATTTTTAACTTCAAAAAATTTTTCAGCAGCAATTTTCAAGAAAAAAAAAAGAATGAATTATTTTCAATCCAATATTTAGTTTTTGATGGGCTATCGATTGATATAATTTTTGTTATTTTTGAAAAATCGGGCCGTTTGAGTCGGAGAAGGAGAACAATATTTTTTAACTTCAAAAATTTTTTTCCAGGTTCTAAGTATAAATTCTTTTCAGGCCTAGGTTTCATTTCAAGAAAAACTGAAATGTCCGCAAAATTTTACAATCTAAGATTTTCATTTTTAATGAATTTTGGAAATATTACCCACTTTTATCGATTTTCGGAATTTGATCGATTTTTTCTGATCAGTTTGGGGGGTTGGAGCCAAAAAAAACCAAAAATTTGCAGTAGTAAATCGACTATGCTCTACACGATAAAAGTGGTTTTAAAGTGATTTGGATATTCACAGTTTGAAATGTTCCCTGGTTTTCGAATGATACCAAAAATGTAGGGATTGATTAATCAAGAAGAAAGTTATGGCCCAAGGATTAATTGATTGCACGCATAAAAGGCCCACACGATTCGGCGACAAACCCAAAAATAGGAAAACACAACCCAAAATTTTTTGAAAACAACCAAATCCCCTTGTTTTTTGGAAAAAATAAATAGAATTTTTAAAAACTAGGGTTAGTTTTCAAAAAAAAATAAGGGGTTGTTTTCAAAAAAAAATGAGGGGGCGGGGGGCTACCGGTCAAAATGTCCAATGGACAAAATGCCCAATGGTCAAAATGTAATGGTCAAAATGTCCAATGAAAATGCCCATGGACAAAAAAACCATTTTTCCACAATTTTAGAATTTTGGCCATAACCGTTTTTTCAATCCCGAGATTACCTAATTTATAAAAAAAATGATAAGCATTATTTACACACGAATTTTAACTTTTTCATTGGACATTTTGACCGTTTTTGGCTTATTGGGCATTTTGACCGTTTTTGGCTTATTGTACATTTTGACCGTTTTTGGCTTATTGGGCATTTTGTCCATTGGACATTTTGACCGTTTTTTGCTTATTGGACATTTTGACCGTTTTTGGCTTATTGGGCATTTTGTCCATTGGACATTTTGACCTAGCGCCGGGGGGGGGGGGGGTTTCTAAAAAATTTTTGGGTACGATTTAAAAAAATAAACAAGGATAAATTAATCCTTTTTATTGCAGATCAAAGCAATAAATTGTAATTCTATAGCTCTTTAAAAATAAATCGAAATGAAGTGAAAAATGCATAATAAATGAGCATTCTTACAATCTGTCAGTTCAAATTGGAAATATCCGGATCAGCAAAGTAACACTCGCGTTCAATTCCCAAATTGTATTGGTCACCTCTTCCGCCTCTGTAAATGCTGGTCACTATTCGGAACCATCCCATCTCTCCCTAAATGTTTTTTGATAGCATTAAGTATTGCGTTCTGGCGCGTTTCGTAAATCCGCCATTTTTACCGATTTTTTCCGACTAAATCTTATTATAACTTTTCTCAGAAGTAACCAAATTAAACAATCCTGGTATCATTCAATATCTCTTACTTATTTCTGTTAGCTTGCTAAATTTCAGAAAATTTCATTAAGTTTTAAAAAAAGTTGTGACCAAAAACGTAGAAAAAATTGCCATCACTTGAGAAACTCAAGATAATTTTTGAAATTTGTATAGCTAACAGGTAGATCAATTCAAGGGCTATCGTACGATACCAAGAATATTTCATTTGGTTGTTTCTGAGAAAAGCTATGACTTGATTTATTCAAAAATTCAGTAAAAATGGCGGATTTACGAAACGCACCAGCACACCTAAGCATTGGTGTTCTTCGTAAAATGCCTCTCACCCAAGCATCTCCCCAGCTGTTGCGTACAATCCAATACTCCGTGTTCGACTCGTCGTCCCAACCCCAACCCGACACTGACACGATGTGATTAGTCTGCAGAAAGAAAGACCAATTGATGAATGCATTTGTTTGGTCAATATAAAAAAGCCTTCACCGGAGCATCAGTAAGTTGCTGAAACACTCCTCCAGTGTAATTGAGATCGAATTGCTCTGTTGCTCCGATTGCACATGCAATTGGCCCTCGGTTGTGTATTTCGGACATCATTTGGAGTCTTTTAAACAGAAATAATGGTTTTCTTCCATTTTTCCCTACCGTCCTGAAAGTTTTCCATAGTCTTTGATATAGTAGCGCGTATAGTTTTGAATGGCGAAGCAATCTGTGTTTTATTAACTTTGTTTTATTTTTTTAACGTTTCACTGATAACCAACAGTCGGGCCAACATGATCCGCAACGGGTGAACGGAGTGCATTCTTTGGGGGCAGAAAGGGGTTGGGTAGCAAATGCATACAAAAGGTTATGGATGTGGGTGATCATTTGATCAGCAAAAGAGAGAGAGAGAGAGGGCTTTTAGACAAGATAACACTATCAGAGAGAGAGAGAGAGAAAGGGTTTTGGACAAAACAGCACTATCAGAGAGAGAGAGATAGAAAGGTTTTGGACAAAACAGCACTATCAGAGAGACAGAGATAGAAAGACGTACTTTCATTGACTGCCTTGTAGTTGTTGCAGCCTTCCTCTACCAGGCCTTTAATCTTCGCGTGTACTGTGAATTAAAATGGGTTAGAAACTGGAAAGTCAACTATTAAACAGTTCATGTTTGGATTTTCGCCTAAATCATTGGTAAACGGTAATTGGTAAATTTACCGGTTTTCATTGTTATCGATTTTTACCCACCCGAAAAGGGTACATTACGATAAATGCATAATTTTTCTATTAAAAATTATTTTTCAACTTTATGTTTACATACATATTTAACCAAAGAATGATCTGTTTTTTAAGGTCCCGATAAGCGCCGCTGGGAAATTAGAAAAATGAATTGAATTGTCTATTCTTGAATATTATCAATAAATTGTTTTTATTTAAATATTTTGCTTAACGAAATTGTTTTTAAAATTAGCTTAGTAAATTCTTACGGTGCCAAAGCCTAGTCCAAAGGTCTAAACTGACTGAGTACGTCCTCCGCAGTTCCCCCATTGCAACTTCCATTTCCATTACACGCAATTATTTCCTTGTAAATTTTGTCTACAAAAAAGCACCAAACAAAGTGCCAATACTTGCGGTGAGAGTTGAGTCATTGGCCATCGGTTTTTTCGTGCCACGTTAAAACGGTCCTGGAGAGCGCCTTTAAGTGGAAAAAGGCTTTTTATTTTTACTCGAGAAAGCTCTTCCCCCTGTGCTGCTGCTAATGTTACTCACCCAATGTGCCAAACACCCAACAACCACCACAGTAAACAGGGATATGCTGGTTACGGTTGGGCGAACAATAGTTGATGTTGGACCTTTAATAGACAGAGCAAATTCCATTTTTCGTTTATTAAAAATTAAATTATTAAATCAAAAAATTTTCCCCACGCCTTGCGGTGATTTGACAAAATTTAAACGCACACATTTCGCCAGTCCCATTGACGTGGAATGGTCGCTTCAAACCCGGGCATATCCCAACTGCGTGGGTACGTCCGATGTTCTCTGAATGGACTATCGGTTGGTCGAAGACATGGGGGCATGTCCTTTCGAATGTTGAGGGGACGACGACGGACTACTTTTGGCTGACGAATGACGCCGTTTGGGTTAGGGTTAGGGAAAGTGTCGATAGGGAAAGGAGGTCGTTTGGAAAAAGAAGGCGCTTTCTGAGAATACAATTGGATGATAGGGAAAAATGCAAAAAAAAAAATAAAGTAAAATGAGACCAAAGAAGGACGGAGTTGAAGCATACGTAGCGGGATTGGGTCCAACTCTTCCTCACTCGCCCCAACGACCATCCGATGCCATTCCCAAAAAGCACCCACCGGATCATCGGGTTCTTCAGTCCCTTACAATATTAGACTAATTAGACTAATAAAATTGAATGCCTTGAATTTTGCACCAAATCACGGCATTCATTAACACTCACCGATGTCTTCCATCATTTTTAATTCATCCGCAAATTGTCTAATCTCTGCAAAACATTTACTGGCCAAAAGGACAGTGCTTAACACCAACAAGAAGATGAAATGGCCGAAGGGAATGTGCAGAATCATCGACCAAAAAAGGGGAAATTATTGCAGAAAATCAAAAATTTGAGAAATGGAAAAAGGAGAAAGGACTGCCCAACCTAAAAACACATCTTATCAGTGGCAGGGCATCTTATCAGTGAATAGAGTCAAAGAAAGGGGAATTGCAAGAGTCTGCCTGTTTGCTGGGGATAGTCTTGACCGGAGCTTGGGTAATAAATGGGTTTTTCGAACAATTGAACCATCGCGGTTTTATTATAAATAAATGCATTGTTCCATAACAGCACAGTTCAGCGCTCAATTTATTCTGCTGGTTTTTGAGGGGCGGTGCTGGACACCCCTCAAATATTTAAAATGGCAAAAAATTTGGAAAGCATAAATTTTTTATTTAAGATTTTCAAGCTAATGAAGATCTTTTTTCACTTGCAGTTACAAATCAAGACAATGCAAACAATTGGATCGCCCAATGGTTCGCATTGCGCTTCAAAACATGGAATTCGCCCGGCATTGCGCGAACGAACTCTCCACCACTTCCAAAGTCACATTGATTGTGCAATGCTCAGCACATACAACCATTTTTTGTTTACTATAGACTCTTTTACTGGGTACAAGACTCAGTTAGTTAATCTTGTAAAGACTTGCTTCACTTGCACCACTTTCTTTTCCTTTGTCGGGCAGTTGCATCGCTCGGACTCGATCATATTCCACGGCATCACTAAACACACTTACGAAAAATGATGCAACGAAAAAAAGATACGAGCCAAAAATAACGACAGTAAATTGAATTGACAATTTTATGCTCTCAGCAGGTGGAGAGGGAGCAGTCGAACCTGCTCAGTTGGGCGCAGAGACATTCTAATTGTTTTTAATTAAAACATAAAATGTTAACAACCTAAATTTTCAGATTATTATTTTTGTTTATTCGCCGGTTCAACCCGGGACTATAGGTCGAATACAAATAGTTTTTAATAATGAATGACCCCTTGAAAAACATTTGTCAAAAGTCGCGTGCCCATGTTTAGCGTACAGTAACCACTGCCATACATTGACACAAAGGCATCCTTAACCGTGTTCTCGTACGTCCGACGGTATTTGTATATCGTCCAAACCTGCTAAGTCCGATTAGTGCTGTTCACAAATGCATTGCCCCCCCCCCCCCTCTCTTCCCCCATCATTTTTTTGATCAATCATTTCACAACCCCCGACAAATCGTAGTCGGTTTTCAGGTGAATTTCCAACTCCATCATCCGATGCTCAATCAGCCGAATTCATTTAAAAATATAAATTGGCAAAGATGAGCAACTGATTTGGATCTTTTACGAAAACTTTTATAATGCCTATTTTAAAATGCCCTTTTCGCCATTTTTGGCGACTTAAGAACTTTGAAAAATCTTAAGAAAATGCGAATACAAAAAATTCGCCTCCCCACGTTTTGTCGACTCTACGTTTTGTCGACTATACGTTTTGTCGACTCTACGTTTTGTCGACTCAGCCAAAAATGTACGTTTTGTCGATTCAGTCAAAAATCGACGTTTTGTCGATTCTACGTTTTGTCGACTCCGTCAAAAATTATTATCAAAAATTTATTCCTATATTTTTCGGTTGCAGAACTCAATTAAACATCCTTTTCGAATATCGAACACTCGGACTTGAATTCGTCATGTAGTCTAAAATAAATTATTAGGGCTACTTTTTAGTTCTTTCTATTTTTATTCATTTATCATATCTAGGTATCTGTTTTCAGCAAAAATGAAATCAATTCGAAGTATAATTGAACAATAACAGCAACGGAAAGAACCCAAGCGACTAAGAGAGTCTTCTGATTGGGACAACAGCGTTCACAACACGATGATACACAACAGATTAGGCAGTGAATTTTATTTTATTTTTTTCATTTTCTTCTCATTTTTTTAGGGAAAAGCGTAAACTTTTTGGTGCGGTGGACAGAGTGTACCCGTTGAGCGTTGTGCTACCGAATGTTTTGCTCATGAAGGAGGGCGAGGCGAGACCACGTTATTATACGACAGCAGAGAGCACCGTAGAGAAGAACCGGATGTCTTTCATGCTTACGCATTCGAAGGTCGACCTCCAAAAAAAAAAAGAAATTTTTTTTTTCGGTTTTCAGTTGTTGGACATTTTGAAGGCGCGAAAATTTTCCGTTGATGGAACCTTCAAATCCGCGCCATCTGCATTGACGCAGTCGTTTGTGATCGGCGCGTTTGTCAACCGTCGCCTTGCATTATGTGCACACGCCTTGTTGCCCGGTAAACAACATCGGTATTATATCGAGGCAGGCACTGAATGCTATCAACGGCCATTGCGCCAAATGCACCCGCACGGAGTAAGGAAAGATTTTTTTATTTATGCCTTTCCAAATTTTTGTTATTAGCGACTTCGAAACGGCGACTATTCGGGCAATGCGAGAGACATTTCCGACGGCACAATTGACTGGCTGTCTTTTTCACAAGAGTCAAGCGCTCTATAGGAAGTGGCGTGAAATGGGCCTTGAACAGCTCTACGGCGACGACACTCTGCAAGGTGAGACTGCGCGGAACTGTTTCAGCTGAGTGAAGTTTGTAGGTGACAATTGCTTTTCCTAATTTCAGAAAGCTGCTCCCACTGACGCTAATTCCCGAAAAACATGTTCGCCATGGATATGTGCTTATCGTAAACTAAGCCTAATGGTCTTGCAGCGTTTTTCGCCTACGTCTCAAGAGTGTAAATTGGACTAACAGTAGTCGAACAAGAAGCCGGTGCCAATGCCTTCGTCCCGGATCCCGATTTAAGCCAACGCAGTTCAATTGGCACGAATAGTTCCTTCAATGACGCCGAGCAAAACAACTGCAGTTCATTTGATAGTAGTGAGTTACATGTTCATAGTTTTATTTCCCTATTTTATTTTTCGGTTAATTTGGACCATATTTGTGACCATGCATTCCAAGCGGAACTCCGTTCATTTGCTCTGTCTACAGATGAAGGGCTATGTGGGCGGATTGCGTGCACGAAGCGTACGAAATGAAGATGAGGATCAAGAAGAGATAAACGATTGAACTATTTATTATTTATCAAAATAATTCATTTTTCTATTTCCCGAAAATGTTTTTTTTAATAAAATTAGTATGGTGTGAACATAATTTGCTTTATGGGGGGGGGGGGGGAGTGTCTTGTTCAGCGTCTAAAATTATGAAAAATAAATTTTATGAATAATTTTGACAAAATCAACACTTGGATTTTTGACTGAGTCGACAAAACGCGCATTTTTGGCTGAGTCGACATTTTGTGGAGTCGACAAAACGTAGAATCGACAAAATGTAGTTTTTTGACTGAGTCGACAAAACGTGCATTTTTGGCTGAGTCGACAAAACGTATAGTCGACAAAACGTAGAATCGACAAAATGTAGTTTTTTGACTGAGTCGACAAAACGTGCATTTTTGGCTGAGTCGACAAAACGTAGAGTCGACAAAACGTAGGTGCGCCCAAAAAATTTGCCCAATAATTCTACTTTTCTTATTCAAAATACTGATTCTTAAAATACCCTCATTCTGGTTTACTTCAAGAGGTGTATAAATTCTTAAAAAAAAATAATTGATCTATAGAAAAGTTATAAATGAAAACTCACGAGAATTCTGTCTTTTTAGTAAATTTCAAATTAAAACTTTTGGCCAGTTATTAAATCGCTTGTCTTAATGAAAGCTTAAAGACGTTAAGTATTCGAATGATACCAAAATTGCAGAATTTGATCAAGTAAGAAAAAAAGTTTTGAGGTTCTAAAGTTGGCTTGTCCGGAGGGGTTGACTTTTTGAACCTGTCGTATCACGGTCATTCATTATCCCACTTCTTTTCATTAAGATATTCCCAAATTGCACTTTCAAAAATGAGCGTCCAGGATGATACGCTTCCCAGTGTTAGCACCATTAAAAAAAAGGCGAATGCCACTGGAGGAGGGTACGGCGTCGTAATTTATTCGTTCGATTCACAAAATAAAAATGGAGCACAAAGCATTGTTTACGTGGATCACAGTACGTCAATTATGTTCTTTTGAGTTCATTCGCTTCCTTGTTAAGATCGTCCTCTGTATGTGGTGCCACGCAATCTCTTCGACATCAATTATCTAACGAAACAGGGCTTCTCCAAGTCACAAATCAACAAACGGTCCAATGAACTCGGATTCGGAGCGAACATTCAATTTGAGTCTCGAGGCAACGAAATTGTTTATTTCGACCGATGCTCAAAAGGGCAAGATTGGATTAGGACGGGCGAACAACTCCTCAAACAAGACAAAGACACTCGGTTCTTTTATGTAGACAAGGTGAATCTCATTTCTATGAACTTATTACTTTGTTCATTCTATTCAATTAACTCTTTAAATTTAGTTTACAGATGACGATGCCGATATTATGGTGGGTTTTTGCACAGCATTAATTTGTCTGCTGACACTGTTTCAGATTCGTGCCCAGGGTTGTGTGTCGGATGAGGAAGCGCGCCGTTTTTATTGTCATTCCTTCCAATCAGTTGACCCATTTCTTGTGCCTTCCGCTGACCTGCAAAAAATACTTCCGAATGTCTTGTACGATTTGTTTGTGAACATCAACTTGGACATGAACGGCTACGCCGCGGACATGGACAGTGCGAATTGTCAGCCCACTTTCTCACTCTCTTTCAACCGTTGGCATAGGGCTTTAAAGTGCGAATTCGAGAAAATACGAGCTGCGGTAAGGAATAATTAGCGATTCAGCAAATAAATTCTTTCTTTACAAAACCAGCCTTGGCACAACATTCCGGTTCCAAGAATCACTAATCTCGCTCCACGGTACATAATTCGTGCGATTAATCCTCCGCCGGTAATTTCTGTTCGGGTTTTTTTTTGGAGTTTGATTTATTTTACAATACAAACTACTGTTTTGAGCTTGTTTATTCCGTGAATGGTGTTCTGGTTAGTCCGAACGAAGTTTACTGTCCGTTTTTTTCGGACTTTCGCTGTGTGTTGGCTCTTGTGATGGAAAATGACGTTACGCTTCGCATTGGCTCTGTTCTTCACTTTAACATGTTCTTTTCATTTCACAATAACGTTCGTTATCCCTCGGATTTTTTAAATCATTTTTTTACCATTTCCAGTTTTACGTCATTTACAAATACTGGCATAAGAACAACAGCAAAAAACACTTCGGAATTGAAAATCCTATGCAAATCCGAACAACGGACAACGGATATGAGGTAGTCGGATCCGTTGTTAAGGCGCTAATTTATATTTTTGGTCCCTTTCAGTTTTTGGCTTATGTCAAACGAATTAAATTCAACAGTTTTTACGCCAGTGCGTCGCTTCCACTGATTGCCGACACGAAGAACATTCTGCACGGTTACTTTCCTCTTGGCGATAGGAATCTCGTTTCGTCGGAAGATGAACGTACTCAGGGTATTTTTTAGATTTTGGTTGGTCTTACGCGTCCCATGGCATCTTTTGCGTGTGACTAAAATTAATATATACAATCATTTCAATCTTTTAATATTCATTTTGACGACGACACGTATCTTCCAAAATGTTGTTACCCACTTATTTGCTTCGTTATCACAAATATTTCACTTTGGAAGAAATACCCCGTAATTACCGTTTTAAAGGTGCTGCAAGTCTTGTAAATCAATATTAAAAGGTTGACAGGATTGTACGTAATTTTTTTGGAACACGTAAATGTTATAGGACGCGGTAATATGCCATGGGACGCGTAAAATGCGATGCGTAAAAGATAATGGTATGCATAAAATGTCACCGAACGCTAAAATGCCATGGGACGAGTAAAACCAACCAGCCACTTTTTAATTCCTCTGCACATCATCTGATTTCCCGAATACGTTACAATTAACTTTTGGTTTGATTTAGGCATTTCTAATTATTTAGGTTTTGGCATTCCGGTTTGGGTCAAATATTTGCAAGAAAAGGCCAATCGACGAAATCCGATTAGATTCGAAATTGTGTCAATTGCTGAAAAAGCATACATAAAAGAAGAGGCTGAAACCGGAACTGAATCGGGAAAAAGCTTCGTAAGTTTCCGTATTCATCCTTTTACTAAAACTTCGTTGTATATTTCCTGTCATTTAGTCTGATTGTGAACTAAATTATTTATTCTCTCACAAAAACCCTAGGAAAAACACAGAATCCTTTTTGGGCAAACTCAGATAGGATCATTGTGTCTTATTCTCTTTTTCCAAATACGTTGTCTTATTTTTTTTTTTCTTAGGACGAATCGTTTGTTTCGGAGGGATTTTTGCTGAATAGACGAGGAGTGGTAACAATCCTTTTCCCACTGTTAATTATTTTCTTATTTTCAGGTCTATTGCCCTCATATCAGCAATTTTCCCTTTCTTTGGACTAAGCCCGGCGTGGAAGTCAGGCACTTTCTTCAAGTTTCGTGCTAAGTTCAACGAGACTAAGAGTCGATACGAAATCGAAGAGATGATGCAAGTAGTCAACGAGTGCCTTTTCGACACAGTCAAATTGGCGAAAGGAGTGGACGAATTTGCGGTAAACTCAAATTTGGTTTGGTTTTTGATCGGATTTTCCCTACGGTTGCCTCTTTTAGTTTCGAATTCCGCTCACCACTAATTTTTACTTCAGCACTTATCTTCCAGTAAATGTTCGTTTTCAAAGTTAGTAATATTCCTTAATTTAATTTTTAGTTTAATTATGTCGGATTCGTTGAAGGGACGGAAGACATTATAACTTTTTTGCGAGCAGCTGGTAAGGCAGGTACGTTAAAAATACAGAACAGTTGGGTGACAATCTTTTTCAAAATCACCACAATTTCACACAATCAATTTTTTTTTTAAGTGCCCGTATGGTGTCGTGAAAATGGCGATCTTCAGGGGCGTGTCACTCCGCTCGTTTGTATTTCTATTGATCAACCGTATGGCGAATTTTGTAGAAAGAAAAGTGTTTAAGTTACACTTAAATTTAAATACGCAAATAAGAAACATTTGTAAAATGATGCATTACACATACGAAAAAACATTCACAGGGGCCCTGATTTGTTATCGCAAATTTTATGAAAATTTGAAAAATTGTTTCTCAAATGCTTCTTTTAATTGGAATTAACGAAAATAAAAATAGCACATAATGTTCTAAGATAGATTGTAGAAAATAATTAAAGAAATTGGTAGCATCTTTTCTTTTGACGATGGATAGTACGGTTAGTGTGTGTCGACTACCAAATGAGATGAGTGTGATGGGAACCGTTTTTCATATATCGAAGGATAAGCGAGTCGAAACTGAACGAAAAAATTGATTGGAATGGGACAGAAAAGACCTTTCTTAGCTGATCATATCTTTGCAAAGAAGTAAGATTCTGGTCGTTCAATATTTTATCTAAAAGGTCGGTTAAATGACGATCAGCATCTTTTGATTGGGCTTCGTATTGTTTTTTGTCGATACGGTTGCAATACCAATTGGTGGTCAATGTATTGTTATTATTTACCAGTTGCTGTTTATGAGTCTAAAATAGAGTCGCAAAAATAATGTTGACCCGAAACAGTATGGTCACAAAATCCCGACCCTTATAGGAACCTGGCATGGTTAAAAATTCTAAGTACCGGTAAGGGACGAAACTGAACGGAACCCCGGTGGTATGTATATTATTGTGCACATTTCAAAAAGCGGAACGGACAACCCGTTGATAAAATTAGAAAATAAATGTTGCTTGATTTTACAGGGCTAATCTTATTTGTAAAAAGAGCATTCGAATACCTTTAGGTCTGAAATATGGTTGCCTAATAAAGGATTCTATAAAATTGGATGTGCCGAAACGCTTTGACCCCAAAATTGAGCTACTGTCATTTCGGCGCCCACTTAACGGTGGCATCAAAATATCGTACCCAATAACTTTTCTATAGGCAATAGAATTCAAAAAATTAACAGCATTTGAATTTTATTAAGGCTATTTGAAACCCATATGTTATTTAAACTTTATTGGTGAGTTTTCATATACCGTCGCACCCCCACCTTAGTGAATGGGGCTACTAGTATGTTATCCCGGACTCGTTTTGTTTTATTTTTTTTGTTGTTTACGTTACCTTCCATATTAAAACACTTCACCTGTCCAACATTGACAAATTCTCTCATTTCTTTATGCACTTCCTCGGACAACCATTTGGGTGTTTGGATTAGACATGGCGTAACATGTTCGACCAGAAATTGGAATAGCGAAATTGACTTCAAACATTCCAAATTTTTGGATGGAATAAAAAAAATGACTAATTCTTGAAGGACCTTAAGATTTTTTAAATCCGAAATTCGTATAAATAATACCTTTTCCCGAATCTTCTCAAAACGATTGTCGTTTTCGCCGAATGATTCTCCTTTAGCGTTAGTCAAATTTGCTGCCCAACAATTTTCTTGCATAAGTTTTGTATTGAAACAAAACTGACGAATGGCTTTGAAAAGTACTTGCAAATTGCGCAACAATTGAGGGGGAAAAGTCAAAGAGCAAAGCCGCAACCCAAGAAACAAACGTTTATAAAGGCGTAACTCTGAATAAATATTCTTTAATTTAGCTTGTTCTACTGTAACTGTTCACCTTCCTGAGTACGATTTTTGCTTGTTCCATAAGTTTCAAAGGGTGAGAAATGGTCAAAAATGTTTTGCAGACATTGTGCTTGTTCTTGTGGGATTATCGGAGCCATTACAAGCAAATGTTTTTTTATCAATGAGAAATGGGCATATGCATCTGTTTTACGAAGTAGGGAAAAAAGGTAAAAATTGGAATGGAAACCATTGTCGGTGGGGAAGGCCTCTTGCGATTGGTTTGTGCCGGGCCACTGACCGAGCCGACGTAAAGATAAAAGCAAATCGCGATGCAATTCTCCTAAATCATTTGGGAATTTCTAAACACTACCCTATTATAACCATTCTGTTCACGAAGCCGTTGAACAATTCCGGTAGTTTCATTTATTCTGCGACAGTTCCAACGAACATCGGCTCCAGAAAAAATAGCCGGCAAAAAGTGTCCGGGTTTATTGGAAGAAGCAAAATTGGCAAACCTAAATTGTGTTTCAAAAAAGTAACACACGAAGTACAAATATAAACATATGATAATCACCAGTTGACGACGGCAGAACGCCAAAATTTGAACTCATCTACATCAGTGAAGACAACACGAGACGACTAAACCTTTTTTGTTTAATGGTAGTACGTTAGTGTTTATAATTATGACTTGAGTTTGGTCAACAGTTCGCGAACGGCTCAACATTGGGGCCCGATAACGGACAGTTTGTTCAGGCAACAAATAAGTTGCAGTTGAACTGCCCGTTTTGAAGACGCTCTGCGAATTTCCGCAAAAGTTGTTATTTAAAACAATGCGCGAATCGTAAAATGAATTTGAATTTGTAGCTGAAGTGTTTCCGCACTTCCGTTGCCGAGCTCGTGCCGAGTCAGAGTTGCTGCGATTGAGTGAGAATAGGCTGGCACTTGCTTTTACCAAATTGTTCAGTAAACCCGTGCCACATTTCTTGGCTTGCTTAAATGGAGGAAGATCGCAGCCAATCAGGGAAACTATTTTGTTGAATAGAATTTATATTCTTTGAAATAAATTGTTTTTTTTTCAATTTGGGCGGTCCTTTTTTTTGCATAAAAAACTCTTTGTTATGAAAACCTAATGTAAAAAAAGTTAACAAAAAATATTTGTAAATTATTAATTTAACTAACCGAAGAACTGTTTCCACTTTGTTTTTCGATTGTTGAGATGTCTTGGCAAGAGATTGAAAGGCGCCCATTCAATTTGGCCATTTTTGACAAATCTTCCCTCACGTTAATTGTTTTATTTGGGATGAATCCTTCATTCTGAAGTCGTTCTATTTGGTCTGCAGCATCTCTGTCGCGCACAGAAGATGATCGTGCCAGTAAAATGCTTCGTCTTGAATTCGTATCGTCTTCGTGACCAACTATTTGGGCCACTCGTTCATTGCAAAACATAAAAAATTAAAAATTAATAAAAGGTTAATTAAAACATTTTGCTACTTGTATAGCGTAGCATTGTCTGAAAAATTCTTGCAATTCTCATCACGCACATTTATAATGTATCCACAAAACAGAAATCTTTCCAGAAGTTGTCTGCATTTTTCCCTTAACAATCCGTCATAGAAATTATTAGAGAAAAGAATTGATAAAATATACTGTAATAAGGAAAACCGGACCTGCTGGTGCATAAAGGAAAAACTGATGGAAAGATTTGTTCGGCTAAATCCAATGCTTCTTTGCCTGTGAACGTTTCAGCATAAGTTCGTAATTGACGCCGGTTAGTGGACAACGGCATACACTCGTGGAAATTTTTAAGGACCTTCCTCCACTTAAATGGAAAATTATATTTTTTATAGGGGTCAAGAAAATGAATTTAAACCTTTTTTGTCGCTTCAAATTGTTCGTGACTTACGCTGCTTGCCGATGGCGTGTCATAAATTGGCGTTGACATTAAATACAAATAATTAAGATAGAATTACGAACCCAAAGACAAAATGAAAGTTTTGACTAATGAATTTACATTCGTAATTTGGTGTGAAGTTTAAAATTAAATTTAGTGCTCAAAGTTTTCGTGCTAGTAATTTTTTATTTTTCTAAATGTACCAATAACGCTCTGTTTGTTACTTTTTTGGCATGTCCAATTAAGTTTTGATGAATCCATGGAAACCATCGCACAAACAAAGCCAATGTCAAATGAAAAGTGGACGGCAAATATTGCTTCTTTTTGCGTATTAATTTGCTCTTGTGAATCCCTCTAACAAAAATTTCTTGGCTCATCCTTATAAATTTTTCATTTTTCAAACCAGTCTCGGTTTAATGCTTCACGGGATAGCATAATATTCTCTATTTTTTGCATAATTGCATATTCAACCTTGTACTATAAATGTATTTCTGTGAAGACGAATCATTTGGCGTAAGTCATTAATTTTTATTAATTTAATTTAATACTAAAGTGAGAATTCATTCAGTTTTTTCATGACACAAGACACACTTTCGCGAATGGATCCTCTCCAAAAGGGACGAAAATGACTGCGATTCCGCGACTTTCCCGCTGTTTTCAAGAGACTGTGCTTCTGCTAGTCCCCGCGTTTTTTCTTCTTCTCTTTTCGCCTTTGCTGTTGCGTTCGATTCGAAAAAGTGTCAACTCTCCGCTTGTCTTCAAATCGCCCACAACTCTGAGAATTGTAAGCCCGCATAAAAAGCATAATTTTTCATATTTTATTCAGTACCTTTGCTCGTTTCTTCTTCTGACTGTTCTCTCCCAATTTGCCGTCCATCTCTTTTCTTCTGCTTATTTCGTCCCTTCGGACTCGGCAAAGCCTTTTTTCCGACTGTTTTCTCTTTTCTTCTTAGCAGTGTCCCTGCTGTTCGCTCTCTTTTTGCTCATTTCCTACAGAAGTCGAGGATTGATCACCTCGGGAGTGCTGTTCAACTTTTGGCTGTTACTTTCTGTTTGCAGTCTTCCGCAATTTGTGTGGACAATTGAGCAACTATTTGTGCAAAAGGTTAAAGTGAATTTTTTTTTCTCCCACTGAAAATGTACCCTAATGGCCCGGATTTCAGAAAAAAAATCCCTTAAAAGCATTTTTCACTCTGAAACAGACATTTTTTTTTTCTATATAATTTATTATTGGATTTTATCTGTCATATTAAAACAAAAAATAGAAATAATTTGACTTTTTAATATAGTATTTGCTTCATATTCGCTTTTCTTAGTGTCTTTTTTTATGCCTAAAAGCCGTTTTGATTGCCTGAATATTCTTTCAGGAAAATTTTGCCTTCGTCTTGTTGTCCATTTTGTATTATTTGGCTGTACTTTTCGAACTCCTTTTGTCCTGTTTTGCCGACACTCCGTCAAATCAAATTCCAAATGTAACATAATGTACTGTTGTGCCTTTTTTAAAACAAAATAAAATTTAGAAAAAGGCATGCCCGGAGGGAAGAGTTTCATTCCTCAACAGAATCACTTTTTGGTGGTTTAACGGAATGGCTCGACTCGGTCACAAACGCCCTTTGGAAATGGATGACCTTTGGGATTTGTTGGAGAGAGACCGATCAGAAAATTTGTTGAAAAAATTTGAGAAAATCCGAGAAAAACAATTGAGAGGTTACTCTCCGATATTTTTTTGTCGCATATCCCTCCCCTTACAGAATACGACGAGAAACGTTTGCTGAAGAACAGTGCCAAAGTGACGCTTTTGCCCACCGATGGAACGGCGGAGAAGGGACTTTTGCAGGTAAAAGCAAAATATTTTAACTCTTCATATTATATGTCTGTAGATGGAACCCAATTCGTTTGAAAAAGAAGGAAAAGCGCTGAAGGGTGTCGACCCGCCATCGATCATTTGGCCGCTTTTTCTCACTTTCAAATGGCCTACCTTTGGGGCTGCCTTCTGCAAATTTGTTTATGACTTACTGCATTTTGTTTTGCCCCTTTTGCTCAGCAAACTCATTGCATTTATTGAAGACCAAACACTGTCCATTTGGCGAGGCATCGAAATTGGTGGGGGAGGGGATAATTTCAAAAGGAACAACTAATTGAAGTCGATTCAGCATTTTTGATGTTGGCCGTTTCTCTCATTCAGTCGATGGTAATAATATTAACCAAAAAAGGAATGCCATTCTTTCCCAACAGTTCCTCCACCAATATTTCCATATTATGTTCCGAGTCGGAATGAATGTCAAATCGGTTTTAACCTCAACGGTTTACAGAAAGGTAAAAATTTTATTTCTTATAATTTATTTGATTTGTTTAGTCAATTTTGCTGTCCAATGAAGCGAGAAAGACTCGGACAATTGGTGAAATTGGTCGGTGATTTTCTTCTTTTGTTTCGCTTCCTTTCCATGCATTGCTTTGCCATTCATTCAGTGAACATTATGTCGGTGGACATTCAACGTTTCCAGGACATGACTCCCTTCGTGATGCTCTTTTGGTCCGCCCCTCTTCAGGTCGTTCTCGCTCTGTTTTTCCTTTGGAATTTGCTCGGACTGTCCGTTGTCAGCGGACTTATCACTCTGATTGCGTTTGGCTTTTTGAACACGAAACTGACGGTGGCAATGAGAACGTATCAGGTCACAAAAAATGAAGAAAACCCGATGAAAGGAATTGGTTAAGCAAAAGCAAATGGTGCTGAAGGACGAAAGACTAAAATTGATGAATGAAATGCTGAACGGAATCAAAATTCTGAAATTGTACGCGTGGGAAGGAAGCATCGAAAAACGGGTTCGAATGACAGGAAGAAAAAGAGCGATGAGGGGTGGGGCAGGGAAGTGTTGGGCTATGACATATTTTTAAATAAATTTTATTTAAGATTTCTATCAAAAATTGGAAATAAATACAGTAGACTTAGGGCGGGTGGTGGAGCTGACAATAAGCCGGGTTAACACTACTTACCACGCATTTGATCACCTTAGATACTGTCCATTCGCAAGAAGGAATTGCAAATTCTTCGCCAGCTGTCCTTTCTGCATGCCTTCGTCTCTCTTTGTTGGGCGTGTGCCCCCTTTCTGGTCGCCGTGTCCACCTTCGCCACTTATCTGATCATCGACCCCCAACATAACATTCTCTCCCCAAAAATCACTTTTGTTGCCATCTCTCTCGTAATTTGCATTATTCTAATATTTTACCTTTACGATTTGCCATTTCAGTTTAACATTCTTCGTTTTCCAATTGCCAGCTTCTCAATGATCGGTTCTCAGGCAATTCAAACGGCCGTTAGCAATCGACGCCTCAAAAATTTTTTGTCTGCCGAAGAAATGGAGTCTCTTTTGAGGGGAAACCCAAATTCGGGTTGTATTAAAATTAATTGTAAAATGAAATTTGAATTTAGAAATTGCCATTTCCATTAGAAATGGTGACTTTGCCTGGGAAAAGGATCGCCCTTCAGTGCTCAAAAAAATTAATTTGGCTGTCCAAAAGGGAACACTATTGGCCATTGTCGGTTTGTTTTTCCAAATTTGAAAAAATGCTAAACGAAAAGTACATTTTAATTTTTTTTTTCTAGGAAGGACCGGATCCGGAAAGAGCAGCCTTTTGTCAGCAATGCTTGGTTGTAGTTTGATCTTATTTGCCCAACAACTCATTGCTCTTTCGGTTTTAGGCGAATTGTACCGCCAAACGGGGGAAAATTCGCTAAACGGAAGTGTCGCGTATGTGCCGCAACAGGTGTGGTTTGGAGGGTCGACGGAATTTTAAGATTACTAATCTTTATACAAATATTTTTGTTTTCTCTAAATTTATGAATTGCCTTCGATCCCTGTACGAATTGAACCACACCCCACCCTTGACACCTATGGTTGACCTTTTATCTTGTGGATCCCTTCTCTTTTAGGCATGGATCCAAAATATGTCGCTGAAGAACAACGTTTTGTTTGGGCGTGAATTCGACGCCGAACGATACGAAAGTGCAATCGATGTTTGCGCTTTGCGACAAGATTTGGGTATACTGCCGGCCGGTGACCAAACAGAAATAGGCGAAAAGGTCCGCTTTTGCAAATGAACATTGTGAGACTGACTTTGTTCGGCTTTTAGGGCATTAATCTAAGCGGTGGTCAGAAGCAAAGAGTGAGGTTGGAAAGTTACAAAAATTGTCATCGCAATTCAATGACTCTCCCCTTCCCCAAATCACAAATCACCTTTAGCTTGGCTCGTGCCGCTTATTCCGATGCGGACATTTATCTGTTGGATGACCCCCTCTCCGCCGTCGATGTCCATGTCGGCGCTCATCTTTTCGACAAACTCATCGGTTGTCATTTATCATTCTCTCGCACATTTTACTCTGACAAAAGCACTTTTTGAGGCTCCGACAACGGACTTCTGAAGGGAAAGACGCGAGTGTTAGTCACCCACTCCCTCTCTTTTCTCAAACATTGTGATCAGATTGTCGTGATCAAAGGTTTTTCAATTGCACCGATGGTACTTAACATTCATTCCCCCGTAAGATGGATCCATCGCGCAAATGGGCACTTACACCGAATTATTGGCGGGTTCGGGCGACTTTTCCGATCTGATCAGAGAGTATTTCACTAATCGAAACTCCGCTAACGCTGACGGAGTGGCGGGCAATAACGACGCTGCTGTTCAAGAGTTTACAAGTTCTGAGAAAAGCAAAGAGTCGGAAAATGGCGGGGAATTGGAGCAACAAATTTCACAACGTACCGCAACACTTTCGGTCTCTTCGGATGCGAAAGAGAATAAGTCAAAGGAAAAGACGGAAGTGAAGCAGCAAAACGGCGGCATGGAGCACAAAGGGCTGATCGAGAAAGAGGGAGTGTTTACAGGGAAGGTGAAGTACAGGTGGGCACACGGTGATTGCCTTCCAATGCACTCGAAGCGCTCTCTTTCAGCGTTTATTTGGACTATTTGCATGCCATTGGCTTGCGAACATGTTTTCTGTGCGTTTTCATCTACTTCTTCTCAAGTGTTCTCGGCGTCGCGTGTCTTCTTTGGCTTGCCAATTGGTCTGACCACGCTCACGAAGTTGGTCCTTCTTTTCATTGTCATAATTCGACGCCTTTCTGATCAAGTTGCAAAATGGAAACGGCACAATTTCTTCGGCGACTATCGTTCATCTTGGCATTTACACTGGGCTTGGCATGGGACAAGGTCCCCCAAAACGCAAATTTCCAAGTAATTTTTTCTATTTAAGCCTGCTTTTTGGCACTTGGTGCTGTTGTCATGTCTCTTGGAATGTTTGTTTTCTTTCCCTTTTTTATGTTTCCCATTTTCTTTAGGGTTTTTGCCAGTTATTCTTTGCATGAGGAAATGCTTCGGAGTATTCTCCGAAGTCCAATTGCATTTTTTGACGTCACTCCGCTCGGTCGCATCTTGAATCGCTTCAGTAAGGTCAGTTTTTGGGCCTTTTCTCCCAAAGTGCGATGGCATTCGTCCCTCCCTTTTGAGGATGTTGACAATTTGGACTCGGCCATTCCACGCTCTCTCTCCTCCTTCGTCCAAACTGTTTTCGCTTCTCTTCAGACTTTGTTTACAATAATTTATGCCACGCCTCAATTTTCTATCGTTCTTTTTCCGCTTACTGCCATTTATGCGCTTGTTCTTGTCAGTTCTTTTTTTTTTTCTTTATTTTCCACTTCTCCCCCATCTTTTCTTTCCTTTTCCTCCTTTCTCATTTTTGTTTTTTCCCCATTTAAGCGTTATTATGTCAGCACTTCTCGTCAGCTTAAGCGACTTGAGTCCATTTCTCGTTCCCCAATTTACTCCCATTTCCAGGTGACTTTTCAAATGTTTTTTTTTTAATTTCGTTCTCATCCGCTATTTTTCCTTAGGAGTCTGTCCAAGGTGCGAGTTCTATTCGAGCATATAATTCCATCTGTCGCTTCCTCCGCGATTCGCAGCATCGCGTCGATTATAACCTCGTCGCCTATTATTCGTCAATCATTGCAAATCGGTGTCATTTGTTAATTAATTCTTTGCCTTTGAGCCTAACGATTTACAGTTGGCTGGCCATCCGACTCGAATTGGTCGGCAATTCCATTGTGTTTTTCTCCGCTTTGTTTGCTGTTCTCTTCCGCGACAGTGACCATTTGACCGCCGGCCTTGTCGGTCTTTCGATTTCCTATGCCTTGGGCGTTACACAAACTTTGAACTGGGTAACATTTGACATTACTTTATTTTACAAATTTTTTTTTATAAATGGACAGGTAGTACGTATGGCCAGCGACGTGGAGACGAATATTGTTTCTGTTGAACGCATTAAGGAATACATTGAAACCCCAAATGAAGTGCATTTTTATTTCTCTCTCTCCCTCCAACCTATCATGCTAATTACAGGCAAATCTTGACACTCCGAGCGAATTGAAACTTAGCAAAAATTGGCCAGAAAAGGGTGAAATTTGTCTGGAGGACGTGTCGATGCGGTATCGACCCGAACTCGAAACATCGCTTAACGGGGTCATTCACTGCAATTTTTTGTGCCTTTTATTCTTATGCTAGTAATTTAGATAACTGCTCATGTTAGCCCAAAAGAGCGCATTGGCATTGTCGGAAGGACAGGCGCAGGTAAGTCGTGCTTTTTTTTCAAATGTTCGCTCAATGGTTCACTTCCCAAGGCAAAAGTTCGCTTACCGTTGCCCTTTTTCGTCTCACCGAATTGTCTTCCGGCCGAATAATTATCGATGCTTTGGACATCAGCAAATTGGGACTCTTTGACTTGCGGTCGAGACTCACAATTGTACCGCAGGTACATTTGTCAATTTTTAGATGAGCCCATCTCTACATTAACCATTTTCTTTCTTAATTTTAGGACCCGGTGCTTTTCTCAGGCACTTTGCGCTTCAATTTGGACCCATTTGATCAATACACTGACGACCAAATTTGGGAATCGTTGGAACATTCGCATTTGAGCCAATTTGTGCGTGAATTGCCTAACGGACTGACCCACGAAATTAGCGAGGGAGGCGCTAACATCAGGCAAAAAGCGGGGGGCGGGGGAAGTCGATCAATTATCTACTAAAAGCTCAATTATCTTAATTAGTCTTGGACAACGCCAATTGCTGTGTTTAACCCGTGCACTGTTGCGGTCGAGTCGTATTTTAATTTTGGATGAAGCAACCGCTTCAGTTGACATGGAAACTGATGGTGAGACTCACTCATTCAAATATTGTAAAACAAAAGAAAGGAATTGCTGTTAGGTGTTGACCTTTCAATTTCGAAATTCAGCACTTGTCCAAGAAACAATTCGTCGTGAGTTCAGCGATTGCACCGTTCTGACAATTGCTCATAGGATTGAGACAATCCTCGACAGTGACCGTGTCATGGTAAAAAACCACTTAAATTTGTTTGTTTCATTCCTAACTTGTTTAAAGGTTCTTCATCAGGGGAAAATGAAGGAATTTGATTCTCCCAAGGAATTGATGGGTAATTCGAATTCGCTATTCGCTGCCATGCTGACGGATGCCAAATTATCAGTGTCCTCCCAGGAAAATGCAAAATGACATAACTTATCAAACTTATTGACTCTATTCCTTGCCCAAATCACTTTTTTTTTGCATAATTTGAACTTTCATCGGCTCAATTTTGTAACAATCTCTATTTCTTTGGTACTTTGAATGTTAATTGTTTTAACAGCTTTAAGAGATCGGAAGTGGTGTATTTGTTACACTGCGAATTATTGTTATGCATTTCTTTACAAATAAACAGTTTTGCTAAATACTTGTGCCTTACCAAATTAGAATATTTATATATCATTCGGCTCCTCTCGGTCTATTGTGCTCGAATTGAAATTTTTTTGGCGGAAACGACTGCCGAGTTACAAACTCGGGACTGAAATGTTACCTTTGTTACTGAATTGTGGTGTTTGTTTGTTCAGTTGCTTTCGAGTTTTTAGCGCCTAAAAAATTTTGAAAAAGACTTGCCAAACGAACTGCACTAAAATGTCTTTTAATCCTAAATTTTCAATTTTTTAGTGCCTATTTTTGAGATTTTTAGAGCCTAAAGTCTACCTGTTTGGCTTGGAATCAAGTCAAGTGGACTTTAAAAAAGAGTTGGTCAGCAGCGAACGGGCAGCCCGGGGCTATGAGGCCCAACAGAACCCAAATGATGCGCAATGACAAAATACAATCAGAAAATTAAAAAAAATACGCCGGCATCCAAACGCCAGTGGCCCACGCCCCTACGGTACGGGTCAACTCCGTCCCGCCAACTCCGTCCAGCCAACTCCGTCCCGAGCCAACTCCGTCCCGGGCCAACTCCGTCCCGGCCAACTCCGTCCCGCCAACTCCGTCCTAATACAAAAAGGGCCAACTCCGTCCCAAAAACTTTATAGGTCCAAAAAGACTAAAAATTCATAAAAAAATTTTTCTACCTTTACTGATTTTTTCTGATTCTTGAGGCTACCGGTCAAAATGTCCAATGGTCAAAATATCCAATGGTCAAAATATCCAATGGTCAAAATGTCCAATGGACAAAATGCCCAATAGGCCAAAAACGGTCAAAATGTCCAATAAGCTAAAAACGGTCAAAATGCCCAATAAAAATGTCCAATTCAATCCGTTTTTTTTGAGATGAAACTTGACCGTTTTTAGCTTATTGGACATTTTGACCGTTTTGGCCTATTGACATTTTGTCCATTGGATATTTTGACCTAGCGCCGATTCTTGATATTTACGGAGGTGTCTGTATTTAATTGTGTAATATATAGAATCATTCAGTGTGTTCGATTTTTTTCGTTTCGTTGAATTATAACGGAAACTTTATGGAAGAAAAAACACGAAGGCTGATCAAAAAAGATAATTACGTAACTAAACACACCGACTCAGTTTTGGGCCCCTGTACCAGAAAAGATATGCGTCTATGGCTCAGTGGTCTTTCAGATGGTAAAAGTCATAAGATGGAAGGTCGAATTCGACCCATGACAAGAAATATTCAATACTATATTTCTAGATGCTAATTTAAAGATTAGATGGAAAAGAGCTAGGTAAAGGAAGAAATTGCTTCACTATTTCCTTTTTCTCTACAAAAGTTATGAGCATAGAAGTGTGGGATGTTTTTCTCAAAATAAATATAAATAGACAGTGCGCCAAAATGAGAGAATGTTAGAGAAAAAGGGGAAATTTGTTTGGCGTCTCGCACTCTCTATTTATTGGCACACATCTCGTTTTTTGAGTCGGTGTGTAAATCAGACCACCCCCTCCTAGATTTGTGTAAACTCGAAAACGATTTGAAATTGGCGGTGTAAATTTGGGAAATTCATAGGGAGTTGAAAGAATTTTTAGAGGTAAACGAATAAGACGGACAGAAAGAGTATAATCAGGCGGGGGGTGTGGAGGCAGTACCGATAGGCGCCACCGGGAAAATTTTGACAATTAAGGTCTGGTCTGCAATTGGATTTTGGCTTAAAAATGAACATTTTTTACTAAAGGACTCTCCTTTGAAATAAAGGGCATATCCCATCCCTGGTATAAAGCATATCCTCCCCAATTCCAATAGAAGTACTCAAGGTAACCAACAAACTATCGTATAGATGATGCTTTATTTTGTTAAATAAACACTCCTGTTATTTAAAAAAATTAAATTTTATGAATTTTTAGTCTTTTTGGACCTATAAAATTTTTGGGACGGAGTTGGCCCTTTTTGTATTAGGACGGAGTTGGCGGGACGGAGTTGGCTGGGACGGAGTTGGCCCGGGACGGAGTTGGCTCGGGACGGAGTTGGCGGGACGGAGTTGGCTGGGACGGAGTTGGCGGGACGGAGTTGACCTGTTTCGCGCCCCTAAGGTCTGCGCTCATCTAATTGAAGAACGTAATCGACAATCAATTATTTCTCTGATTAATTACTCCGCCTTTTTTAATTAAATACAACAAAATTCTCAAAGGGCGGTCTTTTGTTTTAATTATTTTTTTTATTACTTTCGATTTTCTCTTTATTTTCCAATATTTTGTCTTTTTTTAAATTTACGAATATTAAAATGCGTTTCTTCATAATAATTCTTGCCTCGCTCGTCTTTGTTCTTTTTATGCGTAAAAAAGCATTTGCCCAAGTAAATTTTGGAATAAAATATTATGAGATTTATTGCGATTAATAATTTATTATTTAAATGTTAAAATAATTATAATTTATTCAATTAAAAAGTGCAACAGTGTCATTCATTTGCCACCATTCGCTGCCTTTTCGGGCATATTTGTTGCATTTGTCTTTAGTGAATTAACAATACATTCACAGAACGAATGGTCCACTGCACTGGCGAAAGCCAAGGACAACATACAATGTTTGCACTGTTTGCGCGAGTGCAACACCGAAATGATTGAGCTCAGTTCTACCAAACAGCAGCGTGACGCGGGTCGCCACGAATGCATTGTATTGAAATGCCGAGAAAATTGTGCTGAGACAGTGCCGAGGACGACGGCGGGTAATGCAGGCAAAGAAGGCTCGTTTGGCGACGGCAATCAGAAACATCGTGGTGGAACTGCACATGCAAAACAAACGAATGCAGGACACACAAAACAGCAGGAGAAAAAGGCGAACTGAGTGACATAAACTCACGCACAAGATACCTCAACAATCTGTATCTTCTTCTTTTTGGATACCAATAAACTTGCTTTGGCCAAGGTCTTGGGCCAATATACTACACTCATTCTTGGGTTCAGACTTTTCATATTGAGCGAAACTAGAAAACAACATTCTTTTCTTTAAAAAAGAAACGTGTACCGACATTTCTCCACCGACATTTCGCCACCTTAGCCAAAATCCGACGTTTCGACACCTAAGCAGAAAACGGACGTTTCGCCAATGCAAATGAAATTCCAAACATTTCCCTTTTTCAAAAACTTTTTTAACGAAATTTACTGGCGCGCTGTCGTTATGCCGACGCGTCGTTTTGCCGACTAAGCCAAAATGAGTCGTTTTGCCGACAAATTTTTAAAAAGTCGTCAAAACGACGCGTCGGCAAAACGACGCGTCGGCAAAACGACGCGTCGGCAAAACGACGCGTCGGCAAAACGACGGGCAGCGAATTTACTATCACATAATGCCACACAAATTAAACCATGACAACCCATCCGGAACGGGTCATTTGAGCGGGCCGTTTGAGTAGGGCCGTTTGAGTCGGGCGTTTGAGTAGGAGCCATTTGAGTCGGAGATTAAATTTTTTTTTTAATTTCAAAAAAAAATTTCAGGCAGCGATTTTCAAGAAAAACTTAATAGGAATTATTTTCAAGCCCTAAATTTCATGAAAACCTGAAATTTACGCAAAATTTTTTCGATTATTCAGAAATTTTTGAAAATTTTAAATGTTTTCTTGAAATTTAAAGCTTGAAAAGAATTTCTATTAAGTTTTTCTAGAAAATCTCTACCTGAAGAGTTTTTTAAGTTAAAATTTTTTTAAAAATCTCAGACTCAAACGGCCCTCCTACTCAAACGGCCCGACTCAAACGCTACTCAAACGGCCCGACTCAAATGACCCCAACCGAACCCAACGCGCTTCCGATCCGAGTGCCGAATGGTCCGAGTGCCGAATAGAACAAAAACAGTCCGAGTGCCGAATAGAACAAAAAATGTCTGAGTGCCGAACGTCCGAGTACCGAATGTTCCGAGTGCCGAATAGAACAAAAACAGTCCGAGTGCCGAATAGAAGAAAAACAGTCCGAGTGCCGAATGGTCCGAGTGCCGAATAGAACAAAAACAGTCCGAGTGCCGAATGGTCCGAGTGCCGAATAGAACAAAAACAGTCCGAGTGCCGAATGGTCCGAGTGCCGAATAGAACAAAAACAGTCCGAGTGCCGAATGGTCCGAAAAAAGTCAGAATTCTTGTGAGTTTCGGTTTAAACTTTTTTACAGACTTTGTTGTTTGAAGTACTAATAGACCTATTTAAGGTTTTTCAAATGGTACTAATATTGCAGAACTTGATAAAGTTAGAAAAAGTTATGAGGTTCTAAAGTTGGCTGGTCCGCAGTTGATCACTCCATATTTGTCTTTGGTACCCAAATCAAACGGCAGAATGAATTTATTAAAAAAAATAACTGGAAAAATAGTTTTTTGCGAGAATGCTAAATGTAATCGTGATCAATATGACAAAACGATGGCATATTTTCGTTCACATTTTCTTCCGCCATCTCTTCTTGATTATCGTCAACGACACCCGCTTGAAAGTTTGGCTCAATGCGTTGGAGTGCCATCGAAATTGCATCAAGAAACACGATAATTTGATGGTCAGTCTCGAGAGCAGTCGAATTGACGAAATGCAGAAGTTGTCGGTCCATCTCAATGAATTCCGGGCGACGCCTAATTACATAAAAATTTCATTTTGGAAATAAAAAAGGATGATAACCTCGGTAACTTTTTGTTAGAGGCTTCTCTGACTTCCTGCATTTTTTCGTGTCCCATTTGTGCAGCGCGGTCAAAAAATCGAACATACGTGGCCTCCGTTTGCAATTTTTCTAAATAAAAAACCATTCAGTTTCAAAACTAATTCTCACTTGAAACGCTAAGTGAGTCGCCTCCATCGAAGCTTGGCTTCTCGGCAGATCTTCCTTCACGCGGTTTCTGACATTCCAAAATGGTATTTGGAAAAGTGGGTCACGAATAATTGGTTCAGCGTATCTTGGGCCCATAATGTCGCCGATTATCGTTGACTCAGCCGACAGGTGAGCGTTCCCAAAAGAATGTTCATTTGAATGACGACTGTACGACGAGAGAATCAGAGAACGCACTTCATTGACACTGTAAATTGATGTAGAAGCTAAAAAGGGATTTAAATTTCGACCCAAATTTTAATGGATCTATTACCCCGCGGAGTTGAGTGCCCTGCCATACCAGTAAGAACACGCTCTGCGTCCGAGTTTCCTCGAAATGCACCGGATTTCTCTGCAACTTCCCATTCCGAGAGACCGATGTAGTTTTTTGCGACGTAAAACAAAAAATCTAAGGAATTGTTCGGGAAAATTTACATCAATATAATTTCCACCACCTTCCATTCCATTCGGCGACTGTTCAATGATGAGTGCCATTCCACGACGAACAACACTCGGTGTTAAAAATGCCAAACTAATGCAACGACGAAATGTCGTACGAATTGGCGATTCATTGTAGCAATACTTTGCCAGTCCCTCATCTTTGAGCCGCCTAAAAAGACTTTGCCCATAATGAAAAAGGCAAGCCTGAATGCGCGCCACAGGGAATACAGATTTAATACCAGCAATTTCGGCCGCTTCAAAGTCAGTGAGAACTGAATTTAGGATGAAAAAGATTGTAGGAAACTAATAAAGTAAGTAACCGGATTCAGGGCTGACATCGCCCAATGCGGTCTTCAGGCGCTGAAATACGTCGGTGTAGTGTTGCTGCGTCTTCCGTGTCATCAGCGCGTACGCTGCAGGAAACATTCGATGCTGAATGTATGCGCCAATAACTAATTTCTGCTTGAAGACACGAGGGCACACTGAAAAGGTCGAATCAGCGGACCAATTTCTGGTCTCTCGCAAAAAAGACAGTGCCTAAAATGTTAGTTAAATGCATAGAAGAAAAAACCTTAACCTTATAGCTGGCAAAAAGAATAGTCCGATCTTCAGCGCTTGGGTTCTTTTCTGACGAGTCATACAACAAAAAACTAAATGAAAATGAATTTTTGTGCCAAAAATTAAATAGACTTACCGATTGCCATCCTTTTGGCACAATTCTATTGGCAAAACAATATTGGTCACTTCGTTGCCGTTAAGCGCTCGCCCGAAAGGACGACGTCTCTTTGCTGCACGCTGCGCAAGTGCTTCGGCAGTTGGCATGAGCGCAAACTGCTCGTTGTCATCATCCGGCACATTCAACGCGTCAGTGACTAGGTCAGTTGATGGTATGTCCGGCTCCGTCCTTGCGCGTTTGTTGAAGTTGGCCAAGCGTCTCTCCACCTTAACAAACCCAAATGTTTCATTTTCCTTATATTTTTCACTTAATTACCAGAAGTCCACATGGTTTTGGAAGGTGCGTATGCTGATCTGCAGAGGCCGAAGGAAAAATTTTTCCATTTCCGTAGTCGTTGAGTCCAGTGATTGCGGTCACTGGACAACCATTCTTTCTCGATGCACACCGCCAGTAAACATTTGCATTCGTTTTTTTGTTGAACGAAAAACGGAAACCTATTAAAAAAAAAAATCAAATTAGTAATCGTCTTTTATTACCTACCTTCATGCCACAATATCTCACCGCCTTGGCGTGAACAACCGATATCAAATTTCACTTGCTGGTGGTCCACTGTCTCTGTGCCATTGTTTGGGCTTTCCGCTGTAACTTCACACTGTTCTTCTGGCACCTTCACTATTTCTTTTTGACGTTGTTTGGGCTTTGTAGTTGCATTGACTAATAGTTCGCGTACATTCATTTTTGACATTAAAAGGAACAAAAAATTAATTAGTGGTGATTATCAAAAAGGATACTTATTTGTTAGTTAATTGTTTTGGAAATTTCATATTAAAAATTGTAAAATGATTTTTTATTCGGCACTCGGACTGTTTTTGTTCTATTCGGCACTCGGACCATTCGGCACTCGGACCATTCGATACTCGGACATTTTTAACACTATTCGGCACTCGGACTGTTTTTGTTCTATTCGGCACTCGGACCATTCGGCACTCGGACGTTCGGCACTCAGACATTTTCTGTTCTATTCGGCACTCGGACTGTTTTTGTTCTATTCGGCACTCGGACGTTCGGCACTCGGACCATTCGGCACTCGGATCGGTAGCCACCCAACGATGGGGCAAGGTCGTTTGGGCCCCGCCGTTTGGGACCCGGGGTCGTGGTGCTGTATGTTTTCGTCAGTAAACGATTTCGTCAGTGAACGATTTCGTCAGTGAATTTCGTCAGTGATTGAATTCGTCAGTGAACGATTTCGTCAGTGAACTATTTTCATTTTTTTTACTGTTTCCCATTTTTTTCGTCAGTGATTATTTACGTCGGTGAATCATTTCGTCAGTAAATTGTATTTTGAATTTAAATTTTTTTTTATCTACAGTGAAATACATACATCCTATTTTTTTTCTTTTGTTTACTAGTTTTTCCAAGCAAACGAATACGCTAGTAAACGAGTTAGTCAGTGAAAGAATGGTTTTAAAAAAATATCAAAAATGTTTTAAAAGTGCAAATGGTAAGCACATGCACGGAGATAAGCAATCGGGTCTCGGTTCCCAATATCTTGAAGAAGCGCACTTAAGTTGTTGTCCTGTCTCACATACTTTCCCTTTCGTGCTGCACCAGGGCCTCGAATTCCATCGGCAGGCGCAATTTGGTAATCCAAAATTCTCTGCGACCACATTTCGTCTTCGGTTATCATTTTGTTCACAAACGAACTCAAACGCTGGTTCCCTCTCAAATGTGTGTTCCAAACCGCATGCCACCCCTCGACACTATTGTTAGTGCTAAAAAATGATTTTGTTTTATTTGCACTGCGATACCCGGACATGCGCAACCCGGAGGTGGAGACCATTGACGAACAGCGCAGGCGTGAACAGTTGGTACAGTGCAAAGGGGCATGGGCAGTCAGGACGAGGAAGAGGGGGTAGACATTCGTTTAAGCGTAATATAATTTGGCAGGGGGTGAAAAGGCGAGTGATTCGAAAATAAAAAGTTGATTTTCCATTGTAATATGAAATAGTCCATTTTTTGTAGGCTCTCGAAATGGCGGCAGCTGAAGAAGAGGATGACGACTATTGAACTTTCTCTATTCTCTTATATAAAAACACTGTCTCCTTTTTTCTTTTTCTATGTTTACTACGAATAGTACAAAGGCAGTAAAAGTGTGGAAACCTGATCGATTATTTTTGTGTGTTAAGTTAATTTAACTAATGCTTTGATCTTTGCCAAATATCCGACACACTCTTTCATCCACGGCTCTTCCGTCCGCTTTTCTTCACCGCTTTTCACTTTTGTCGCAGACTGATTGCCGTTTCGTTTCGGCGTTTTTTTCTTTTTTGTCGGATCCTCTTTTAGCTCCAACATCGAAATGGTGCAGATTTTCTCAGCGGACGAACAGCAGATCAGCACTTCGTTGATGTCTTCGCCACTCTAAAAAAATTTGACCAAATTAATGGCATGGCATTTTTCCTGATAAGGTGTAGACACAATGAACAGATTTTGATGGAAGTTTGTTCTACAGGGCCCCTAAATTAAAAAATAAAATGGGAGAAAACATCGGATTAGAACAAAAAGACAAAAAAGGAAAATGCCAATTCGGAATTAAAATGAAATTGGCACTGGGAAAAAACCTTGAAATAAAATGGCGAAAACAATTCGCGCAAATCCTCTCGGACATGACTTTAAGTTATAACGGTTTTATGAGTGTTTCATTCAGAGAATTTACGGCCAGATATTTGCGGTTAGCGAAATTGTAGAAATTAAAGTACAAATTCAAATATTTATTGAAATATTTATATAAAAGCAATATATTTTTTCAATGCTTTGGGGTTGATTATTTAAAATCGCTAAAACAAATGCCGCAATTATCTGACGCTTTTAAATATTTTTAAGAATTTACTTCGAATGTGCCATCAATAGCACATTCGTTGTTGTAGTCTCGTAAAATCGCGAGAGCAGACTCCGAGCAAAAAATTATCATTCGTCGACCATTAAAAACCTCTTCTTGGTGCTTTCTTTTTGTGACATTGTAGTTGTTGCGCATCTCATATCCGTAATGTTCGGTAAATGGTTTAAATTAGTTCATTTCACTGTAGATAAAAAAAAAATTTAAATTCAAAATACAATTTACTGACGAAATGATTCACCGACGTAAATAATCACTGACGAAAAAAATGGGAAACAGTAAAAAAAAATGAAAATAGTTCACTGACGAAATCGTTCACTGACGAATTCAATCACTGACGAAATTCACTGACGAAATCGTTCACTGACGAGTCGTTTTGCCGACAAATTTTTAAAAAGTCGTCAAAACGACGCGTCGGCAAAACGACGGGCAGCGAATTTACTATCACATAATGCCACACAAATTAAACCATGACAACCCATCCGGAAGGGTCCACTACTATTCAGTGTTGCCGATTCAGTGTCGCCGATTCAGTGTGGGTTCAATTCAGTGTTGGTTCAATTCAGTGTCAAGGAATTTTTATAATTTTAAATTTGAAAAAATTACTAAGAAAAAACTGTTTTTTTCTCATGCCCTTAAGCGGTGCACTACAACTCGGCGCTCTCGACTCAGCGCTCCCAATTCGGCGCCAAGAGAATTTTTTTTTGAAAACCTACCCCCCTACTTTTAAAAAAAAAGAAGTGAAATAAAAAAAAATAAAGAGGTTTCAACAAAGAAATTATATTGGCGCCGAATCATGAGCGCTGCGTCGAGAGGCCGAGTTGGTGAAAAATCTTTCTCAAAAAATCGACATAAATGAGCAGGATAAAGTTAATTTAAATTTTACGAATTACTTTCATTTATTTTGGTGATAGAAGACGAAATGTAAATGAACATGAAAATTCTTCATAAAATTTGATGATTTTGAAGAAAATTAAAAGACCTGGTTTAGATCCTGCCCCGATTTTTTGCAAAAGCACCGACCCGTACTACCATGCATACCAATAAGCGAGCAACAGAGGAAAATTTTTGAGAAATTTTTTCTTTTTTACAAAAATCGGTATAATATTTCGAACAATTTTCTGACACTGAATTGAACCCACACTGAATCGGCGACACTGAATTGAACCCACACTGAATCGGCGACACTGAATTGAACCCACACTGAATCGGCGACACTGAATCGGCAACACTGAATCGGCGACACTGAATCGAGCGGGCCCCCATCCGGAACGGGTCATTTGAGCGGGCCGTTTGAGTAGGGCCGTTTGAGTCGGGCGTTTGAGTAGGAGCCATTTGAGTCGGAGATTAAATTTTTTTTTTAATTTCAAAAAAAAATTTCAGGCAGCGATTTTCAAGAAAAACTTAATAGGAATTATTTTCAAGCCCTAAATTTCATGAAAACCTGAAATTTACGCAAAATTTTTTCGATTATTCAGAAATTTTTGAAAATTTTAAATGTTTTCTTGAAATTTAAAGCTTGAAAAGAATTTCTATTGTTTTTCTAGAAAATCTCTACCTGAAGAGTTTTTTAAGTTAAAATTTTTTTAAAAATCTCAGACTCAAACGGCCCTCCTACTCAAACGGCCCGACTCAAACGCTACTCAAACGGCCCGACTCAAATGACCCCAACCGAACCCAACGATGGGGCAAGGTCGTTTGGGCCCCGCCGTTTGGGACCCGGGGTCGTTTGGGCCCCAAACCAAAATATTTTTTTAAAATATCTTCCCTTAGTTTTTTGAAAAACTTAACCCCCTAGTTTCCTTGAAAAAAGAATAAATTCTTAACTTAAGGGTGTTTCAAATAGGGTTGCCATCCCGACCCCGCCCGCGACAAAACCCGACCCCGACTTTTCCCATTCCGACCGTCGGGGTGGCAACCCTACAAAAAAAAAACATGGGGTCGGTTTTCAAAAAAACCAAGGGGGTTCGGTTTTCTGAAAAGCAAGAGAAGTCGGTTTCCTAAAAAAAAAAAGAGGGTTCGGTTTTCAAAAAAAACCAGGGTTAGTTTTCAAAAAGTAATTTGTATAGGATTTTTTCTATTTTTGGCTTGGGACCCAAACGGCGGGGCCCAAAGATCCCGGGGGCCAAACGGCTGGGCCCAAACGTCGGGGCCAAACAGCGAGGCCCAAACGACCCCGACTCCCAACGGCGACATGAAGTTTGGGCACTGGGAAGTTTGGGCACCAGGAAGTTTAGGCACCAGGAAGTTTGGGCACCACAAAGCCAATTTTAAATGTAAAAAGCCAGTAAAATTAAAAAATAGATAATTTCCATGCTAAAATATGCCGTAACAATCCGAAAAATGTCACAATATATATTACTGCAAATTTGCCAAAAATTTTAATTAATGAAAAAAATTAAAATAAATATTTGCTTTTAATTTTATAATAAAGTCTCGGTCTCGACTCGTGAAATTTTAAGTCTCGAGTAGTGTACTACTCTTTATATGTCATATCTTGAATTTTCTGGTGCCCAAACTTCCTGGTGCCCAAACTTCCCCCTGCCCCCAACGGTCCCTACCGGGCCGAAACTCCGCGACTCGCCCTTGAATGTCCGATAAAACGCCAAAAAATATTTTTCATTTTCTTCATCCATTTACTTATTCTGTTTGTTGTTTGGTTGCTTTTTTGATCACAGAATGCAACAACATATTCAGCGAATTCAGACGAGGGGTCACCTTAGTCCCGATGCACGTCCGCTTAAACGATCTCCAAAAAACCATCGTCAAAGTGGCGGAGAAAAAGGCGGACAATCCATTCCAATTACTCTCCATGCCGATGTTTATCCGCAGCAGGAAAAGCAGGAAGAGGACAATTTGGGGACTGATCGGTTGGCAAGGGGCTACCAAATTGAAGTCATCCATCGGTCTCTGAGTGCACACGAATACGACACTTTTATGAAGGTGACAACAGAGAGATTAATTAAATTAATTGCAAATTGATTTGAATGCTTAAGACACCAAATGCTCGACTCTTTACCAGCAATGAGCAATTTACTAAAGCCATGGCATTGATAAAGCAAATTGTACACAAAAAAAACGAGCTGAATGTGATTTTTCTGGACAAGAATTGGCTCAAGGACAACATGCTTCGCAGTTTAAAGGAGGGAATCCGTGATGAATTTTTTGAGAGTTTGGCAACCGGCCGACGTCTTCAGATAAAGGACAAACGACTTTCTCTTAACTCGTCTTTCCCGCTTTTTTGCCGTTATCCAATCGACCGGCTGACGTCGTTCAGTCCCCACAAAACGACTTTTCCTTTGTGTGAAGCAATGGATTTGCTCTACGAGAAGGGCGTGCCCATTCAAAAAGCCATTTGGTTTTTCAAAATGGTCGTCCGTTTTAGCTTAATCTTAGCTTTATTTCCAACTTTCTCTGTTTAGAATCAAATTGCTCATCCAATTTTAGCGGTGAATAAACCTAAAAGGGGCACTTTGGTGATGCCCTGTGAAGACTACGCCAGCGGTTGGTTTCTTCTAACAAACTCTTTTATTTTTCGTTTCCCCGGAAAATTAATACTTAAAATTCTTCTTTAAGTTAGTGTATCAAATTTTTTTTTTTAGTAAAAAAGAAAAACAATGCAAAGTTTGATTTTTAGCTTTTTTGAAATTCCTCCAAAAAATTTCCAACGTTTTTGGAGAGATTTTAAGATTTCTAATCTTGTACTAGTATTTCTTTTTTAAGAGGGGATTAAGTATTGTCCCGACATTTGTGGCTCGACTGAAATCTATAAGAATCTATAGCTTGTTTACGGATAAACCTTAAAATTTTAGGAAAAAATATCTAGAATTATTAAAAGAAATTTCTGATTTTTCTGTTAAATTTTCAAGAACTTTTTGTAAAACATTCTTTTCTGATAAATTTTGTTTTTTTCTATGCAGACCAGCGGTCGTTTTTTGTCCGATATTTGCGCTGTGTGCTCAAAGAGTTCGACAAAGCGATCCCCGGGCAACTCGAGCAAAACCTTTACTATCAGCGATGGCCGTACATTGCAACTTTAATTAAACACTCTTTTGAGGTATTCAAACAGGAATTTGACAAAGTGAAACCCATTTTTACTGATTTGCACTTTAATAAAGGCATAGCGAAGGGTTTCCCATTTCCCTTTGCTCCCTCAGAAAGCGAAAAATTTAAGGCTATACTGCAGTTTACGCGTCCAATCGACTAACCATCCTCGGGTTCTTGGGCCATAACTTTCTTCCTGATCAGTCAATCCCTACATTCTTGGTATCATTCGAAAACTTAAAGCCTGTAGAAGCTTCAACAATCAAGTTCAAAATTTTCGAACACCGAACGCTTAAAAAAACAACTTAATTATCGCATGTTCGACTTTGTAACTTTTTCTCTGACGCATGTTTTTCGTAACTTTTTGGCATTAATACAACTTTGAGACTTTAAGCTTTCGAATGATACCAAGAATGTAAGGACTGACTGATCAGGAAGAAAGTTATGGCCAAAGAAACCGAGGATGGTTAGTTGATTGGACGCGTAAAAGTCGATTGGACGCGTAAACTGCAGTTTTTTCTGGCTACTCACTTGGGAATCGTCGCTTGTTTAGGACGGAATGTTGGACCGCCACGAGTTCGTCAACGACCTTTGCGATTTGCTGCCCGAATTCGCCAATTTTCCAATGGAACAGCCACAAACCTTTCGCGCATTGCTCATTCTGATCTCCCAATTTGTCGATGTGATCTCCCAAAATATTTTCACTGCGCGTAAAATGGCTCACATTTTATGTGCTCGGCTGAGTCAGTACAAAAAGGACCACGAACGCATCAGAGAGTTAAGATAATATTCAGTGACTGTTTTTGACGTTGCACTGTCTTTTCAGTACCGGTCTAAAAATTTCCGCGAGTGAATGTTTTGAGGATTTGGCAAATTGTCACCTTCATCGGTCAACTGTTCTCACAATTTTTGGTATTCTCCATGCCATTGTCATTGACTGCCCCTCGGCATTGGTTTGGACTCCATTTGAGCCATTCGAATTGGCCGAAGGACTTCAGTCGAAGTTTAAACCGGACAAAAGCGGCAATTCCAAAACCATAGGAGAGGGAAAGCGCACAGAATAGCGTTGCTTGGGTAACTGTGGCCCTTTTATCAGAGTTTTTGTCCTTTGTTTTGCCTTAGCTTTGCAAATCGCCTTTGGACCAACTTCCTTGCGAATTGAGTGTGACCACTCAGCATTTGGCCGCACATGCCAAGGCCGAACTCGATAAAATTCTAAACATCCGAAGTGAAGAAGTCAAACAGCGGAGTTTGGCCATCGAACAGCGTTGGGTGCACATCAGTCCGTCCAACACGCGGTCCGGACTCGGTGAGTTATGACAGGGAATAATGATGGCATTGCTTTGTTTGGGTTCAGTCATTGCCTTTTGTTAATGTATCCCTTAAGACTCTGTGGTAGAAAATTGCCTGGACATTCTCTCCTTTATGGACACTGTCGACCTCGGGACAGTTGATGCTCTATTGGTCCTTTACAATAACATTTTCAGCGAAAAGGTTTTCAATATTTCGGGGCGGGGGGGAGGCGGGTCAAGTTCGAATAGCATTTTGTCAGAATGACTGTTTGGACATTACCATTCGCCTTCTCGTCAATTGGGCCGTCTCCGTGGAACGTGAGGGGTCTCACCGCGGACTGATCGTCGCACATTTGCTTCAAATGCACGTCAACTTCGCTCATAGGGACAACAATAGGCTTCCGTTCGGCCATGGCTTCCCTTCTCTGCAGGACCTTTTGGTCGACTGTTTGGACAAAGAATGGGCTAATCCGAGCGGAAAAGCGTCAGCGAATTCGGCTATTCGAGCAACAGAGTTTGGCAATTTGTTGTTGCTTTTCTACGAATTACAACGTTTTGGTACCCATTCGCTCGCATTGTTTAAGCTCAATTTTTGCTATAGGTCTTTTCAACCATGACAAATACGTCAAGGGTTTGTTTCGCCAATCAATTGGAGTGCCATAGCAACTTGTTAAACGATAGTCCAATCTTTAGCTCTGATGCGCAACGGAAGCCTCGACAGTCGCGGTCTTTTCCTTCGTCTCAATTTGCACGCGTTATCCGTTGCCGCCCCCAACGGCACAAAGTCCGCGTCCCAAACGACCGACGAACGCACAAATCGAAAGCAAAACGCAACAGCGAACACAGTGCAAAACCCAGTGACCGCAGCACAAAGTCAGCCCGAACCGAACATAAAGCAGGCGAGAAAATCGAATGAATGAATCAACGGACCATGTTCGAATTAGGGATTTCACAGAATTCCGATTTCCGTCTTTTTGGGGTCGAAATTCGGGGTTTCAGACTAGTCAATCTGCAAGTAGCAAAATGTCCAAATTTAAATTTAACAAACAATCCCAAATTTTCACCTGCGACTGCCTATCACCACCGCCGCCGGACGCCCTCCCCCCGTCCACTATAAATTTAGTTCCATTTTAATATACAAAATGAAGTTTGAATTCTTTTTTCTTACCATGTTTGGACGTCCGCTGACATTCCTGGTTTGAATTACACGCATTGTTCAGGAACCTCAAATGATCATTTCATTCATTCCGATGGCCAAACCAACACCGACTCATCCGTCATTCACCAACACATCCATTGAAAATCATTCCAACAACAATTTTCCATCAAACCAACATGGAACAATTCCTTCTCAGGCACCAAAATCTGTGGAAGAATTTGCGAAATTGCCCCCACAATTTGAAACTGATAGCCATCCCTTTTTGGAGGAACCGTCCACTTTGAGGTCGTCCGATTGCTTAATTTTACTTTTTTAGAGTTTTTTGATAAACATTTTTCAATTTTCCATCAATCAGTAACACTATTATTGCTCATTTCTAATTTTCCTCACTGTTTTCTTCCTTTTCAGTTTCCATGAGCGTTTTATCGTCCATTTGCCGGTCGAACAGATTGAAGCCAATCGTGACGTATGCAATCAACGCGCTATTGTCCTCTACGGAATTTCAGAGCATCGTGAGAATGCACGGCAAGAATTGAGGAAAATTGCGAGAGAAATCTGCAAAATTTGGGTTCATTTCAAAAGGAGGCGAGGGTAACCTTCCCATTTGTATCATTTTACAGAAGAAAATGACCTTCGAATTGACTACCTCTCCCCAGCCGAATTCCGTCGTCCTTTCCGAAGTTCGCTACAAACGGCGATGTTCAGCCGAACAGCTCAACGAACTGATGGGACGGTTCAACACACAAACGTACTACGACCAATTGGTCATCTGCGGATGGTGCGCAGAGAGTTTTTTGGACTCTGTCGAGGAATTTGTCAGACAAGCGGAAGAATTGGCACACGAAAGCAGCAAGGGCGGGGCACCAAGTGTAAATGTTTCGGTGCCATCGCACGAATGTTTGGACATGCTTTGCACAATGATCACAGTAATAAGGGGGAGGGAAGGCAAAGCAAACACAAACCGAGGGAGGAGGGGAGAGGGGTAATTAGGTATATGCATTTAGGAAAGGGGTAATTAAGTGTATATGCATTGGTTATACAATCGTAGACCTGTCGATCAATCAACAACATCATAACACTTGCGCATGAGTTAGTGCCCTTTCTCTGCCATTTGCGTTCCATCCTGAGAAATCAATTGCACGTCGATCCCGTTTCTGCTTCCATTCCAACACAGGTTATTAAATTGTTAAGAAATTACGTTGTTTTTTTTTTTTTGTTCTTTCTCAGTTTGCTTTTGTCCTCGCGTCGCATTTGGCCGAACACTTTTTCTATTTTTTGTATTGCCCGGAGGCGTGCTCAATTATCAACGACTTTTACCGCCTTATCGAAAGTGAACTGTGCGTCTCCGTCAGAAGAAGAGAAGGAGGAGAGGACAACACGGGGTGGGGCAGGGCAGTGGCGATGTTCGTCTACCACGCCCGGCACCATTTGCTCGTCTCCAAGTTGAACGTGCGTGGGTCTGGCCCCGACGGCGTTGTCCATCTTTTCGGCCGATGCGAAGAGTTCGAAGCTCTTTTCCCTTCGAGTGGCGCCGGTTCAGTCGGTCCAAGTATCGAATATCATCAGCAATTGGCGGATGAAGTGGGCGGAATGCCACTGGCTGATCTGTGGGGATTAACCCTAATCACTTTTCATTTTCGTGTTTAGGCGCACTTTTTTCAACCAAAATTACAAACGTTTGTCCCTTTTGATGAGACATGACAACGTGCGCTACAGGTGATCTTTTGTTTTGTTTACCATTTGAAAAAAAAACAGAGGTTGGATGCATTTTGGCATTTTCCCCTGCCATTGCGTATCTCTCCCCTTTTGTGTTACACTTTAATTAATTTGCCTCCATTTTCCATCGGTAAATATTTACATTAAGTTTTGTAATTGATGCATTCAAAACGGCTGCCAGCTGCGATCGCAACTTCGAACGTCTTGTGGAGTTGGCCAATTTCTGTGCCAATATCTCCGCCAATTGGGGCCTTTCCACTGAATGGTGCAACGCCATTCAGGAGCTGTGTTATCCTTCGGCTAGCAGTGACAATTGGAAAGAACTGATCCAGGACATCGATGTGGGCGGATCACTCAAATTTTTATTAGCCATAAAAAAGGGTCGGCCCACCCATTAAGTTAAGGTCACCAAATTCGGCACTCACTATCCCATTGCCATTTTCACTCTTCTGCTTGCTTCCAAGTACTGCTTCTCAACTCATGGGCTCATCTGTCGGCTGATGTCCAACGTTTTGTTTCCGATGCTCACAAAGCAAGGGGAACGCAACGAAAGTACTACGATGATGGCACATCGCAAATCGGACGGTGAGTCGTTCATCTTTCTCCTGCAGAGTTGTGCGAGACGAGGAAGCGGGGGGGGGGGCGGTTAGCGACCATCAGAGTCTGATCGGCCAGGCACGTTTCGGCCCCCACGTTTGGGCCCCAGACTCGTTTAGGACTTTGTAATTTTTTTCAAAGTCAACCAAATTTCACAAATTGGTATCATTCTAAAGCTTTAAGTGTTTGGAAGGTATGAATAAGCTATTGCTAATCGATTGACCAACTTAAAAAAAAGTTACAACATGAAAAACACTAAAAAGTCAGAATTTTGGTATTTTTTGGTTCATACATTTTCTGTAAATCGATAGAGCTCATGAAGAGCTTTCGAATGATAATAAATTTGTGAAATTTGGTTGGCAATGAAAAAAGTTATGATACTTTAAATGTTGCTGGGGCCGAAACGTGGGGACCGAAACGACCCCGACCCGAGTCTGATGACATACGCTATGTCTCTCCCCGGTACAGGACAAAACTCAGCCGTCAAAACTCATCCGCTCGAAATTCAGCCGGAAAAAAAAATTGAAAAGCTCCCATTTTTTTTTTCAGAAAATTACTTCCTTTAAGAAATTAAAGAATAATATTAAAAAATTAAATTTTTGAAATTTTCTTAATATTCCAATAAAATGTTTAAAATTTATATTTTTTTTTAGTTTTTTGAGTAATTCCGTTTTTTTCTTCGATAAAAAGACTTAGCAATAGTGTGAAAAATACGGGTTTTCCAAAAAAAAAAAACTTTTCCGTCTGACAATGAGTTTTGTCTCGGCTGAGTTTTGGGGTGTACCAGTCTCTCTCACCCGCCCCCCACGCAATGTTGGTTTTGTGAAATTAAAAATAAAATCGCGCATTGACTCAGGAAAATGCCTTTTTCTCCCCCAACTACCAGATTTCGGCGGCCATGACAATAATTTCTGTTTGACTTTGTACATATGCGCTTGTTTGGTCTGTGCCACCGACGAACCGTTCCAATGTGCCATTTTTATTTCGTTTTTTTTATCTTATCCGCTCTTAGATTGTGCTAACACCTCCAAATCCTCCTCCACTTTCGTTTCCGTCTTCACTAGAGATGCCAACCGATTGGCGTTGCGAATTGTCCATCTTGATGAACTCGAAACGTCCATTTTTCCTTTGCTTTGTGTTTTGGTGCAATTAGTCGATGGATTGAAGCGCAAAGTCGAGGCGAGAAAGGACGCGGTATGCACACACATTCCCATCTATGAAAATGCATTTGCGCAAATAAAGGTCAATTTCCGAATTGCCCAAAATTATTCCGTTGCCCGTTGTGCTCTTCTCTCCATTTGTGAGCAAGAATGGGTCATCCAAAGGGTGAGCACTCGGGGGGAGGGGAGGGGGGTTGGCAGCGACCAGTACCATAAATGCCATTCCCATACAAAGACTACGTTCATTTCCCTGTATAAATCGGTTGCCAACACTTCCCTTTTTGAGATATTCCGCATTTGTGACTCTCATGATCAATTGGAAATGTTCACGAATTCTGAGCGTTTACGCAATCATTACGTGGGTCAGCAGTTGCTCCGTTTGGCGTTGCGTCGAAAGAGTGAGCGCAGCATTAAGCAGGAACTGATCGAACACACGGGGGACAAGAAAGTTTACGAGAAACTGTTGTCAACACTGAATGTTTGGAACATCCGCGCCACTTACTACGACTTCAAATTGAACATTTTGGAGCAGAGCCCTGAAGGTCAATTGGCCAAAACGAGCAATGGGAACCAACAATTGGCCAGCTCTTACCAAATGGCCATGTACCAACAGGCGCTGTTCAACAACGTGGCCAACGCATGCCATTTGCTATTCAAAGAGCATTTGCTGACGGAAATTCATTGCGACGACATGGTTTGGATACAGTAAACAACCGCTGTCTACTCACTACGAATTATTCCACAGGGCAATGTCCAAAATTTCCGTCTCTCGGCGGTGAATTGCCATTGGCTGATTGCTCCTCTGATCAACGCTTTGCCTTCACCGCCGCCTCCGACGACGAGCAATCCCCAAAATACGCTTTGGTGTCCGTGGAACAGCTCGGCCATGAAGGCTTATTTCTTGAAGGTTGTCGCGGACAATCTGAGCACGGCAAATTCGGATGGCCCCATCCAATACGAACAGCTACTTGGCTACCAACCATTTCTGAATTTGGTCCTTTCCTGTACAGAGGGAGAGGAGATCAAACAATTGTTGGATTCATTGCTTTTCTTCATTGATGACATTGTGAAAAGAGTCAAAAAGGTCCGTGGGATGGAAATCTTGGTGCATTCCTCTGGTTATGTCGATGCTTCCCGAACAGAATGCCGTGGTGTCTTACCAAAGCTCCTTTTTGGCCGAAAGGGACGGTCTCATCCTGCGACTGAATTTGATCAGCGGATTGTTCGACAGTCTTTTGGCCAATAATAACGTTGATCTGTGGGCATCCGCTTTTTTTCAGTTGCTTTATTATGAAATAATAACGTATGTTTTTCCACGGATTATCTGTCCACTTTTTGAGGCTCTGTTAAGTTACGAACGCGACGGGGACTATTTCGACACTTGCTTCGATATGCTCCTGTTGCTTTGTTTTCGCATTTACCCCCACAAAATGTACACAAATTTCATCGCTAAATTTAAGGTTTTCTCCTTTTTCCCATTCATTTTTCTGTTTTCTCTTCAGAATCTGCGAATTCCCGACGAACTTTACTGTCTTCAGCAATTGCTCCCCGTAGGAAAGTCACAAGCTGAACTCTCTGCTTGGGACAGCTTCAAAAACGTGTCCCATAAACCTGTCCAGTCGATGGCCAGCAAAGGGAGTGGGGGCGGTTCGACGGCACATTTCGCGCAGCAATCGCCGACGAATGTGCCGAACAAACCGAAGATCCAAGGGTTAATAGTGGACAAACAGACAATCCCACTCCAAAAGCAGGCAATGGGACATTCTCCTACTATTTTCACTATTTACTATTCCTCCTTTTGCAGTTGCTTCGACTACTCCGCCACCAGCATTGGTTTTTCAAACATCACTCATCGCCCAAGGGAGAATTGTGCGTCTCATTTATCCCGCGGTCGGGCGTTGTTGGCGAAACGGACACCGACGGACAGAACAATGCCAATCCCTTTTTGGCAGCGCCTGAAATGGAACAAGTGGCGGTGATGGCAGTGGAGGAAATGCCATCGGCCGATGCCCAGCAACGCCATCAGCAAATGCTACAACAACAACAGCAGCAAGCAATCATAAGACAACAACAGCAACAACAACAGAATGCCATGATAATGGAACAGCAACAGTCGCAGAACCAACAACAGATGTTCAACGCACAGCAACACCAGCAACAAACCGGTGAATTTTAACGGGTGGGCGGAAACGCATTTGAACAGTTTTTACTTTTTGGATTTGGTTGCTTTTTTAAAGTCTAATTCCGTTTCCATCAATTGAAGGTTTGATAACGCAAATGAATGCTGTGCCACCGCCGCAAAAGCAGCAGTTCTCTCAACTCCAACAACAGCAAATGTTCCAAACACAGCAGCAGCATCAACAACAGCAACATTTGGTCTCTTCGCACGCTTTGATGCCTGAAAGTCTTTCGGGGATGGCACCGTCTGTTAGCGGTGGCCAATTTATGCCGGCACAACAGCCGATGATCAATATCCTCCAGCAACAGGCATCGGTGCGCAGCGGGTCATCGACACCTGCCACCGAATCGCCAAAAACGGGTGGAGGACGGGGAGGAAGAAGGAAAAATACGGCTGGGGCTGGTGGAACAAATCAAATGCAACAGCAAACGGGCAATGGAGGGACAACAGCCGGGGCAGGAAGGTGAAAACGAAAGCATTTACAACTGAAATTGTTTGAAATACATACAATATATGCAGGGGTCAAAAACGGAAGAAAGAGACCAAACAGTCGCAACTTCAACAGCAGCAGACACAGCAACCGAGTTTGGGTGGGGCGGAGATGTTCCGTGGCGGACAACAGCCGGGGACAATGGGACCGTCGCAATTGGGGGGCCAACAAAACGCAATGGGTCAACCGGCGATGATTATGCAGCAACAAATGACATCCCAGTTCCAACAGCAGCAGTGGCAACAGCAAATGCAAAGACAACAGCAGCAGGGACAGCAGCCGATGATGGGGTAAATGTGAAGGTGGCGCGGTGGGGGGGGGGACATAGGGGGTGCACCCCAAAATCTCGCCGCCGAAATCTCGCCGCCCGAAATCTCGCCGAGACAAAATCTCGCCGTAGAAATATAAATAATCCATTTGTTCGCTTCAAATAATTTTACTCAAAAAACAATTTTAATATGGATAAATAAATGAGCATTATACTTAACCATCACTGGGAGCACTTCTTCGGAGGTTTATTGTGCCCAGTTGATGCATGGCTTGCATTTTTCACTTATTGATATTGGCCTTTTATTCTCGTTTGGAATCATTTTTACCTTTTTGATCTTTTTTACATTTTCATTTTTTATAATTTCAAACCAAAAAACAAAAAAAAAATGGCACGTTAAGGTTTATCCGTTTCCATCGCAGGCCTCCTCGTGGCCACGTGCCGGAAACTCCTATCTTTTTTTCTTAGATAGAGAGGCTAATCCTAGTCGAAAAGTGACTAGGAAGCGAACAAATGGATTATTTTAGCTATACGCTTATTTGAAATTTCTACGGCGAGATTTTGTCTCGGCGAGATTTCGGGCAGCGAGATTTCGGCGGCGAGATTTTGTAGCGGCGAGATTTCGGCGGCGAGATTTCGTCCTATCCCCGGACATAGGGTACGTAGCGAGGGGGCGGAGAAGCTCGCTTCCCCCCCCGCCGTCCCCCCCCCCGCCGTTTCCCCCCCCCCCGCCGTTTTCCCCCCCCCCCCGATTTTTTTTTAAGAAAAACTTCTAATTCTTAATAGTGTTTCACTAATAGATTACTAGGTAGTTTTTTCAGGCAGAAAATTTTAAGAAAAACTTAAAATTTTCGAAAATTTTGAAAAATTAAAAAAAAAATCCTAAATTTTTCGAAAATTTTGTTTTTCTTGAAATTTTCTGCCTGAAAAAACTACTAGTAATCTATTAGTGAAACACTATTAAGAATTAGAAGTTTTTCTTAAAAAAAATCGGGGGGGGGGGGAAAACGGCGGGGGGGGGGGGACCGGCGGGGGGGGGAAGCGAGGTGCACCAGCGAGGGGGGAATAACTCTTTTCCCTCCTGTCGTTCTTCCCGCTCCCGCTTACTTCGTTTCCTCACCCCCCTTTCCCCGGTACTTTCTAGGAAACTTTTTCAGGCAGGATACAAAATTTTCGCGTAATTAAAAAACTCGTTAAATTGGCTTAAATTTAAATTTTATGATTTTCCTGTCTGATAACATTTAATGAAATTTAAAAAAAAATCGAGTGAGGAAAGGAAGCGGAGGTGAACTGATCTGAGGAGGGGGGGGGGGCAATACGGGGAAGAGCAGGGGCTCATGGCTATGATGAACATCTTCAGTTAATTAGCAATAAATCTCAATGTCTTTGGCAGCAATGCACTGATGTTCCCGGCACAGCAACAGCCAATGCCAAGTCAAACGGCACTCCCTCCCCCTCCGGCGTCTGTCCATTTTCGCCCCCAACAGATGCAACCATCGCAACAACAACAATTGCAGCAAATTCACCAGTACCCTCATCTACAGCAGCAACAAATGCGTGCAAATCATCCCCCTCAATTTTCACATCAGCAAATGATGCAGGGAATGGCACAGCCAATGCCGGCACAGCAGCAGCAAATGGCACAAATACAACAGCACTCACAGGTTGGGGGATTAGACCAACAGCAGCAGAAAAAGGTGATCCATCAGCGGCTAATGCAGAAAATGCAACAGAGTAAGCGATGCTAACAATTGTAAAACACAGGAAGAATTTACCTTTTGAATTAGGCAGATAGTTTTTGAGATTTAGAAAATGTTTTAATTTCAGACCAACAAAATCAACAACAGCAACATATGGGAATGCCACCAACTTAGCAGTGAAAGTGTAAAGGGACGGAAATAGGGGACACCGCGGCAGAAAACCTATGTTTATTTGTAAAAAAAAATATCGAGTGCCGGTGATCAAAAGGGGTGATTTTTTTTGATAAAAAAGAGGGTCGAGCAAAAAATGGCCGATTTTGGCAATTTTTGAGAAAATCTAGGCGAATGGGTGTGCGGCGGTGCAGATTAGGCGCCACTCGAAAAAATTTTAATTGATTTTGGTCTAAAAAATCGGCATTTTCGAGCATATTTTTAAAAAATCCTCAAATTTAAGACCACAGAGTTTTTCAAAAACTCATCTTTTGACCCCTTATATTTTACTGTATATAGTAAAACGAATGCTTTTGAAAAAACATTACTAAAATTTTGATTCCCCCCCCCCCCCTCCATTCCTTTGCTGTTTGTACAATAATATTTTTGCAATAAAAATAAAATACACGGCAACAAAAAGAGATTATCTGATCAAATACTGAGGACATACGAAGTGAATGCAATAAATTTGGAAATGTGAGTATGGAAATCCCTAGGCCCGCTATGAGGACGTGTAGTGTAATAAAACGGACAAGGAACTTCTGTCTAAGAATATTTTGGGCTCAACCCAACTATAAACACCGAAACCCCAAAGTGCCGAATGAGTGACGAACCAATAAAGCGATGATGGACGCCTCCGGAGCGAGAAGTCCGCCGGAAAACTGACGAAGGAACGCACTTTGCCAACGTAACTGCGAATTTTGTCGATGCACTGGTCAAAGCTTGGGTCGAGGCCCGCTTCGTTAATCATCGTAATTGACCGTGGCATATGGGACAATCTGTGGACAAAGGAACGGGGGAGGGCGAAGTCATTAAATTCTATTGCGCCCTCCCTGTTGCGCATTCGCCGACCTCACTCGCGAATCGCGACACGTACTTCTCCGGCTGCGCTTCGAATTCGTCTCTGTCGTAAACTCCGCCGCCCTTTCTGATCATATGATCAGCGCGTGAAACCATACAGCCATACAGCCATTAAAAACATGCAAACAACAATTGGAATGAATGATGAGTGTGATTTCTTATCCTTTTTATAGAGAAATTTCAATAGCTTCGAGGTTGACGACACCCTTTCGGCCAACTCGTTATCCCGAATAGTTTTTGATCAATGATCATTGGCCATATTTTGTCGTGCAATAAAGATAATTAAATCATATGGTTAATGATTTCCATTATTCATCCCAATCAATCAATATCCCTTTGCACTTTCGCTTTTATCTCATCACTTTTCCTCTTCTCTGTCCTCCGTGCCAATACCGTTCCTTCTCTCCTGTGGCATTGGTCCTCTTTTTGGATTGCCTGCTCCACTGGGCTTTGGTCCAAATCTGGCACCGCCAAATGGCTTTGAGTGGGGAGGGCGAGGAAAGCATCCGCGAGGCGGTGTGCCAACAATGGATGGAGGAGGGATAGGCACAAGGAGCTGAAGAACGTTGTCCCACCCGGTAGCATTCAAAGCAGCATGAATTTGCTGGCACTCAGCAAGACGAGTGATTTGATCATTCTGACGTATGTCCTGAATAGCAAAAAGACCAAATGGCTCGACAAAACAAATGATTGCCCAAAGGTTGGTGAACAATTGCAGCGCTTGATCAGTCAAATTCCCAATGACCGCGTCATGGAAATGCTGTGCTCGTTGCTGATGAACCGACGTAAAATTGTTGTATTCTTTCTTCAGCAGAGGGAAAATTTACTTGTCCAACTGTCATTGTTACGCCCTCCCCCCATTCCCTTAATTTTAACAATAAATCGCCTCCACCAACCGCAACCCCCGCATTTGATGCCCAACTCTGCAGATTGTTGATGATCTGTGCTTTGGTGTCGTTTTGGCTGGTCACGATTTTGTTGTATTGACGACGCTGTTCAGCAGTCGCTTTTTGAAGAAAATTTGGACGAAAGTGACAAAGAGCAAAGGGAGAGAAGAAGAGAAGGAAAATAGGGAGAAGACACGACGAAGCAAAGGGCGAAAAAAAGGACATCGCGACGAATGTATTCTCAAATGGGGAGAGGATCGGCTTAAATAAGAGCCCGGGAGGGATTAACAACCACCAGTAGCAGGCCAATGCAAGACAAACACCGCCTGCCTATTTCATCATTTCTACCTCACGACCGCCATTTTGTCATGTCACATAATTCACCCCGTTCATTGGTGTTCTCTCCGGCAGGGCAACAAATTATCATCCCATTGGCAGATGGTGTCATAAAATCCCTCAGAAATCTGTTAAGGTACTAGAAAATGCGCTAATCAATCGTAAATACTTTTACACGAATGGAATATATGAGTTTGTATTCTTTAGATACGATTCAGTTTAAAAAGTGACGAGGCAACCGTAAAAAGCAAACGGAATAAAGGATAGAAGGAAGGACGGACGGACGGAGGAGAAAGAAGTCCAAAGGCAGCCTTGGTTAGAGAAGCGAATAGAAAAGACTGCGAGGAGACGAGAGAGAAAGACAGAGGGAGGCAAACAATCGCAACAACAAAATTAATAGCCGTTCCATCCATCGTTTACACTGTCTTCCTCGAGCCCGATCAACGAATAAATAACCTAAAAATGACACACTTCTGTAAATCCCAAACTGTCATTCCCATCCTTTTGTCGCCTCACCCGAATAGGAGGCTCGTCGCGCATTTGAATCTTCCTCGAAATAGAATAAGTATCTGGCGTATCATCCATCTCCATCCCTTCGCTGTCATCCATGCGTCTTTGCTGTTCGCCCATCGTTGCCAAACCGTGCCCCGTTTTGTTGGCCTCCTTAATCAGAAAAAGAGAGATTTACTCAGTTGGTCAAGAAGATGTTGCCATAAGTGTAGCCTCGGGGAAAAAAGCACGAAATTCGATGGTCAAATTGCAATCGATGCAAAGGATGGAACAGCGAAGTGAAAGGACACTTTGAATGGTGCGGTACAGCCACGAGGAGAGCTGCATGAAGTCGTCGTCAGAGAATTCGCCTTGCAACAGAAAGGACACCGAAAAGATGTCCAAATTCGGACAGCTGGCGGCAATGTAACACAAAAGAGCGACGAATTCATTTGTCGGAAATTGGAAGATACAATCGCGTTCCGGGTTAATCACGTCGATTGTGTAGGCAAACACCAATTTGGAAGTGCAGTCGGCAATAACACTGAAGAGAGGGAAAGTGTAATGAACAAAAAATTGTGACGAGGAAAAAGAGGAAGGGCAAAAGTACCCACGGAAAGTGATATTCGGCAACGGTGGTGACAATGTCACGCAATTCGGTCGAAATCTCCAAAAGGATGTCCTTGGCATTCAGATTCAGAATACGGTTGATGTGTCCTTAAGAGTACCAAACAAAAGGATGGCCAAATAGTTGTGTTCTCACTGTAAACTGTCGTGTCATCGTGGATTTTCACAAAATCCAAGCAAAGTTCGCACTTGGACAATTCTTTGCAGGAAAGTTCGTCCAAACATTCGGATGAGCCTGAATTTGTCCGTCTACAACAAATTCGCTGTTTGTCGCCAACCTCTGAACATAAACAGACGGACAAACGACTCGGTCGGCGACTCTCCGTCACTGAACGAAATTTCGCCTGTCCCGAAAGTGTTTTCGGCCTTTTCGTCGTGCCATTGACTGTCCCGGTGCATCGGCTCACCATTCTCTGCCTCTTCCATTTCTTCCTCTTCACCCTCCGATTGCTCTTTCCAGTCGTTCATCATTATGGAAGTCGAAGAGGACGGTTCGAAGGTGGCGACATTATTGCCAAAAATGAAGTAAGTGTCCACAATAGTCGGTCGCAAAATGCCACGACAGAACAGGACGTAGAAGAACTGGTCGGTGACAACGAAAGGCCCTTGGAAAAACTGAAAAAGGGATGGAATCCCATTTGGTTCTGGTCGGTTTTACGCTTAATTACCATTTTACGTGTCTCATTATCATTTTACACGTCCCGCGTGTCAAGATTTTAATAATCATTTAGAACTGGATCAAAAATTTAACTATTTTAAACAAATATTACGGCGCATTTCCTCAAATGGGCGGGTTGCTTGATAAGCTTAATGATCCTGAAGGGTAAGACCCAGCAAGCATCCTAATTTTTATCTTTAAAGAAAATCCAACACGCGGACTCTCCCGTTGATTAGGGTGACAGGTCTTATTCCGAAAGTGGTGCTTTTGGGTTTTTAGAGGTCACGATAGTCAAATAAGTTATACATAGTCATTGTACCATTCGAAATGCTATGGGTCGCGTAATATGTTAGCCAGAACTTCCTTTTTTTAAGCGACCCTACTGCTGCTCAGCCTACTCACTTCTTTGTTGTTGGAAAGAGTACCGCGAATGCCCTGAATAGGCTTCGGCGCATACAGTTGGACTTCGGCCGAGTTGACGGTGACTTGGGTCAGTTTTCGAAACTGCGAAAAAAATGACCAACGACAGGCGGGTCCCGCAAACTGAAAAAGAATTCACTCATCAAAAAGAATTCAAATATGAGAACATGAAAATAATACCATAAAATTGACGATGTCGGCGTTCGGGTCTCTCAAATCCAAACGGAAGTCATTGTCTGGCTAAAGTGAAGAAGGAATGCTCCGTATGCTCAGAATGTGTGCTTATTCTTCACAAATTACCGAGAAAATAAGTTTTTCTGCAACGTTAAGCAATACGTCAATATGAAGCTGCGGTTCCTCGTTTTCCATTGCTTTTATAATCTAAAAATTACAAAAACAAAGGAATAAAAAAAGAACGGATTCAAATTGTAAAGTTATTGTAGGAAAGAGGAAATGAATAATTGATTTAGTTGAGAATATGAGGGCAATTAATGGTCGGAGAATAAAAATAACACTTATGTAGCGTAGGGTGTCAATTTTTTAGCGACCTTAAACAAATAAAAAACCTTTGGGAACACTTTTTGGTACTTTTCTAAAAAATGTATCAAAAAAATCAAAAGGGTCCCCCTTGGTTTTCAATGGTTTTCGGGCCTAAAAATGTTTTTCAAAGGTTTTTAAAGTCGCTAAGAACGAATATGATATTTATATTTTAGACAATAAGAGTCCAAAATGGCCAAAATATATTATCAATCGACCCCTCTCGGTCTGTAAATAAGACGAAAAAAATTTTTGCGGAAAACAGGGACTGAAATGTGAAAATGACTTGGGACTCAATTTTCCTCCGCCTAAAAACGCACCAGTAAACGGGAACCCCCCGTTCGCCGCGGACAGTTCGCCGACAGCCAATTTTCGGACGCCATAACTTTTTTTCGGGGCACTACGATTCGTCCGGCAAAAAACACGATTCGTCCGGAAGACGATTCGTCCGCCCAGTTAAAAAGTGCCAAAAAAAAATAAAATTGTTTTATTTTTTTTAACAATCGACATAGATTAAATGATAGGTAATAAAAAAGCCAAAAGAAAAACCACTAAATTTTTCAATTATTAAAGTTAAATTACCTACCCAAATTGTTTTGTGTTTAAAATTAGCTGGTAATATATGAGGGGGGTTTTAAAGCGCTTCGCACTTTTTGAGCTTCTTCGCCGAATCGTTCACGCTGAATTTTGAGTGAGTCTTTCTTTCGTGTTGTTTTTGACCATTTCATTTATTTAAAAGAATGCACGAAAAATAAAATTCGCATGTGAAATGATAAAAATAGAAGATGGTAAGTTTATTTTTTTGAATATTTTTTATACTATTGGACATCCATCGGCCACCATTTTGTGCCATTTCGTTTTTTCTTGCTCAATATTCACCGTCATTCCATTCATCGCGAAATGCTTAACGCAGCCATTCAAAGAAGAAATGGCAAGCGAAACGCCAACGGGCGCTGAAAAAGAGAAATACCAAAAAGAAGGGAGGCTTAAAACAAAAGTTCAAAATTCACCAGTAGTGCCGCCCAAAGTCACCGGCAAAGAACGCAAATTGTCGAGAGCGGGGCGCGGAATTGAAACGCCCAATTCGACGCTTTGGCCATTGAGAGAAAGAGACAACAGGGAGGAGGAGAGACGCAGACTCACTTGCCCCCACTGGCCGGGACAAATGACCAGCGGAGGGAATGACGAAGAAGGCGAGGAGAGGGACTCATTTGACAGAGCGGAGCCATCGAAGAGGGCATCGAAATGGACACGCCATTTGGACAGATGGACGGACACTAACAACTGAAAATGACAGAATTTGAAAGTCATTTTGGAAGTGTTCACAAAAACTTCCGATTGTTTAGCTTATCGATCATCAGAAAAAATGATATTTTCACTCACCGCCCCGCTAACTGAGTCCACACCCAGCAAAAGCCGGTTGCTTTGATATGAGTCCTTCGAAACGAACAGAAGAGCGACCAAAAGGCGCGTTTTGGGGCCGGCATAATCAGTATGTTGTTCGAGTGAATGTTGGGGAAAAATGCGAAATTGCGCACTCAGTTCAACACTTTCGAGCAATGCTTTTGCTCTTTTGTTTGCATGCGAACTCAGAGACTCTGAAAATGAAGTGATTTTTTCGTCAATTATTGGTGACAATTAAATGGCGTGCCAAAAGTGGCGTATCCGCCCTCGTGGATGTAAGCGACTTGAGGCGAATCTGCGCACGGGACCAAGTCGCGACTGTGCCGCAGCAAACGCTGCTCTTTACCGTCGACGCAAAAGCGGCGAATGCATCCCTAACAACAAACAAAAAAACATTTTCAATTCCAATTTGAATTTGCCGCTCTTTACGCTCCCACCGCAAATGCGTGCCGTGCCAATTTGTCCTCCCCTTCGCCCCTCAACTGATCGGCCAATATCCGTCGGTGTTTGCTGATTATTCCGCCCACATACATTCGTCGACGCATCACTTTGGGGTTCGGACTGTCCAACATTTTTTCAACTGCCATTTGGTCCACCTGAAAGCATTGCCCAAAAATAGGGGAGGAAAGGAACGGGTAATCAGTGCTTATTAGTATTATTTCCATAATTGCCCACCCTTAGGCTCATCTCTTTGCCCCTCTTTTCCATCTCCACTCGGTGCCATTGTCCGTCGTCTAATCTTTTTGCGCGGTATTCAACCGTTTTTGGCTGATGGTGCCCCTTTAGGCCCATTTGCAGAAATCCGTCACTGTCCATTTGCAGCATAAAATATCGACTGAAGTTACGGTAGTTGGCCCACACCCACAGTAATCCATCACTTCCGCGCCTTTTTGAACGCATTTCGAAAGTGATGGAGAAGCTAAAGGAAGAAAAATAGCAATAATTTAGACAGGCAAAATGACACTTTGCATAGTCGGGGAAGGGCTTCTGGTCGAAATTGATGCGAGAGTGACTGTACTCGGCCAGCCCAAAGCGAACGCCATTTCCGTTTTCGTCGAAGGTGTTTTTGGCAAACAATTCGCTGCCCAAACACTGAGGGGACAGCTGGTGGACCAATTCAGAAGTTGTTGATCGGAGTTCTTGTGGTTGGGTTGGCGTGTCAACTAAAAAGGATGGTATTCAAAGCGAAAAGGCATTCGGAGAGACTTTGGCCATTCGCTTTGATCGAATGGGCCGACAAAGTCGTCTGAGGCGTCGCCTGTTCGAGTAGTTGGCGTGATTTTTTGTGATGGAAATGGCCACCGTTTTCGCTCATTCCTTTTTCCTCTTTGACTTCAGCGAGATCCTTCGAATACGGAGATTCGACTGAAGAAAATTCATCCGACAGAGAAAAGGTGGGAGGGGAGGGAGAAGAAGAGGCCGCAAAAGTGCCGACGGGAGACAGAGAGTTGCGCAGGTCGCCGCCTTCAAGAGGGCACGAGCCGAGAACGGCACCGCGATGTGCCCCCAGCCGAATAGACAGCCATCTGACCAAAGTCATGAAGGATAGAGCAAAACCAAATGAAATCACTCGTAATTGTTTTGGAAGTCGGAGAGACACCCTTCCATTGACTCGACAGTGCCCAATTCATTGTCCAATGCGCGCGTGGCCAACTCTTTGAGTCGGGTGGGGAATCCGCCGAGCAACATGGCCCATTCGGTGCTTCCAATTGGCCGGTCGTCGTCCAAAACAGTGGCGATCACTTCGCGGTCATCAATTCGGACTTGGACTCTTAGAAAAGTATTTTCAACAAAGCAATGGTATGGAATGGTGAGACTGACTCTTTGCCGAGACGCGACACAAACACCGAATGGAGAAGTCCGTCGTTGTAATGGTGCGAGGAAACGACCAGCGGACGTTTGGAGGAGTGTTGCGATTCGAAGCCAAGGTGCAAGGACAGACGTCCGTCCAACAAATAAATGGCCAAGAATGACTGAAGGGATGGCCAACAGTCCGTAAGTGAGTCAATCATCCGCAATTTGTGTCCATTGCTTTAGTTGTCCCACCTGTGCCGCCTCTGTTCCCCCTTCGCCCGTCCCTCTCTTTTGCTGCTGTTCCCTTCGTCCGCTCCTCCTCTTCCGCCACATTATCCTCCGGCGCCGCCTCCGCGCCTTTTGCATTTCTTCCGCGCGTTGCAATTCCGAAGATTGGTAAAACAAAATGGCATTTTCGCGTCGAGTGCGAAGGTTAAATGCGAAAGTGGAGGAAATGTCCAGCAAAATGCCGCGAGTTTTCAAAAATCCGCCGTTTATTCCCTAAAGCGAAACAAATCGTTGGTATAAAAGATATTACAAAAAGCGGGAGTGTCCAACTTTGAAGCCGATCACTCTCTCTGTCGAGCTCAATCTGTCCTCTTTGTAAGTGCAGTCGGTGCCTTTGCGCTGTGCCCTCTCTGGATTTTCCAAGTCCAACTCGGACACTTGGTTGGGTCGAACTGATTGGATGCAGCCAAAAAAGCCGTCAAAATGAATGTCGTGGTCCTGGGTAAAGCTCTCGCGCGGAAAGTCGGGAGGGACGCCGCCGACAAAGTGATCGGGCTCAGAGATGTTCAAAAGGGCCTCACTGTCCGCCAAAGTGATAGACAGGTGGTCGCCCTCCGGGTCGACCTGCCCAACAAATCACCGTTTTTTTTCTGATGGTCGCCCACCCTTTGTCCCATTCACCTGCAAATGCACTTCTCCGTCCTTTCTGATCACTCGCACTCTGTGCATTCGTCCGTCCGTGTAATTTGCCCCATTCGATTGAATCGCAATTTTAGTCTCCGCTCCAAAGTCCGCCTTCAGTGCCACGGCACCTTCGTTCAATTCCAACGCGATAAATTCGCCGGTGGAGGGACTGCCGCGCAAATACAAAAGACCGTTGGGAGAGTACGCGCTGAACTGTACGCTGAGCATTGTGTTGGTCCGCTCGGCCATTGGCATTCGCACTTGGGCAAATCCGTTACTGAAGGACAACGAATTTTTTAGTCTTTTCACAGTTAACAGTCAAAGAACCGACCGGAACATATGTCCGGTGACCGCTTTGACCGGTGGACCGGGCGCGCCGTCGCAAATGCCTTCGGTGGAAGAGAACACCCAAAGGGGCACCGAAATGCCATCCACTTCCAACTCTCCGATAGTGCCGCGGAAGTGATGAATGGCCAATTCCAATTGCTGAGTCAAACGCACGTCTGAAGAGCCGAGCGAGAGAAGTGTTTGGCCGGGAATTGTATTGAAAATCTGAGAAAGAAAAGGAGGGGGGTGGAAAAATGTTAAGGGAAATGGGAGAAGGGGGGAAAGGATGGCCAGACAGACCACTTCCGAAGAAACGTCCGGGTCGCCAACCGACACACGGTCAACAGCGTCAACGTCGCGCGACCCCTCCGAGCCGAGACTTTCTCGCAGCACAACGCTCGCCTTCACTGTGTTGGCAATTCTATAAGAAATAAGCATTTGCTATTCAAAAGTGCCAAGAGATAAGGGAAGGCACTTAAGCTGACCTTTTCACTTCAATGTGATACCAACTGTAACGGTCAGATGCCGGGATGTACACAATGTTACGGTTGATAATTTGAGCCTAAAAATAGAAAAATTAAAGAAAAGCCTCATTTATCTGGTAAAGCCGCTTGGGGTTGGTTTCATCAGAGATCAAACGGTAATTCCATTTTTTAATCATTGGCTTTTCAAAAACGTCACGCGGAATCGAACCTAAGAGGGGCATGGCGCAACGACAGAGAACAAAACCAATCGACCACCAAACCAAGCGACAGGATCCCTTTTTTTTAATCCATATTTTCTTTTCTTTTGCTTTTATTTTTGTTTTCTCTCTTCCTCCTGCTCTCTTTCACTCACCTCTCTCCGCCCCCCTCCAATGTCCCATTTCACGTGGATTTTTTTCTGCTTCAATTCAATGGCAAAAAATTCGCTGCTCTGAGTACGTGTGCCTAATACGTGACTGAACAGAATGAGCGAGTCGGGCGTGTCCAACGCGGGCCGATATTTCAGCGCGATGGCATTGGAAGGGGAAGGGCGCCTGGAGGGACGGGTAAAGGAATGGCACGGGAAATGGCCAAGTGGACAACTGAACGCACATTGGGGAGATGTACCGGCGCACACAGCCACTGCCCTGGTCAGAACGGACTCCAATTCGGATCTGAACCGGAAGGGTACAAACGGCGTTTGTCTCGCCCCCGTCCCACAGCTCCTCCTCCCCCTGGCCAGACGGAATTGATCCATTTGTTCACATCTTCCCACCCGCTCCCCTCATCCCCCCCCCCTCTCTTCTCTCCCTTCGTCTCTTCCGCCCCCCTCCCCTCGCCGCACTTTCGACGCCTTCTCCCGCGCCTCATTGATCTTCTCCTTCAGTATTGCCAATTCGGCGCTGATCTGTTTCATCTCCGCCTCCTGCCCATCCGTCCGCTCTTGTAGATTTTCCATCGCTTTTTCCACCTCCGCCACTTCGTCCCGACTCGCTGTCAAATTGCGAATGTCCTCCTCAATGCCTGAGGCAGTGAACAACTTCTGAATGGAGTCGGTCCGCTGCTTCAGCTCCGTCACCGCCTCGTTAAATTCCGTTGCTGCCGATTCGATCTCGCTGATGCTCGCGTCCGCTTCGTTCACATCCGTGTAAATGGTGTTGATTCTGTCATGGTGATCCTCGAGCAATTGTTGGGCGATATCTGAGAGAAATAATGACCAAATTGCATTGCAAATAACAAAACAATTGGCTTAACCTCTGATCGAACTGATGTTCCTCTGTCCACTCCGAATGCGTTCTTCCAATTCCGTCAGTGTTCGTTGTAACTGCGTGTTCCTTTCGCCCATGCCAATCGCTTCCAATGCCGTGTCCAAATCGGCACTTAATTCTGCCGACCTCGCAGCCGATTGGTTGGCCAATTGGGCCAGCGAACCTTCACTTTTTGGGTCCACCACCACAAAAGACTCTTCCGCGTTTCGTTTCGCGGCTGCCGCTGCATCGGCCGCGTCACGAAGAGCGACGGCGATGGAATTGTACGCATTGGAAGCGGCGAGCGCATCCATTGAAAAAAACTGAGAATGAGAAAAGGCAAAGTTGGTGAGCAGCAGAGGGTGGAGATGGGGCGGGCTTTACCCCAGGGATGCGATCTCAACTTTTGAAAATACTCATTTGGACACAAAAAAGTACTCAATTAGCATGAAAAATACTTATTTTTAAAACATAAAAATTGCAAACAAAAACAATTAACAGTCATATTTTTGTTTGAAGCAATCAAAACCACCCTAATTAAGGATGGTGACAGTCATTGCCAATGGGAGGGATAGTCGGTGGCCCCTTCGCCTGCCTTCGCTTTACTTGCGTCTCCTGAAAACGTCCCTTCAGTTTGTTCGCCTGCTGTTCCAATTCGTCCGCGTGTTTCTCCGCTTCGACTAACTCTTTCCCCTTCAATTTCTCAATTGCTTTCGCCATTTCTTCAATGATTGGGCCCAATTGTTTTTCGCTTTGCGCACGAAGGGACGGCACCAAAGAGTCGGCCAATTCCTTTAAATTTCATTTTGCCCTTTTATTTTTAGAGTTACCATTTCATTTTGTGCCACATTCATTCATTCTGTTGGCTTTTCCTTACCATGCCAATGCCTTGCATTTGCTCCGTGTTTTGCTCTGTGTTGCCCACCATTACTCTGCCCTGCTCCAACTCCTTCTCCGCCTCTTCTCCCATTGTCCTGCACTGTCCGACTGTTTGCTCCAACTTTTCCAGTTTCTTCGCCGCCAATTGAGTCCCATTACGTGCCTCTGCGCTCACAATTCGCGCTTCGTCCCAAAGGGTGTTGCGAAAGTCGCGCAGCATTTTGTGCAAAGTTCGCTGTTTTTCGGCCAATTGTTCATAAGAAGTTCTGTTCAGCTTCCGTGCCATAATTTCCTTTAAAATTCGAAATTCCTTCTCTCTTCGTCTGATGATTGACCTTCAAAAGTTTGTTCGCCCCTTCCGCGTTTGTCTTCGCGTAATTGTGCCGCTTTTCAATGACGGATTCCCTTTGCTGAATTGAGTTCAGCTGAGCATCGGCTTGGCTCAGCAAATAGTTCAAATGGCCCGGGGCAGACTCTCGAGATTGAACGATGAAGCGGGAGAGACGGTTGACAGTGTCTGACAATGGGAAGGGCAAACGAAAATGGTTGACTTGTCACATGTTCGTCCACCCCTTCCCCATCCCCCTGATCCCTTCTCGTCCCCCCCCCTCGCCACCCACCGACTATTCGTTTGTTGTCCGACTGAACTTGCGCCCGCACTTCTCCAAGCCGTTCCCCGACCGTTTTCAGTCTGTTCAGCGAGTCATTGTTCCTCTCCAGCACCAATTGGAATTCCTGCTCCAGCGAATGGGCCTGACTCAATGGGCCGCTTATCCCTTCCACGGCGAACTGTTCGCCGCTCAATCCGTCCGCGACTGATAAATCGGCGGAGTCAGTTTCGAATCCATCCAAAAGAGCGAGCAGCGAGTGCGTGGAAGCGACCAAATGGGACAATCGCTTGCGGGGAATGGGCCGGGCATCGGCAAGAGAAAAACGGAGGGAGGCGAGAGACTGTTCCATGCCATCCTCCATTTGCATCAGTTGACGGTAACAGCCCCGATCACATGCTAAAGGGTAATCAGCTGAAGAAACAAATGAAAAGGAAAGGGAAGGAAAGAAAGGGAAGAGAAGGGAAGGGAAGAAAAGAAAGGGAAGAGAAGGGAAGGAAGAAAAGGGAGGGAAGGGAAGAGAAGGGAAGGGAAGGGAAGGGAAGGGAAGGGAAGGGAAGGGAAGGGAAGGAAAAGAAAGGAAAGGAATGGAAAGGAGAGGAAAGGAAAGGGAAGGGAAGGGAAGAAAAGGGAGGGAAGAGAAGGGAAGGGAAGAAAAGGGAGGGGAGGGAAGGCAAATGGGGAGGGAAGGGAAGGGAAGAAAAGGGAGGGAAGAGAAGGGAAGGGAAGAGAAGGGAAGGGAAGAGAAGGGAAGGAAAGGAGAGGAAAGGAAAGGGAAGGGATGGGAAGGGAAGGGAAGAAAAGAAAGGGAAGAGAAGGGAAGAAAAGGGAAGGGAAGGAAAAGAAAGGAAAGGAAAGGAGAGGAAAGGAAAGGAAACGGAAGAGAAGAGAAGAGAAGAGAAGGGGAAGGGAAGGGATGAACTGATCAGAAGAGGAGGAAAGAGAGATGTTGGAAAGTAATATTGTTTTGGAGTGTAAATCTCTCAGCTTATCCCTTTCAACTTACACATGCACTCTCCGTTTAGAAATGCGTGCCGTGGTCGGCACACTGAACAGTCTCTCCCCTCCACTCCGTCGAGGCACAGACATTGACCCGTCACATTGTGGCAAATGGCATTGACACTCCCGTGGGGATGGCACGCACTAAACAAAGGCAATGACAAATACAGAAAAAGTGCCATTAAAACCAAAGGGAACAAAATCCTCCTGGGAGGGACGGGTTGCCGTAATAGCCACGCTCACAACTGAACAAAGCGAAAGGGAATGTGTCGCTTATTCACAACATTTGCCAATCCGATCACTTCTCGCAATATTCGCCAACGTATCCGGGGCGGCAAGAATCGCAAATGTATCCTCGGCCGGCGGACGGATTATAACGGCACGAGTCACTAAAAGAATTGTCCGGCAAAGGGCACGCGCAGCGATGGCATGCCTCAGGAGAGGCACTGAGTGCGTCTCCATAGAAGCCGTTGCTGCACTGCTCGCAATGGTTCCCTATTGTGTTGTGCTGACAATTCTGAAAAAGATGGAAACGGCAGCTGAAGTAACGACCTAAAAGACACGTTGGCACTGACATGGCAATGGCCCGTCTCGTGGTCGCAACTGTCCGAATGGCCATGGCATGCGCATGGCTGGGCAATGCCGAGCAGTCCAATGTCGTCGGGATGGTCAAAACGGTCGGGTTGGAGAAGTCGGAAGAAGCCGTCCGCAGGGTTTTGGCACGACAACCCGACCCATCCCTGCTGACAGTTCTCACAGTGCTCAATGCCAATTGCCGGTGCTTCGCCGATCACTTGAAAAGGGATGAATCATACATATTGACCCACCTTATGTGGCTGTTATACCATTTTGCCATATTTCCTCCATTTATGCCTATCATTTCTTTCTTTTTTGTCATCCCATTTGGCCATTTTCATCTTTATTTGTTTTGCCTATTTTCTTTGTGCCATTTATTTCCCTTTTTGTCATGCCATTCGCCAATTTCGTTTTTTGTCATTTTTTCCTCTTTGTCCCATTTATTCCCTTTTTTGGCATCCAATTTCCCATTTCCTTTTCCCACCTCCGTGCGTTTCCTCCGAAATGTCCAACGACACTTCCGAAATGGAAATTCTGTCTCCTCGGTACATGTCGTTGTAAGTGGCACGCACAAAAAAGTGCTGCACTTGCTGAAGGGTGACCATCATTTGTTTGCGAGTGACGGGCAATTGCGGACTGATCCGATTGCGCCATTGACTCTCGTGGAGACGAATCTAAAAACATTCACAGGGCCAACTGATAAAAGCAAATTGAACCAAATGATTAATTAATTGTCGCAGAGATTGTAAATTCCCCCCGGTTATTTTCCGAATTTCTGAACGATTGGATGAGTTTTTTGAGCGTAAATTTGGGGGGCAGGTCGGCTTTGAACTGGTATCTCTCTTTTTCCCGACCAATGTTTGATGATTTATTCCCTTTTCCACTTGCCTTATATCGGCCCTCTTCTCCGCCCATTTTTTCCGCCAAATGTTCCAATTCAATGCGCGTGTTCCCCACCAGCAGCACTTGCGGGTAAATTCTGAAAGAGTGCGCGTCCGGCTGAACGTTGGGCCGTCCAAGGAAATTGTCGTCGTTGCGAATTCGAAAGCGAAGGAATCCGTTGTAAGAGCCGGTCTTGTCCCCTTTGAAGCTGAGCGGCATGGGCCAATAGAGGGGCGTGTGGTCGGTGGGGTACGAATTGTAATGGGAGGGCGACTCCCTGAAAAGGGACACACGAAACAGTTAAGCATAACTCTTTTTCAGACTCAAAAACATTCTTAGAAATGGACGACAATTCCGTTCCTCGGGGCATTTGTTGGCATTTGGGCTACCGGTCCGAGTGCCGAATAGAAAAAAAAAATTCCGAGTTCCGAATGGCACAAAAAAAGCCAAAATGGCTTTTGTTAAAAAAATGAAAACATAAAAGCCTAGACCTAGTCAAGCTTAAGCCTATGGCAAAGTTTAGACCTAAACTAAGCCTTAATTATAGAGTAGTGTCTGTTTAAAAAAATCATTCGGAACTCGGCCTTTTCGGCACTCGGACATAATTTACACTATTCGGCACTCGGAATTTCGGCACTCGGAGCGGAAGCGGGCATTTGTTGTTTATTTTATTGTCTGCCCACTTGAGTATGTGAAGGCGGTGTCGACGATCGAACATTTCAAAGGGTGATTCAAACAGCACACTTCGATCAGACGCATATATTTGATGCCAAACGCGCGAACTTTGATGGCAAATGGTCGACTTGTTGAAACAGAAACACTCTATGCATCCGTTCGGGTTCCACGCCTCCAAACTGAATGACAATTTGAGCAGTTTAATCGGGATTTTGCTTTGTCAACTCCTCCGATCGATTGGGTCAGTATTCGGATCAGTCTGGATTTATCAACGGATCCGAATCAGTCGATCCGATCCGCAGGGATTAACTTAATCAACTGATCCGATCAGTCGCCCCCGACCAGTCGGGATCAACTTTGTCAACTGATTCGATTCGTTGGGATTAGCTTTATCAATAGTTTTGCCTGAATGCATTTTCACGGCATCGATCGCATTTTTGTCCTGCCACATTCTTTTTGCACTTGCACTGTCCCTCGTTGCTGCACAAACACGTACTGCCCCTGCACTCGCTTGGCTCAGTTCCAGCCGTATCGCATTCGCACGGACGACAGTCGGGAAACAAATAATGCCCCGGCTCGCAATGGTCGCATCGGTGCCCCACATAGCCCGTCTTGCATTTGCACTGGCCTCTTAACGGCGTTTGTGTCCAAAGCCCTGCCACACATACATTGTCATTCGATAATTTTGACTTTACGTTTGCGAGTCGCACAGTTGAGAGTCGGCACCGATGCCGTCGCATTGGCACAATTCGCAGCCACGAAAAGGGTGATAATTCCACGCATTCTTCGTGCATTGTTCGCACATCTTGCCCCGCGTATTTGGGGGACAGACGCAGGCACCGGTGACCGAGTCGCAAACTTGGCCAGGGGCAGGACAAACGCGACACGCTAAAAGAGAGAGGAGAGAGAGAGTGAGAGAGGTTCACCGGGGCCAATGATGTGCATCGGCACCGGCACAAACATTTGCATCCCGACGAATCGAAGCCATAATGGTTGGGCTCGCACTTGTCGCATTTGCGTCCCGTCACGCCTGTCTTGCAGCGACATTGACCCGTCACCGCGTCGCAACTTTGCCCCTCCAGCGTCCCTTGCGAGTCGCAGTCGCATGCCTGATTTGTGAGCAATGTAATTGATTGAACCCATTCTGTAAGATTATTTTCGTAGACCCGACCTGACATCCGTTTCCGGATGTTAAGTTGAAAAAGCCTTTGGCACATCGTTCGCATTTTAGCCCTTCCACGTTTGGCTGGCATTGGCACTCGCCGGTCACGTTATGGCACTCCTTGTCCGGAATAGCACCGAATTTGTTGCAATGGCAGAACTCACAACCCTCTAGCCCAAAATTGAAGTAAGACGGCACACATAAGTCACACCTGGATCAGATTAAACATTGTTATGATCATCAATCGATAGGTAAATCGATCTATTCAATCGATAATCAATCCTGGGACAACCTCTTCCCGTAAACGCCCTTTTTGCACGCGCATTGGCCAGACACTTCGTCACAGGCAATGCCAAGGGAGCCAGTCGAATTGCAAAGGCATTTCGGACAGCCATTATCAACATCACCATGGCCTAGCAAACAACGATCGCACCTTTGGCAAAGACAGAGTGAAAGAAGATGGTAAATCCGCCAATGTCCCACCTTTCTCCCGTGTATCCCTCACGGCACTCGCAATTGCCCGTTTCATTGGAACATTGTGAAGACAATGCCCCCTTGTGATGGCATCGACAGGGACGGCACGAGTGCAGAAGTGCGGACCCCCAATGGTCGGGCAAACATTGGTCGCACTGGTCCCCCGTGGTATGGCTCACACAACGAAGGCATTTCCCTGTACGGCGGTCGCAGTTGCCAATAGCGGCAGGGTCAATGTTGTCATTGCATTCACACGGACGGCACGCGAAGGACGAATTGTCAGCAAAGGGATCGCCGAAGAAACCGTCGGCGCAACTCAAAAGGGATTATCCCGCATTAAGGCATCATTTAGCCATTGCCTTAAGCATCGCTAAAACCGATAACGCTTCTCGAATATGATGGATGGATGGGTTTGGCATTTGCCTTTTCCTCCATTCACCTTTCGCATTTGTTCCCGTCATAGCCCGTTTCGCAAGCAGTACAGACGTAGTCGTCCTGTCCCACCGCAGCGACTCGGTCCATGACCAATTGGCTGAGTGTGCACTCCGCGGAGTGCGAATGCGCAACGGTTGGACAAGCGCACGGGTGACACTGCCCCAAAAGTGGGCCCAACGACGGATTGCCGTAAAAGCCGCGCAGGCAATGCTCACAGCGAGGACCAGTGGTGTCATGCTGTCCAAATTTGGAATATAAGCCCAAAATCAGACACTCTTTGATTATTTGGTGATTTAAAAGCCATATAAAGGCAGAGACTCACTTGGCAGTTCAGACAAAACCCCGTGAAAGGATCGCATCTGAAAATGCGACGACAATGAAAGCCCAACACTTTGTTTTGCATTGGTTTGCCTGTCCGAATGTCCTTGGCACTCGCATCTTTTGCAGGTTCCGTCGTACATTTGGTTGTTCACTCGACGATAGCCCTTCTCACACTGTTCGCAGCTGTTCCCTCCAAAGTGTTCGGGACAGACGCACACCTTTGGCATAATTAATTTGGAATTTCGGTATTTCTTTGGCATTCGTTCGGTCATTTGTCAATTTGTGCCAATCCCTCCGCTTGTTTTGTCCCATCAGTCCTTTTTTCACCTCCACGGGATGCCTTTTTCGTTCGGTCAGTGCCATCGCTCGCTTCTTCGTCCATTGCCAATGTTTTGTTGTCGCTTTCCATGGATGCCGAATCCCAAGCAGTTCCCATGCCAAATCCGAATATGCTCGACTGCAATTGATTTTGACTGTACCGCGCCCGCACCAAAATCGCCGACACATCGGCCAATGCGCGCATAAAAACGGCCTAACGAACGGAAGTAATGCCATTTGTTTTTCTGACTTCGTTTTGCGTTATCACTTTGTCAACATTTCGTCTCGTCCGCGCGTCGAACCAATTTTTGTTGGGCATCAGCGGAATGGCGACACTAATGTTCTCCCGGGGAAAAAAGTTGAGTCGCCCGTAATACTCGAGAGTTAGCTGATCACTCTGAAGGAAAAAGTGATGACCATTCGGAAGACGACGAAGCAAACGATTAACTCCTGGGTTGGTGTTGACAAACCCCAATTATCCCCCCCCCCCCCCTCATGGTCTCTCTGTTCAATTCGGTGTCCACCTGAATGATCAAATCGGCGATCGGAGTCGGATGGCCGTGCGCCGATTCGGTTGGCACATAATACACAAAATAATGAATCTTTGAGCCAAAACTATTCAGTCTGTTGCCCAAAAAGGGCTTCGGTGCCTTCCAATAATAAAGCTGATCGGCCTGACGCTCCTCCGAGTTGAAAATCAGCAGTTTTGACTTTTCGGCAGTGGCCTCCTTCTGGACAATGTCGAGCTGTCCCTGCAAGTCGGTCAGATTCCAACCGATGTTTGTCGAAATCTGAAAAGTTTTTTTTGCTATTTAAATGCCAAAAATTGTTGTTGTTAGCCCATTCCAAGTCCCTTCTCATTATTGTTATTGAAATTCTTTTGCATTTTAAGCATTTATAAATTGGCAAAATGCTTTATCCACTCGAAAATTTGTTCATTTAGATAAAATTGGTGATTAAAACAATTAGCCCAATTTGCGTGTGTCCCAACCTGTTTTTGCTCATTCCCCCGCCCCCTCTCCCGCGCTCCGCCGCTGAGACCACTTTTTGCTTCTCCCCGTAACTGATCGCGATTTGACTTTTTTTCGCTTTCACTGAGTCAGATTCCGCTTCTGCCCATTTCTTTGCTTTTTCCAAAAATGTGAGACCACCCTATTCGTGTTTCTCTCTCTCTCTCTATTTTTTCTCTCTCTCATCTTTCTTTCTCTATATTTTCACTCTCTCTCTCTTTTCTTTCTTTCTCTCTATTTTTTCTCTCTCTCATCTTTCTTTCTCTCTTCCACCATTATCTCTCCTCCCCTCTTTTTGGCCGGCCCTCCCTCGCCCTATTCCATCATCATAAAATTTGACCTTTTCAATCCATCATTATGTTTCGCCGAACTCCTTTTAAACGCCAGTCCCTCCCTTTGCCCCTCATTCGTTTTCTTTTCCTAAAATCCTTCCAATGGATTCCGCTGACTTCGACAAGCAAAGGCAACGCCAAGAGGCGGAGACCCTCCGCACTTTGGCCTTTTTCGGTGTCTGTCTCTCTACCGTAGCCACCCTCGTCTGTGTCATTACCGTTCCGCTTGCTTATCAGCACTTCCAACAATTAGGCACTCAAATGCAAAACGAATTGGACTTTTGTAACTTGCGGTCCGGCAATATTTGGAGAGAGGTGGGGAATGGAAAGGCATTCGTACGGAGCGGAAAAGCCTTTTGAAGGTGACGCGCACTCAAGTGCTTTCACAATTCACTGGCGGAGTCCGCCAAGCCCGTGCCGTAAATATTGGCAAAAACCGTCGTATTCGTCAATATGGTGGCGCAACGGGTGGCAGCGGTGCAACAGCTGGCGCAGCAGGCGGTGGCGCAACGGGAGACGCTGCAAGTGGCGGTAGTGCCGCTGGTGCAGCAGCAGGCGGTGGCGCAACGGGTGGCGCAGCGACAGGAGCTGCAAGTGAGGGTAGTGCCGCTGGTGCGGCAGGCGGTGCAGCAGGCGGTTCGGCAGGCGGTTCGGCAGGCGGTGCAGCAGGCGGTGCGGCAGGCGGTGCAGCAGGCGGTGCGGCAGGCGGTTCGGCAGGCGGTGCAGCAGGCGGTGCGGCAGGCGGTGCAGCAGGCGGTACAGCAGGCGGTGCGGCAGGCGGTGCGGCAGGCGGTGGCGCAGGAGGAAGCTATGGAGGTAGTGGTGGAGCAGTTAGCGGCGGAGGAGGAGGCGGCTGTTGCGGTTGTGGTGTTTCCCAGCCTGGTCCGCCAGGCCCCCCAGGACCTCCAGGACCACCCGGAGGCGACGGACAGCCAGGAGGAGCAGGACAACCCGGATCCGATGGTTAGAAAGGAAAAACAATGCTAAAAATGACGGTCAGCTTTAGCACAAGCGCCACCGAGTCAATCAGGGTACGGAGGCGGGTGTGAGCCCACTTGCGAACCGGGCCATGATGGACAGCCCGGCCCACCCGGGCCACCTGGGCCGGCCGGAAACCCGGGACAGCCGGGGGCCCCGGCAAGCGGAGGCGGACAGGGACCACCTGGACCACCGGTTAATCTTCGGAGAGAGTAAAATAAACTGTGAGCTTGCAACTCATAGGGACCGCCAGGGCCCGATGGACAGCCGGGAGGACCCGGCCAGCCTGGAGGACCAGGACAGCCCGGCCAAGTCACGGAGGGACCGCCCCAGCAGGGACCGCCTGGCCCGCCAGGTGAGTGGAAAATATAGGAAAACAAATTTAAAAAAAGGGTTATAGGACCGGACGGACAACCGGGAGGACCCGGAGAACCTGGGCAGTCTGGACAGCCAGGAAACCCTGGGGGCCAAGGTACCCCAGGGGATGACGGACAGCCCGGATCACCAGGACAACCCGGACACCCCGGAGGGGAAGGACAGCCCGGTAGCGATGGAGGGCACGGCGCATGCGACCACTGCCCACCGCCGAGAACAGCGCCGGGGTATTAGAGCAAGAAAGGGACGAAAGACAATGGACAAACGAAGAAAAGCCGAAGAAAGTGACCAAAACAAACGAAAACAATGGCAAAACCAAATGCGAACTCACAAAAAAATTGCACAGAGAATAAAGATGTTTCAAAAAGGCGTATTTGATAGCCCATTACTGTATTGACCCTATTTGATAGCCCATTACTGTATTGACCCTATTTGACCCATTACTGTGTCGGCTTTGTTTGGCGGCAAATACTGAATGGACCGTATATTTTTTTTTTTCAAACATCAATCGATCAAAATGTCTATGCTGAACTTCTTCCTTTGGTAATGACTTTCCCTCCCAATTTGGCTTACTTTGGCGTTGCCCCAGTCGAACTCGCGGCATTCAGTGCTTTTGCCAAAGCAAAAGCACGGCTGACACCCCTCGGGGTTTTCACTGTCCAAATAAATTGTGCCCGTTTTGCATCGGTCGCATCGCTCGCCCTCCACGTTGCGCTTGCACACGCATTGGTCCTCCTCGCACGTGTCGAAATTGAGGGAGCCGGCACGGTCACAAGGGCACGGCTCGCACGACGGATGGTTGCGAAAGCCGAGCGCACAAAACTCGCAGCGACGACCGCCAAAGCCGGGCCGACAGCGACAGTCGCCGGGACGCTGAGAACGGAGGAGAAGAACGAGAAGCATAATCGGACACATATCAGTGCCATTTTAGATTTGTCACCAATTGTTCAGTCGCCTCTGTCTCATCCCTGACGCAGTGATTGCTTTCCGCCCCCACCAAGTCGCAGTCACACGGACGGCACGCATCGGTACGGTAATGGGACACGTTGGTGGGACGATAGAAGCCGGGAAGGCATTTTTCACAATTGACCCCGACAGTGTTGTGCTAATGATAAGGGGAAAGTTGCTCAGTGTGGGCCAATGCTTTGGCTACTTGACACTCCACGCATCGGCCGCCCCCCTCGTAAATACCCTCCGGCGTAACACTTCGCCGTTGTGCTTCGATTTCCTTGTCATAGTCGCACCGAAAAGCATGGTTAAAGCATTGACAGGCTGAACAGAGAAATACAATGGTCGAATGACAAACGAAAGGGGAGGGACTGTCACGTTGGCACACGTTCGGCTGTTCGTGGGTGCCGACTCGCCACGGCAACTGATTGTGCAGCGGACAGCACTCATTGCACGACTCCCCGCAAGTGTTGTGACGGCACTCGCAACGGAATTGCTGAATTGTTTTACCCATTAAAACGATGCCCGCCACCGGTGGTATTCTCCCCCGCCCCCGCGCTTATTAGAAAGGCATGCTGACCCACCCCATGCACAACGTCGGGAGTGCACCGCTCCGCGTGCCCATAGCAAATGCATTGTCCGCCGATGCTTATGTCCGATATTGTGTAAAAGTATCGGCGCGTGACGGAGTGGTCCAACTTTTTGTCCCGCTGATTGATCACCTCAAAAGGGGGCCATTAGCAGCAAAGATTACAAATGACGACCATCAGATCGGCGTAAAGCGTCTTCAGTCCGAGCAGTCGCAGTCGCACGAACCGCGTCTTGGTGAACAGCTGCAACTCGTGGCTAAACTTCTCCGCACCCGGGCGACCGTTGACCAATGAAATGTGAATCTGTGCTTCGAAATGGACGATGCTTTGCCTTCTCTTCTCACCTCGCCGTATTCCAACGGGTTCAATTTGGAAAAGTACGACGTGCAAATCACTTCGTCGTCGCGGCTGAAGCGGGGAACGCCTGTCGAGGCGGGCACTCCAAAGACGCGCATGCACTCCGAGTCGGAGCTGGCGAAATACTGCCAGGGTAGGAAGGTGATGCCATCTGAACGACGAGCCGAATTCTCCGGGGCCAGGCAGTAAGAAAGATTGTTGAAGTTGCTCATTCACCCCCCCCCTCCCCTGTCGTTTTCCCCTTGTATTGTCCCGCCCCAATTTTTCTTTTTGAAATATGGTAGAAATCTTAAAAATTTTCTCAAAGATATTCTAATTTCAATTCCAGAAAAAAATAATATTTTTTTTTGGACTTTTGAGCATCTAAAGAAGGTATTAAATTTTATTTCTGTAGTGCAACCGGGAAAGACCGACCGAGTGACCGCTCCAACACCCAAGTGCCGGGACGGGGAGAGATGGCCGCCTTCACAATCACATAGGCAACTTGGTACTCCTGGTAAGGAACAGAGTATTTTCAAGCACATCATTGATCAAAGAGTGTTTTTTGAAGTCAATTCAGGCGATAGATTTTAAAAATTTCTTCGATTGGCTCATTCGTTGTCATTTCCGACAAATCCCTCTTCCCACAACTTCAAGCAGTTCGGTGTCCACCTGTCTCAAGTCCAGCGTAATGTTCAACTTTTCGTAGCTGAGTCCATTGGATAGAGTCGGACTTTGCCACCATCGTTTCGTCCCGTCAATGGCATAATCAATCGGATGGTTTTTGTATTGGTTGTTTGCGTCACAAATGTCACATTGGGGTTCTCGCATGAACACATGCTCCACCAATTTGCAATAGAAGTCTTGGCCGAATTGGCCGCAAGTGGCGGTGGCACGGATTTCGGCATGAGTGGCCAAGTTGAAAATGGACGGGAACAGACCCTTCTCTAATACGCATAAAAGTATAAGCTCGGATTGGATTAGTTGTCGATCAGATTGAACTGTCCCCCCCCCCCGCCAAATGGCGGCCGACCATTCATTTCCTTGGGCAATGCTCAGTTTGGCCTTTGCCCACCCGTTCTTTCAACTCACCGCCTTTGCCAACAGAAAATTCGCGAAAGGGATACGCCAATTGAGAGGAGAAAGAGCGAACAAATTGGTCAGTCGTCAATTCCTTGCTTGAGGAATCAATTCGAATGATTTCTTCGCCGCATGAAAAGAGCCAAATTGATAGGAAAAAGGGCACGAAGAAAAGGGAAAAACGTCGCCTTGGGGGGACAGAGACTCCCGGCGGGGGACATCCGACGGAACAAAGGCAAATGAGGCGAAGTCAGTTAGTCAGAAGAGCAATTACAATGAACGACCTCAAAAAAAGGTAAACTATGAAGAAGAACACTTTGTCAAAGTTTCAGGATATAGGATATGTTTGTCAGAGATTGACCCTTTAGTGACCAACACTCTCCAAAAGCCCGGGGGTTGTGCCAGCGGACGTTCCGTTCCCCGCCAATGTCGCGGAAAATTCACAGCCGCGGGGGCGGGAGTAATCTAATGACCTCTTCTTGAAGAGAGAACGGTACATCTTTTGTCGTAATGTTTACTCAAATTAAATAGACAAATGGACAGCGAGGATGTGTCGGTGGAGAGTTTTATTTGTTTTGGAAGAAAGAAGGAAATGCACTCAATCGGACCAAAGAAAAGGAAAAGACGAAAAGGACATTTCCCCGGGGGCTGGGGGGAGGGAATGGCCAAGCGATCGAAGCGATGGGAAGAGAATTTGCATTTGCAAATGGCACTTTATGGAGGAGCAGAAAAGACGGGTGGAATAAATCGTAATGTTGCGAAGGAAGAGGGAATATTAAAGAAAGAAAGGTGTAAAATGTGTGGGGAAAGATTGGGGGTGGGGGGAGAATAACGGACTAAAACAAAAAGGGGACAAATCGGGAGGAAATTGAAATGGAATTTGATTAATTTTCATTTGTTAATTGGGGGAGGGGGGGGGGAACCCAAATTATAAAGCACACAACCAAACCCATCAATACGATAATAAATGGTAATAATAATAATAATAATACGTTTGGTTGGGAAACTGACGGAGGAGGGAATGACGGGAGAGGGGGGGGGGGGGGAAAGGTCGAGGACATCCAAAGGAAGAAAGACGAAGTTGTAACGGATGGGTGAATATGGACGACGGACTCCGCCTCGGGGGGGGGGGGGCCTCAAAAGAATGCCAAAGGAAAAAAGCATTCCGCGCAACTGACCGACACAAAAGAAAATGAGAAACTTCCGCCCAATTAGTGGCACCTCCAAAGGGAAGACTAATGAACCATTTGATGGAAGGGGCACAAGTCCATGCATTATTTAGTTACGTCAAGTCCAATTCCTTCATTTTTATCGTAAATTATCAATTATACCATCTGTCCATCTAAACATTACGATTTATTGATAAGAAAATTTAAATGCATTTTTATTTTTTGTGTGTACAAAACTTCAGTTTTTATTCATTAATATTTTAGCAGCATAATTGGGTCTCGCCCGTTCCTCCTAATTCGTACATTAAATTTTCGTAAAAACAATGGCGAATTTTTGTCCTTTTCCCTCGCTTGAAAAACGAAAAAAAAGAAGTTTGGTTGTTTACATTTTTTTAAAGAGAAAATAAACTTTTTAATTCTTCGGAAGGTTGATAATATTTGTGAAGAGCTATCGAAAGCTTGAAAACAAATGGTTGCATAAGGAAAGTTACATTTATTAATTTAAAAGAGTGTACCATTTAAATAGGGACACCATATTTTCTGAGAGTTTGACCACTTCCAACAAACCGATTGGGCTGGAATTTTAATAATACCTAGCAACTGAAAATATTAAAGGTCCTAAAGTGAGTTTGATGCTGATCAAAAAGTTTGGAAATCTGTGATTTCGAAGAAATTTTTAAACTGACAGAGAACAAAAAAACAAAGGAATTAACCGAGAAAAAATATCTTTTTGCAAAAACGGCGACTTCCGATCAATCAATCGATTGGTCGTCCGTTGCGTTTGTTCACTTCCCAATGCAAAACTGACTGAAGATGCTGTCCAGCACTTGCTCATGCACCACTCTCCCCGCAATCTCTCCCACCGCACTCAGACAGAGACGCAAAGAGAGGGCGGCCATCGCGGGATCAGCCCACAGGGAAAGCGCAGTTTCCGTTTCCTGTGAAAGGAAAGAGCCGTTGGCAAAGAAGAATTGGCCGAGGGAGACAATAAATCAGTGAATAGATAACGGTAATTGTCCTTAATGATCCCACTCGTTAGCTTTATTCGTGTCCAATTCGACGGCCAATTTCATTCTCACTGTCTGACTCGGCCACCCGAACCCGCACGATCTTTTCTCGGTTGACCGAAAATTGTGCGACATATCCAAATGTTTTTACCAATTATTTGCAAATTCATAAAATTTACAAAAAGGTGTTGATTTTAAAATGAAATTTTATTTTTTTTCCTCTCCCCCCCCCCGCCACTCCAACCCCGGCAAAAATTCCATGGATGGAAACGCCGAACCTCCAAATGTGCCAATGCCCTTTCCAAACAGTGGACATGTCTCTCTCTGCTCAAGAACACTTCACACCCTTCGCCCGTGCCGACTTCGTCCTCCAAAAATGACGAGCCAATGGTCCTCAGCAATTCCTCCAATCCATCCTCCCTCACACAATTTGTCCATGTTAAGGTCAACGCCCCATCTCTGTTTAAAGCTGAAAATATATTCTCACAAATTGCACTGTTTGTCCATCAATCCTTCTCACTTTGCTCAATGCGCAATCTCTCACTCCGATCCCTCACCAAATCCGACTTATTCACGACGACAATCAACCGTTGAGCAGAAGGATCAAAGCCGAACTCAGAGAGAACTGAATCAATAGGCGATGGGCCCCTTTCCATGCCAAAAAAGTGATCAGGGTTAGTCACCAAAAGGACCAAATCTGCTTCTGATGCTCTGAAACAAAAGATAGCAATAATCGTATGCCATGTCTACCCTACCGACTGGATACACCCCAAGGGTCGCCGCTTGAAACGTCGCCGAAAACAAATACTAAAAACCGTGAGTTCTTAAGAAAAAATCCTTACGTTTTTTCTTGAAGAAATTTTGATAAATATCAAAAGAAAATAATAATCTAAAATATTAAAATTTTATTATTTTTTTGAAAAAGTTTATAAATTTTTCAAAAATTCGTGAAAGCTTAATGGAATTTTTCTTTAAAAATTAAGGGGTTTTAGTTTTTTTCTTCGGCGACGCGTTGTCCCGGCGACGTTACGGCCGGGGATGTTTTGTCCTGCTTCGCTATCTACTTTCCAACCGATATGCCATCCCGCCTCTCTCCCATTTGCCATGTCTGTCTGTCTCCCTGCTCCCCTCCCTCTCACTATTTGGGGCTATTTTTCTTGCCGTCCCGCCTCTCCCCCTTTTGCTATGTTCGTCTATTTGCTCCCCCCCCCCCAACCCCCTTCTCTCACCTTTGAACTGTTCTCCGAATGCCTTCCTTTTCTAGCTGATCCTCCGTCCCCTCTCGAATGCCCGCCGTGTCCACCACATTCACCAGTTGTCCGTTCAGCTGAATCCGCGCCTCCAAACAGTCGCGCGTCGTCCCACTGATATTGGACACAATTGCCAACTCTCTCTCCGCTAACAATAAGTGCCATTTTAGTTTTAAATCTCAAATGTGCGTGCCCTGATTTACCTAATCGGTTCATCAGACTGCTTTTCCCCACATTCGGTCTTCCCACAAGCGCCACTTTGAGTCCCGATCGGATCAGCTGCCCCCGTCTGGCACAACGCACAAAACCGCGCAATTCTTCTCCAATCCCGCGTATTTCGGCTGAGAATTGGTCCACCAATGGCTGCTCATTATCGCCAATGTCTTCCGCGAAATCGATTCTTCGGATGTTCTGATGTCAGACATTAGTCGTTACAATTCAACGCATCACCCCACACACGGATCGTTTTTCGCCGACTATAATACGAATTTCCCGCCCCGCCACAAATTTTCTTGAAAATTAATCTTAGAAAAATTCCTGAATTCCATTTAAAATTTTTTTTAAAGTCTTCCACCCTTTTCACATTTTGTTTTTGAAATTTAATGTAAATCAAACTTTTATCCCCCGTCATTTGATTTTTCTTCGATTGATCACCTCGCTTCCATTTTGGCCACAAGTTGGATCAGTCCTTCCCGAGTTGGCCCCAAATACGCTCCGACTTTCGCTTGCGCGTGACTCAGTCGCAATTGTGCGCGCGTCTCGGCGTTCAAAAGGTCACTCAGTGCCTCCACTTGCGCAGCATCCAATTTGCCATTGGAAAATGCTCTGAAGAACCCAATAAAAATAGTAATTACCTAATTAGATTCATTACCTTCGAGTGAATTCGCCCGCTTTGGCGCTGTCCATCCCCGGCAATTTGGCCAACGTTTCGCAGACCGACTGAATCACCGCTCTGCTCCCGTGAAGGTAAAGTTCGGCACTGTCTTCGCCCGTAAAAGTGTGTGGTCCCTTCATGAAGCAAACCATCGCTTTGTCAAGCAGAAGGCCATCAGTACCAAAAATTGGGGCGTAAAATATGCGATGGTCGTCAAAGGATTTCTTCTTTCGAGTCAAAATGCGAAGTGCCGTCTCACTGTGATCACCTGATAAAATGAAAAAGGAAAAGTAAAGACGATTCTTGAAAGAATGATACCCGAAATTCGAAGGACAGCAATTGCGGAAGGGGGAGGGCCAGAACTCAAAGCGAAAATAGTACTAACGAAGCGACGGGAAAACGAGTTCATTTTTGAAAAATGGAAGAGGCTAAACACTCAATTATAAAGGAGGGAGCAATTAAGAAATAATGAAAGAAAATGAGTGGGAAAAAACGACCCAATTAGTGGTAATAAAAGTTTTATTTATGTAGACGGTTTCTAATATATATGTAGTGATCAAATTTGAAATGTAAGAAGGTAGTCTGAAGCAGAAAGGAACTTTTTGAGCTTTTTTGGAATTGGCAATTCTTCAATTCGTGTGAAGTCGGAGAGGGAGCGACTGTGGGAGAAAGGGACAATAAGAAAGTGCCAAAAGAGAATCTGAGCACCGAATTGTCAAACGGCATGCGCCTGTTAAAGTCGGCACAAAACTGTCGCGACACAACGGAATACTGAAACAAAGTGAAAAATACGGTAGAGTTGGAAGTCCCTTAAAGGGAAGCTACAACAAATACATTTTAGGACAGAAAATGTGCCAACATTTCGCCTATATAAAAATTTGTCTTTTATAGGAAACAAAGTCTATCCGATCGAACTAAATCGACTCCTTTTCAGTGTGTTGGCAAAAAGTCGGCGCGCCGGACAAATTATCCGTATTTTAAAGGTCGCATTCCTTTTGGACAGTAATTGCCTTCCCATCCGCCAAATGCTATTTTTCCCCCGATTCTGTTCACCGAATATCCACCGGTTGCGCTATCGGCTCGGCGGACGAAGGGTGCATCAGAATGCGAAGGGGCGGCTCCGAGTTACGCTTTGTTGCCGTTGCTGAAACGCCAAACCTTTCGCAGTGCGCCCCTCCGCTGTCAGTCGACGAACGCGCAATCGTTTGGAGAACGAAGTCGCGCAAAGAAGGCGAACGGATCAAAGCATTCGGACCGCCAAGACAAAAACAGCCATTGAATCGATAAATGCGCGAGTGGTAAACGCCGAAAGGAGTAGCGTAAGAGAAAGAGAAGATCGACCTCTCCGACCGAGAATCGCGCACCAGAAAAGTGCCGGGGGGTCGGAGATGGAGCAGACGAGAGGCAGTGCCAGCAGAAATGCCACCCCAATACCATTGGCACTAATTGGAGTAATAAGCGATGAAAAATCGACAACGCGCAGGACAAAAGCAAACCAACCTCATTTAACTCGCCAAATAATTCGGCAAAGCTGCTTATTTTCTCTTTACTTTTTGAAATGGGTTTTAGTTTTTGGGGCAAATAAATAGTGGGCAAATTTGTTGTTGAAAAGGGACAATGCGATGAAGGATTTGTCATAATCATCTGAAAGTTAAATTAATTGAAACAAATTCCTTTCATTTTTAATCTTTCTTTTTGCTTCTTAATTTTTGCTTGTCGCTATTTAAAATAGTAATATGCAAAAGGCCATAATAATAATTAAGATTTAAAAAGATATAATTTTAACAATCCATTTATTAACTTGAAAATAGTTAAGTGCAAATGAACCGGCTATCAATTTTATTAAATTAGCAGAGAAGATAAACAAAGATTATACTGTATAATGCCAAAGGAACAAAATTTAACAATTTATGTGTCTTATTTACCTAAGTGATCGATAAAAAGAGGCAACTGACTGAAAAAAAACCAAAGGAATTCCAAGTAACGGCATTTTAAGCGTCAGAAGAAAAGCGTGTTTCGAAGGCCAATCAAAAAAAAGTCGAAGCAACAGGCTTTCTGTTTAAATAAATTCTTTTAATAAATTTAAATTAAAAAAAATAATAATTTATCTCAAAGGGAACATCGCGAACTGTAAGTGCCCAAATCAATTTAAAATACCTTTATCGTGTAGAGCACAGTCGACTTACTATTGCAAATTCTCGCCTTTTTCCCTACGGCGCCAAAAATGATCAGAAAAAATCGATCAATTTCTGATAACCCGATAAAGGAAGAGAGCTTATTTGTGTTTTTAAAATATTTGACTTGCGAAATACTATTTTATCATGTTTTCAGAACTTTGATCGGGTTTTTCTGATAATTTTTGGCGCCGTAGGGAAAATAGCCAAAAAATTCACAATAGTAAATCAACTAGGCTCTACATGATAAAAGTAGTATTAAAGTGATTTGGACACTTAGAGTTCGCGATGTTCCCTTGTCAGTCTATTTTTCATACCGGCAACGAAAAAAAGCAGGCGTATCCGGCATACGAACAGGGCCAGCGATTACGCTTTCGTTCAAAATCGGAGTCATCAGCAGATTATTACCAGCATCCTTCTGGTTCGTATGCGGCATCGTTGGCTTAAAAAATCATAAGGCAAGCACGAATTATGTGAATAATTTGGGAATTTCCTTATTAACAGACAAAATTCTTTTATTTTGCGGTTTGACCTTTTAAGTACTTTGGCAAAAAACAGTTAAACTTACAATTAAAAACAAAAATCTAAACCACGGATGTGCCAATTAAGGTATTTCGGGAACCCGTGATTACGCCTTTTTTCTAAAGACAACACGGAAGCTAAAATAAAATCCTTTAAATAAGAGTCACCGGCAATTTGTACAACGCAACTCGTATAAGTATTTGTATAAATACTATAGTATGGATTTCGGAAACGTGGATTTTTAAGTGATATCTAAAGTTTAGGTGTACAGGGTTTGGTTATATCTAAGTACTATTGTAATTGACTTAAATACCACAAGTGCCTTTTATCTTTACAACTTTTGATCAGGGATAATAGACCAGCCTTACAAGAGTGTTCGGCGTACTCATGGCACATTCAGAAAAAGAAAGTCCAATCAGAGGAGTGTTCCCGTTCAGACTCGGAATCGCTCGATTCGGGTTTCTCGAGTGCAATTGCAACTTGCACGCGTGAAGTTTATGTTGCTTCTCAATACCAACCAATCTTTAAAGCATTATTTAAGTCAATGAAAGAATAAATATTTTAATAAGAAAATTAGAAATTTCTTTTTTCATTCTCTCCATTCGCCGGAATCCTCCCTCTTCGTTAAACGGGTCTGGGTCAGTTCGGCGCATGACGTTTCGCCGCCGCCCAATTTAAGGTACCGTAAATAGAGTGAAGAAAATATTGTTACCCCCCCCCCAAAAAAGTTACGAGCCTGTATTAGAGCAAAAAAAGTGCTCTTGAATCTTACCATTTTGAACTGTCATCACCCTACATATACGATTTAGGCCCTCGCTGTACGCTATTCGTGTTACTAACTCCTTACTTGGTCTTCAAGTGCTGTGTCTGTTCTTTGTATCGTTCCATCTCTGCTTTCATTTGGTTACGTTCCTTCAGCAAAATACGCTCATTTTCCGCAGAATTCTTCAGTTCCACTTTGAGCATTTGATTATATCTTCCAGCATTTTGCAGCTGTATTGGGATAACAATTATTTTAGTTTTATGATTATTTCCTCAAAATTAGCTTCGCTCGCTACTTCTGTTTTTCTCAATTGTCCCCCTCTCCCAACCTTGTCCATGGCCTGCCGTTCCTTAAGGCGCATACGGTTATTCTGTTGAAACTCCATCACCTTGTTCAACTGTACACTAAATTCTTTGTAAAGATCGTACGGTGCACGGAATAACTGCTTGATGTCGGGCTTCAATTGATTGACTTTGACTAATGAAATGTTTGGACGTTGACAGACAATGCAAACGGATGAACGGACGACTTCTTAAAGACAGAGACATACAAACAATGGAAGAGGGGAGGGGAGGAATTATTCATAATCATAACCGTGATGAGGTCCTGCTCTTAATGGGGTCAAAAGTTTTTTTTCGCCCTAATAATAACATCACCGCGGTGAGAGCGCAGTTGATGGGTATGTGGGGATGGGGACGTAATTCAGTGGTGGGAATCTATCAGTCTGTGTTTGTGATAAATGGTTAGTCTCTATATGAACCCGCACCATAGACATTTGACTCAGGACTGCCTTAAAGAAATGACTAACCCTGTTCGAAATTTAAGCAATTACGACACATCAAATGTCCACATGAACTGAAGCACATTCTTTGCTCAACAGTAAAATGGACGAAGCATTTGCTGCCTGTGAATATGTAAAATGATAAATTACATGGAGGCAATGAAACAATACATCGCATCCAATCCATAGCTTGCGATTCTGACAATTGATTTTGAGCCGACATATACAATAAAAAAAAACTAAAAAAGAAAAAAAAAAAAGTAGTATTAACTCAAAAAAAAACTACAAATTTGTCTCTAGGGGTGCGACTTTTGTAGTTAAAATTCATTAATTAAATTTTAACATGGTTTGCGATGTAAAAGCAGCGAAAAAGTTGTAACAAATTTCAGCTTTCTCAATTTTTGCCGTCGCCGCCTATGGGCGCCAGTAGCGCACCATAAGGTTCAAAAGGCAACAGAAAGGGTAATTATGGATCATATGCCCTAAAGTTAAAAACATAAAAAAACACTTATATGCTCCGTTCCAAAATTATAGAAACACTCTATTTTTGTGTGTTAAACATACTAACCGTGAACCGATCAAGCTGTAACGTCAAAAAAATTTAATTTAATTTGTCCAAAAATGAGTGCCCTTAATTATAGTAGACACTTTTTTTCAGGAGCCTTTAACTTTTTTAGTAGAATTTTGAAAAAATCCCTGGGGTGTTGGGAAACATTAGCAGAAAAGTTTCAATGGCCGACAGAAAGGTAACCGCCCAGTTTGGCGCCGAGCTCCATAACTTTTTTTGTTTTTGGGTTTTTCATTTTTTATTTGCATTATTAAAAGCTCATATAGAGCTACGGATGATGCTAGAATTGATCTACAAACTGGCAAAGGGTATTTTACCTTTTCTGATCAGCATCAAAGGTTCATATGCATTTTCCAAATTTTTAGTGCTCTAATAAAAAAGTTAGACCCTGAAAATAGTGTTTCTATAATTAAGGGCATCCATTTTTGGGAAGTTTCATAATTTTTCTTGACATTGCCAATCTCTGTAAATTTCCCTACATCAGCGCACCTTAATGTTTAAAATTACGGCTTGATCGGTTCACCTTTAATACAACACAAAAAATGGGATTTCTATATCGTACGAGTTAGCCGACCCCTTGCACATGTACGCTGCCTATATTCTCATTTAAAATAGCCAAACTCGACAATTTGACCATAAATGTGTTTTACTAAGTTCTTTAAAAGTTTATTATTTATTTAACTTAAGTTTAAATAACCATAAAAACAAAAAAAGATAAAAAACATAACAATTTAGAAATCGATAATAGGTATAATTTTAAGGAACTGGGAAGGTGGCACGAATGAAAATCAATTGATGTACGAAGACGCCATTAGGCATTGACACGATGAGGTGCAATCCAACCGGCATGTTCCAAGCAAAGCTTCTGATTCAAGACCGCGAATGATTCCAGATCCAGTGGAGCATCTTCTTGGTTATATTGATTGAAGAGATTGCGGCCACGTTTAGCGTATTCATTGGCGATGTAAACCTGAAAATAAATAACTAAGCACAATTAAGGTTTAGACTAAAATACAGGCGCAGGTAAAGACACGACTGAATTGACGATCTGGTGACCAAAACAAAGGTGGTAAGACATCTCTTCGATATTCATCAGACTAAATCCGTTGTCATCATGGATGACCGTGTACTTTGGGGTACGCGCAGTTCCCTAAAGAAGGCATTTATCCACTCAAAACTTAATGCTGAATGTAAAAAAAAAACCTGGAGAGTGCGATGAGAATTTAGAAAGAACTCCCAGTTTGACGGATGGACCACCGCTGTGTCAATGACTGTACCTGGCTTGATGTTCTGTTCAGGGGGTTTCGCATTGGCTTGAATCTGTTTTTAACGAATGTATTATTACAACCTTCCTAAAAGAAATGAAAGCGGATACATTTTTGTTGAAGAAGCGTACATTCTGCATTTTGTTTGACACAATTAAAGTCACCTTTGCATCACCACACCCTGCAGAAATAAGAGCGCATTTAATCATCGGAACTTCAAATTTGAGAATCTAAAGCACAAATTTTAAATAGGGATATATATAAATTATTTAACCATTTTGAATTGTCCTTCGCTGCATCCATTACGGTAAATAACGACACAGATTGGCAATTCTCCCCTGACTTCTTTGAAGTAGCTTACACACTTCCCAACGATTGACTCGATGATGTTCACTTTCTCTTCACGACGGGCTCTCTGAAAGAATAATCTCACCTTTGACGATTGAAGTTGAAACCAAACCTGATAGATAAAATCACCAACAAAATCAAATGGAAGTTTTGTCGGCCCGACATTTGCTGCAAACTAAAGAATGTCAATTAAATAAGACCAAAGGTAAAAAAAATGCAAAGCTCGGACCCCAACCACAGACGGAGGACCGTCGACAAGTGACTCATCGGAAGTCACAGAAAGAGTCTCACTACGCAAGTTTTCGGCCATTTCAGTCGAAGAACGCTCGCCAATACCGCCTCCAGGGTGGTTGGTGCTAATTCCAATAATCAGCATATCGCCACGGGTAGCAAAACTGAGTTTTTTTTAAAAGATAATGAAATGACGCTGGGCAAACCTTGATTTAGGCAGAGTGTAATTGATTCCGCCGAGTTTAACGTTGGTCTTGTTCAGAATGTTGTCAACAGTGAGTCGCTGCTGCTTGCTGGCTACATTTCTCACAGTTCCAGCCTTTACACACTGACTGATGACTTGGTAATCGCGCTCGCATTTTTTGATGAAATGGTGAGCTGTGTCATCACTGTCCCCATGGACGCAAAGAATAAAAGCAATCCCTGATTGTGAAGCTTGTTGAAAAAGCCCCGAAATGTCCTGAAAAGAATAGGAAAATTAATGTACTCCTTAAAATTAACCCTTTTCTTACTTCCTTGGTTTTAAAATCAACCACTTTCAAATTGTCCCTCGGAAGAGGTGGAAGTCTAATACTACGCTTATTGGCATGGTCTTCAAGCATCCCGATAAATTTACTAAAGGAAATTAAAAAAAAAAATTTTTAAATTAGAAAAAAAATGTGAGTTTTACTTAAGATCCTGATCGCTAAGAATACGCCCAGTTAGAGGAACAAAACATGCCACCATCCAACTGTAAGTACCGTCACCAAACACCGATTGCGGCACCAGCACATTGTTGATTCGCCAAGCAGCAGAACCATCAAACATCGGTCTCTGGTTGTTATTGTCCCCGGTTTTTACTTCTGGATGGTTAAGCTGATGCGCTCGCTTAAAATGAACCGGATAAAAAAAAACAATGGGTACATAAACAATCTTACAAGCGCAATTGGCTCGGTAGTCAGCTTAATTCCTGCATTGTCAAGATACTCACTGTCCCAAAGATGAATGGATTTTGCAGTATTATGAACTTGTCGCTTGAAGATAAACGGCGTCACAGCACACTTCTAAAGCACGTATGTATAAAGCACAAATACGAACCTGAAACGGACCCTGATTGATTGCTGAACCATTGTCGGAGTTTGCTGTTGAGTAGTGACGCGCTGATTATCAATGATGTCCAGAACTTCGACAGGGTAGTAATTAACTCGCTTCTCATTCGCAAATCGAGAATTCATTGCAACCAAGGGGAGATTTGAATATCTAAAACAGCTTCGCATAACTACCGTTAAAAGAATCCTTACTCCAAACGACGACTGTATTTCTGGTTAAAATACTGCTCAATGGTGGTACTGACTCCCTCAACTTCAATTTTCATCTCACTAGCATTTCTCTTTTCCAGTCCCTTGATAGGAAAAGCGCTGAATGTTGGTCGAGTTGTGATTGGTTTGAACAAAGAGTCCTTAATTAGGTAATTTGAGAATAATCTAACTGAAAGTAACAACAAAAATTTGGATGAGTCGAGACCGAACCAAAACTAAATTTTTATAAGGCCAACAACACCTTTCAATCCATTGGTAAGCATTGAAACCATTCTCCCACGATCCATTTCCATACGGTTCCCAATCAAAGCCATAATCTTTTCAATGAGTGAACAATTTGCATGGAACGGCGTTTTTTTAGCTGAAAACAGATGATACCGTAAGAAAGTCTCATCCAAAAGACAAACGTTGAATAAGCAGTCCCGCAGCGCAATTAGTCCTTCGGGTTCGCGCACTGCCTTCGATGAGATGAGTCGATTTGCTGCATCCCAATGCCAGGTAAGTCTTATTCTCGTCAAAAACGAGGGCGTCATCTTGTGAGAAGCCATACTGTTCAGGACAATAAGCGTAAGATAATCCAGTGGAGAAATGAACATGCTCATACTGCCCCTGCTCACTAAAATTACCCTATTTTTTTATTTTGGCTAAAAAATGTACTTGTGAAAGAAAATTTTTTGGCTCGTTGCAATGTCCAGAAACTGCAAAAGGTCACGGTTTCCCAACGCAATGTTGGGTCGGAGGGTTGAAAGATCTTCCAATTTCACCACATATTTCCCGCGTTCATCACGGACTGGTTTGAAGTTGACTCTTATTTTAGAAATTCTGAGCTCGTCAAAAAGAGTTGCGTTCTGCATTTCACTGCTGTTAAACTCATAATCGAGTTCAGTCGGAGTTGCCAGATCATGGGGCTAAATATAAAAATGAAAAATAGAAGAAACAGGAAAAAACCTCAGTTTGCAATGGTTTCAGTGTATACATGATCGACTGAAGGTCATTGTAGAGGCATTTTGCATGGTGGACGAGATCATTGTGCGTACGCATAAAACACTGAATAACTTCACGACAGCACTCACGACGATTAATAGCAATAGCACTAAAAAAAGAGGATGACAGCTGCATATAAGAGACAAACCAACTCGTCTTTATATTTCTTGGTAAACAAAAGTGCAGGACGTCCGTTGCCACGATCGCCAGCAATGAGAACATCGTAACGGTAAATATCCAAGGGACCCATGTTGATGGAATAAACGTTCGTCTGAAGCTCCAAATCACCCTCACGACCCTCACTCGGTTTTTCCGCCATGACTGTACGCCCAATCTCCACCTAAACGAGGGAATACAAAAGGATCGATTAAAAACAAACATTTCTGAGTTTCAATGCTTTTTCTGCTTCCCTTTCGTAAAGAGTACGTTCACGAGGCTCGCTTCCAGACCCAGACTGAGGCCCTGACACAGAACGCGCAACACTACCGATCGTTGACATTTTAAATTTAAAACTATCAGCTGGTAAATAAAGCACGCTAAAAAGTTGAATGAATTTCTTTTATATATCCCGAATAGCATTTATAAAACTGTCATCTAGAATGAAACCACTTACCCATTTTCTTAGTTCATGTTCTTATAAATTTTTTTGAGAACGCGACAGAATGAACCCCTGTCATGACAATGACAACACAAAACTTAATTCTGAGAAGTAGTACTAGTACTTACATACTTATCTTTATGTTATAATACTAATACTTACATATTTATGCTTTACGTTATCAGTTAAAAGAAAAAATAAAGATTTTTTGAACATACAAAAGAAATAAAAATGAATGTAAATGAAATGAAGTACTACTGGAGCTGACTGTGAGTAACGGAGTGAATCTGTGGTCAACATTGACCTTCGTTCTGTTTACTGTTTTACGTTCATTTAAAGCTTTTTCAAATACCTTTTCTTACTGTATTTGCTGAAATGCGCCTTTTTGCAATCTTTTCCTTTTTTTCTGATATTTGAGGGGGTTTTTTTGCAATGTTGTTTGAGGCTTTTTTTATAAAAAATCCTCAAAAATGGGGAACCGCCCAGTTGTCACCTACGCTTCGTTGCGGGAGCTGGTACTTTGGCTCTACTGCAGTTTACGCGTCCAAACGACTTTTCCCATCACAGATTACACGTCCAAACAACAAGTAGGCTGATCCGAAGATGGCGGTCCGGAGGTGTCCCGTTCCGTCTGCCCCTGCCCCCCCCCCCCAAATTTCTTTTAATTTTTCCTTTTTTCAAATTCCGTTAAACAACTCCCAATTGGGAGTCCATTTTCTATTCTGACATTGCATCTTTTTGTCAACCATTGACCACACCCAAAATGCAATTAATAAATTAATTACATACTTCGTTTTTTGACTAAACAGCAATTTTACAGGGAATTTTATGCTTTTCTGTCCGCCAATTCGTTTCACGTGAATTTCCAGACTCGTAGGGTTTTTTACTCCGATTTCATGTCATTTTGTGGTTTTCAAAACTATTCTGCTGAAGTGATGATCTCTTTGTGTGATCATCTTTTTTGATCAACACCAAAGTTACGCATAAATTATTATTTTTCTTTTTAACTCATAAAAATTTAGCATTTAAAATATTGTTGAAATCTGAAAATAAAGAAAAAATGTGGTAAAAAAGGGGACCCAAAGACGATAATTTTCCATTTTCTTTTCTTATTTTTGTCCTTTATGTTCTGTTTTTGCCCCCCCGGCCCAATTTCCAAGTCGCGGCCGCCAACCATCGATCTAACGACCGAATTCTTTTTATTCGCAAAGGGCGTGTCCCTTCCCTCTCTCCCTCCCGTTCCCCTGTACCTTCCGCCCCCCCCCCTCACCAAACTCGTCGAATATTTCCCAACTCCGTCCGCTGTCTCCACCCAATCAATTTTCAGCCCTGTGAACTTATGCTTCCGCTTCTTGTACCTGAATTATTCAATCATTTTCAGCCATTTTCTAAAGTGTCCTTTTCCACTTTTTTTTTTGAGTTTCCTTCCTTACGTTGCGTTTCCCTTCGCCTTTCTTCTCCGCCTATGAATTGCGATGTTTTTGTAGCGGTTGTTCGCCTTTCCTCTGAGGCAATTGACCAATTGGAATGCGACAAGTTCAAGCAGTCCTCGCAGCAGATGCCTTTCAGTCCGTCTAACTTTGACCTTTTAATGGCACTTCCTTCAACGAATTGCCCTTCACGAAAACAAAAAGGATTTGCGCTTCCGAAATGTAAAGCATCACAAAGGGAGGCGGCAGAAGAAACGGCATTGCGATTCGTAAGAGGAATTTGCAGGTGCAAAAAGAGAGGGGGGGGGGAGAGGGGGGGGGGAAAGGTATTATTAGCAGTCGAAGTTCAACATTTAGCGGAAAAGGTGTCGTGCAATTTCATTATCGTTAGGTCACTGTGCGTCCGTTCTGTGAATGTTCCGTTGGCCAATTTGGACCATCCCTTGCCCGGCTGTTCCTCCTCAACTTCCCTCGTCCATCGGTCAGACGCACCTCAACTGGTCGTCATTCCGACTACTCCTTCTGCGGTGCCTTCTGATCGGCTCAATGATACCTTCGAGTTCCATTCCCTGGCCACATTAATTCGTGCCTCGACAAATTCCGAGTCGTCGTCCGTTGTTGAAATTCGCTCACAAAATTTGGTGCTGCGAATAAGCGAGTGCGTTAACTTTTGTTCCCCGTTTCGTTCGACATCATTGTGCCCCCCCCCCCCTCTTTCAGATGGATTTGGCATGGCCAATGCCTCCGACTCGGCCCCTCCGGCGCCGTGGTCCCCTCTCTCCCGTTTCTGCGCTCCCTTTTCCTCACTCCCTCCTCTTCCCTTCGCATTTTGAACTGCGTTCACAATCCTTCTTACAATTCTCGTCAGTTCACTTTTTGTTGTCAAAGGTAAAAGAAAAACCCAATGAGGACAATATTTGTTTATTTCAGTTCAGCAGAGAACAAAGAAAACGGCCAACAAACGATCGGCGGAAGGAAAGGGGCGCCGACGGAATTGGACGAGGAAGTGAAGCGGAGCAATGCGCTCAGGGCCGAGATGTTGCGGATGGAAAAGTACGACAAATTTGTGATCAATCCGCTGTTTGGGTCCAATATTTTTTGCGAAAGACAGATTACGGTAAGTTACGGTAATAGGGTGAAAATGTTCAACAAATGGACGCGTTAAGGCACCGGGGTATTTTGTGAGAAATTCAAAAGCGAATGGAAAATTGGGCGATGGAGAGAGACGGGGGGACACAGCCAATGGCAAGGGACGGGCCCAACAGCAGAGGTCGCCCACAGAATTTTGGGAGCAACAGTACCCTCTGCATAAACACGCTTTTGACGGGAATGCGGAGCGAATCCGGTACGGTACGATACCATGACATTTTGTCAAGAAGAAGGACTCGTCAATTGGTTGCCAAGGAAATTGCCTTTAGGGAGCTTCTTGTCCAAGGCAATGACCCCAATGAACAGGACAACGACTTTTGGACGCCCCTCCATTACTGCGCCTTTTACAACCGATTGGAGGCGTGCGAGGCATTGCTGCTCCACCCGCGCACCAACGTGAACGTGGTCAATCGCACCGGGGCGACGCCGCTCCATTTCGCCGCTCTGAACGGACACATTTACGTGGCCGAGCTGATTCTGTCCCATCAGTTGGCCGACATTGTCCGTCTGTTCTTCCATTATTCCCGAATAATTAATTTCCCCGCCTTTGGCAGAATATTCGTGATGCCCACGAAAAGACTCCGTTGGACCTTTGCGTTTTGGTGCCAAAGGCCGACTGGCGGGGGGTCGCCTTTCTGCTGAAGCAGCGACAGCCGGCGCAGCTGACCAAAATGGAAGTTCAACTGATCGGCGCCCCATCGCTACAAGTGGAGGTGGACGACGCGGAAATGGTGACGGCCAAAGAGCTGAGGACGAAAGTGTTGCGAATGGAGGGGGTGGACGACGAATTGGGGGCACACATTTTCGCAATTTGGCTGATTGATTCGCGACTTAGTGAGCAAAAACGGAGGGTGAAAAGAGGCCGGGGGGAGGGAGAGAATGCCAAAATAAATGACGAAAAGAGGAGAGAAAAAATGCCAAAATAATTGGGAAGAGGGCAATGTTAGGCTTAACTTTTTTTGTGTTGTTGGTCAAATTGCAAAAGATTTTTCCATTTGCTCCGTTCATTTGTATTTTTAGGTTTACAATTGAAAGCTGAACAAAATGTGAAAGTGCATTTGGATAAATGGTTAGAACATTTGGAGAAATTTGGCGGCGATTCAATGGGCGGCGGAGAGGGCGAAGAGCGCGTGAGAGTGGTACTGAAAAGGGACGCGAGAACTCTGCTGGGGGATGAGCAAATGCTGGTGAGGAAGAAGGCTTTATTAAGCGAAAATGGGAGGCAAAATGAAAATGAGTGAGTGAAAATGGACAAAAAGAAAGTGAAAATGATACGGACAATGAAAAAGGAAAGACAAACGAATGGGGGGAGGGGGGGGGGGACAATTTGGCATTAGCTGATACTATGATCAGCCAGCCAATCCGCAGCTGCTGATCAGAGCTTCTCATTCCTCCATCCATCCATCCATGTCTTATCCTTGTCTTTCCTCTTCCTTCATCCGTCATCCATCCATCCGTGTCTTATCCATGTCTTTCCTCTTCCTCCCTTCCTTCCGTAATGTCTTTCCTCTTCCTCTCTTCCTTCATCCGTCATCCATCCATCCGTGTCTTTGCCGTGTCCTTCCGCTGATTGTCCTCGTCCGTCTTCCCGTCCACCATCCCACCCATCCGATGACCACCACCATCCACCCCGTCCATTTTGCTCCTCCTCTTCCCCCTCTCCCCACTGAGCTCACACATCCGTCCTCTTTGCATCCGCCCGTGCACACCTCCACCACCAATGGATTCGTCTCGCGCCTGCGATGACTTGGCGGATTTTGGCCCCCATTTCCCACCCTCCACAGTTTTGTTGGCTCAACGTCGATGGCCGAGCCCGCGATCAGATGCCTTTTGGCGCGCATCATCGACTTGTACAAAGTGCATCCGCTGATTTCATCTGCAGTTCCACAGCGTCGTTCAGTGACTGTGATCACTGAAGGGGCGGGGCAGAATTAAAAGAAGGGACGGCAAAATCGAAGGGCACTTTCCGTAAATCACTGTCCCTTATTAGTGCCCACCACCCCCACTTCCATTGTGTTCACAATCCAACGTATTTATTCCCATTGTATTCATCTCATTGGGCCTCATCATTCCTCCCTTTGTTATTCTTTGTTCTTCAAAAATGCCGCCGAGAAAGGGCGAACGGTGTATTTAATTATTTGGGAGGCTATTCCCTCTCCTCCATCATTTGATCCTTCCCGTCGTCCTTAATTTCTTTTGTCTTCTGATTCTGCCTCAATTATCTCTCCGTGTGACCTTCGTCCAAAAATTGATGCGTTTTTAATCGTAAATGTTCTATCAGTGCTATTATATTTTAGCGGTGATAACACAAAAAGTTATGCAATCGAAAGGGTACTCGATTCTGCGGTACTCTAAATGTAATACTTAAATATCGGTAATCCGACTCGGGTACCTTACCAAAAAATACTCTTAACAACCTTTTCCCGACTATCAAAAAAATTACCCAACCGATTGAGTTAGCATTTGCTGTTGCTTACCCCCTCCTTGTTTGAAGTAGTTGAAAATGCAGTGTGTGTGTGAGTTGTTGGCACATTGACTTGGCGGGATCAGTCCCCGTTGGCATCGCCCAATGTGCCGTTCGTTTTCCTCCGGCGAATACCACAGCGTCTGTCTGTCGCATTGGATGCATTCCAAACATTGTGCTGAAACGGGCGAGGGAATTAATTGTTAAGTTCAACTCTATCAAAGTCACTGCTGACGGCCTTCCCCCTTCGACCGTTTCGGCTTCACCTTTTCTGATCCGATTATCATTTCCCAGGTCTTTCTCTCTCTCTCTCTCTTCCCCTATCCCTCTCTCTCTCTTCCCCTATCCCTCTCTCTCTCTTCCCCTGTCCCTCTCTCTCTATCCCTCTCTCTCCTCTCTCTGTTTCTCCCTACGATTGTTTCGAGTTTACCTTTTCTAGCCCAATTAGCGATTGACACTACTGCAACGAGTGCCATCACGCGCATACTCCCACCACCAGCAGCGGAATGCCCCTCCGTTCGCCGCTTTTCGTCCTTTGTCCGTCTTTTCCGCTGCTCTTCCCCCTTTTGCCTCCCTTTCGTGTGCCGCTTTTTCCAAGGATTAGCGGCACTTTGCCAATTTCTGTTGAGGGCCACGGCCACAGTTGTGTTGATAAATAATCCGTCTTCGTCGAATTTGCCTTCTGTTGGAAAGTGAGAGAATTTGCACCTCGGCAAGGAGAAATGGGCGCTTTTAATTTGTGAAATGAAAACTGAAAATTTGAGGAAAAAGCGAAAAATGAAAAATTGGAAGAAAATGCCAAAAAAAAAGATTAATGGAGAAGAAAAGGGGTGAAAAATTGGGAAAGGGGAAAAATTGGGAGATAGTGCCAAAAAAACAAGAAATATATAAAACGAGAGACATTGGCAAATTAAAATGATTTTTCAGGCGCGGAAGAGTGCGGCCACCACCTCACTGCTTTACGGAGAGGCCGAGGCGGAGTTTTTGCGAGGAATGTATCCGTGCCATGAGAAGCATTACGTGCCGATGGCGGCCATTGTTGCGTATCGAATTTACGGGGCCGAATGGCCTTCGAATGCGAAGTGAGTGGAGGGGATTGGCAATTTGGGACAAAATTCGTACTGAAGCGCATTTTGATAGAAAATTTTGACAAAGGAAAGGGGCGGCGGGGACACGACAATAAATATTATTCCGAAGGGACACTCCGCCAGAGTTTCCCCGTTCATTTTGCTAAGCATTTCTTTCTTTCCCCCTCCCCTCTCTCCCCCCCCCCCTTCTCCTCATCTTCCGAATGCCCTCTCCCGCGCGGAAATTAAAGTGTTTTCCCCTGCCATCGCCATTTTCTCCCGCGAGGGCTCTTCTCCAAAATGCGGCGATAATAGCCTTTTGAGGCGATTGGAGGACGATGTCGTGAAGGAAATGAGAGAAGGATTTACGTGGGACGAGATTTTGGGGCAAATGAATGACGGAGGGGGGGGGGGGGGAAATTAGTGGTAAATGAGTGGAAAAGAGGAAATTAGGCTAAGCGAGGAGAGGAGCAGAGAGATGGCTGATTGTCTGCAGTGCTTCTCCAAATTTGATGTTACTTTTTGAGTGAACCAACCCGAATAACCCAAAAGTGCCCAAATATTTTCCCTTTTGCCATTTCCCCCCAAATGAAATGAGAAGGAGTGGACGGACGGACATTCCCCGCCCGCCCTCTTCCGCTAAATGAGGAGTGGACAATCCTCGCCCCCCCCCCCCTCACTTCCTCCACCCCTTCGCTCTTCCCCTTCCCTCACATTCACTTATTACTTCCCCGCCCTCTGCCCAAGGCCAAATTCCCGTGGATTAGTGTCCCTCCTTGCGCCCCCCCCGGCCCTCTGTTTAGTTTGGCCCCTCCAATTGGCAAACTCTCCCGGGAGGCACTTTCCCACCGCACTCCTCCGTTGAATTATTCATTCGATTATCCCATCCGTCGTCCATCTCTTCCATTCCCTTTCCTTTCTTTTCTTCTCATTCATATTTTTCCTCTTCCCTTTTTTTTTTCTTTTGGAAGTGATCGGTGGCCAATAAGACAAAAAAAAAGACTTGTGATATTTTTAGGTAAAAATTTAAGTTAAAAAATGGAAAGGGAACAAAGAAAAAAAGAGGAAAAAACGAAACTGCGAAATGGCAAAATAAAAAGCGATTTTATTTCGGTTTTAATTAGTCACTTTTGAGGGTACAAAAATATTGTGCATTTATATCCCATTGGTTGGCAATATGCAAATGCACAATTTGTGGCACAATAATCTCATCCTTCAGCCAATTCATTCTGAAGTGGCTTCTCCTGGGAGGCCGGATTAATTTGGCACAAAATGCGTGACCATTGGATTGGCCAATATTTGGCCAATATTGTCACTTGAAAGGCCATGGGGAACGGGCAAAGAAAGAAACTGAAGGTTGTTTCTTGGTTTGTTGAATGAAGATTGAGAAAGTAAGAAGCATTCATTGCTTGGCACTGCTGGAGAACGAACAAAAAGAGAATGAATAAAGAAAAAGAATAGGACGAAGAGGAAAAGGAAACAAAAAAGAGAGAAAAGAAATGAAAGACAAAAAAAGAAGGGAGACTTTTTTTGGATAAAGGTGGAGAGAGAGAGGGTAACTCGGTAGACCGACGCCGAGGAAGGCATTTTTAGGTGAGGCAAAGAAGAGAATAATGGAAACAGAGAAGAGAAAGAGGGCGGATAGGGAGAAGATAAATGGGAAGGGGGATGAATGAAGAAGCTGATTTGAATCAAAAGAAAGGAGCCGGACAATTTATGGCCTTTGAAAGTGCATAAAAAGGGAGAGGAGGGAACAATGGGAAAGATGGGGCGGGTGGAGGGAGAGGAGAGGGGAAAAGGGAAGGAAAGAGGAGGGGGATGAGGGAGGGTACGAGAAGGTGGAGGAGAGATAGCGGGGCAATGGGAGGGGTACCGGAGTGGATGGCGGAAGGGAAAGGAGAGGAGGGGAGGGAAAGGAGTGAAGAGGAGGGGAGGGGGAAGGGAAAGGAGTGAAGAGGAGGGGAGGGGGAGGAATGGAGGGGAGGGGAGGGGGAAGGGAAAGGAGTGAAGAGGAGGGGAGGGGGAGGGGAGGTCTATTGGATTGAATAAAGGGAGAGACAGGAAGGGATTTTGAGAGGAAAAGTGAAAAATAATATGTACGCAGTGGGAAAATGGGAAGGGCAGCGGGGATTTGTCCGACAGCAGCAGCGGGGGATTGACACAATTTTTGGCAAAGAATAAATACGAAAAAGGAAGGGGAAGTGGGGAGGAAAATGTTTTAGCAAAGGGAGTGGAAGGAGGAGAAGGGGGAGGGGGGGAGGGGACGGGGGCGATGTTCGGGAGTTGGAGGGCCTTTCGGTATATAATGTGCAACCGCCCTTCTCCCCCTTCCCGCCCCCTTCCATCATCGATTCTGAGCAAAAATGCCTCTAATTGGAATTCCCCTCCCCGCCCAAAATATTGTTTCCCTTTCCCCTCGACGGTCATTCGCAGCCACGACGATGGCCAAAAGGCAATAAAATAGACAATTGGCGAAAATGAATTTGCTCTCATCAAGGAAAGGAATTAAAAGAGAAAAATAAGGAACGAAGAACAGAATATACCAATGGCATGGAAAAGGAAAATGGGAAAGAAAAGGGAAAAGGGAAGGGAGGGGGAGGGAAGTCAAAAGACACTTTAAACATAGATACACTTACAAAACAAAGAAAGCACTTTTGCGCATTGGCATTGGCACTTCTTCCAATGCTCCCCCCCCCCCCTTCGGCTCGTCTCTCTTTTCTTCTATCACACGCAAATGAATTTTTGCTCGCGCCTTCAGTTCTCTCCCCTTTTTTCTTTTCTCGTACATACACGTATAGCAAATTAACCGGGAGAGATGGAATGGCAAAAGGACAAAAAAACGAGAGAAATAAGCATAAAAGGAAAGGAAATATTGAAGGGAGACAAATGAGGAGAGGAAGGGGAGTTGGATAGGGGAGGGAATGGAAGGGGTAGAAGAGGGGTACAGGAGAAGAGGGGTCACAGAAGGGGGAAGGGAAAAGGTAGGGGAACGATACGGGAGGGAAGGGGTAGAGAGGAGAAGGGAGAGGCAGAGGTAAGGAGGGATACGGGAGGGAAGGGGTAGAGAGGAGAAGGGAGAGGCAGAGGTAAGGAGGGATACGGGAGGGAAGGGGTAGAGAGGAGAAGGGAGAGGCAGAGGTAAGGAGGGATACGGGAGGGAAGGGGTAGAGAGGAGAAGGGAGAGGCAGAGGTAAGGAGGGATACGGGAGGGAAGCAGGGATGCGATCGGCAAAACCCAAAAACCGGGAGCACGAGTTTAAAAACCGGGCATATTTTTTTAGCCAATAGTTCAGTGTAAAACAACGTAAATACATTTAAACATCATATTTATCACCACTCTTCACCTGTTTGAGCATTGGGCAAGAAATATTTGAATTAAATTTGATAGAAATGAGTGAGTCCAACAAATGAGTTTCCATTCTGTTCCTTTCATATGTTTTGATGTTTTTTAGAACAGAAAATACTGATTCACAAAATGCATCAAAAAAACCTCATTTTAGAAAATTTTATTCAAAAAGCAAAAAAAAAAAAAAAACCAGTAAAAAGCTTTTTTTAACTCACAGGGGCGGGAGCCGATGGTGCCGATAGGCTCCAGCGGGGAAATTTTTAAATGGATATATTTTGATAAGAGATTTTGCACCAAAAAGCGCGATTTTGTGCGTTTTTGAGAAATATTTCGAGAAAACATAGGCCAAAAGAAGTCCGGTGGTACCGATAGGCGCCAACGGGGAAAATTTTAGAAAAAATGGATGTGTTTTGGCAACAAATTTTCACCAAAAAGTCCGAATTTTGTGAGTTTTTTGAGAAAAATTTGAGTAAACATAGCGTAAAGGTGTCTGGTTAACTAAAAATTAGAAACCCGGCAAAAAACCCAAAACGGGCAAAAGCCGGGCAACTTCAAAAACCGGGCAGAAACCGGGCGCGGAACCCCAAAACCGGGCAAATGCCCGGTTTCCAGGGTAAAATCGCATCCCTGGAGGGAAGGGGTAGAGAGGAGAGGGGAGGGGTGGTCAGAGATAGGGGAATAGTTGATCTAGCATTCCCAAATTCGCATGAGTGACAATTTAAAGTTCGAAAGATAACAGACATTCACCATTCGAAAAAGGGAAAGGAATGGAATTTAATTAATTTAATTTTTAGTGAGAGAGTCTGAGGCTATGGCTCAATTGCAGCCGAATTTTTCAATTTTCGAACAACAAGTGATTGGGGGAAATGCTTTGAAAGACAGGAAAAGGAGGGCACAGGGGGGGGAAGAGAGGATTGGATGGAATGAAAATGGACGGACGAGGGGGGAGGGGGGGGGGGCGAGGGGAGTCAAGGACAGAACAAAATGGGGTGGGGGAATAAATCATCAGGATGGATGGGAAGATTTCCTCAAATTGGTTGCATTTGTGCGCGAAACTCGCTGCGTAGAAAATGGATGATCAGTCGAAGAATTCGGCGGATGGTAAAGAGAGAGATGGGCATAATGAGGGGTGGGCAACAGAACAGCTGCAGGATTTGCTAACAGTTGTCTGATTGGGTTCCCCCCCCCTTTGATTGTTTCATTTCGCTTCATCCCCCGTTTAGTGCCGTTCTCCTCTCCCACATTCTCCCCCGGCATTTGATCCCCTCCACCGGTGCCTCCCTCGCCTCTCTCATCGCCAAACTTCGCCATGCCCACCGTTCGCTGATTGGTCTCAGCCTTGTTCAGTTGCAATTGCATTTCCTTGGCCTTTGTTGGTCTCTGAATGTGTACGGATGCACTTTCTTCCGTGCCTTTATGCTTATGTCAAAGGTGTGTTTGATTTGGAAAGTGAAGAACGTAAAAGGTTACGCGCCCGGTGGGTCTCGAACCCACGCCCTTCCATTCCGTGGAATGCCCTGGCCATCTTAGCTACGGGCACCCCTTTCAGAGGTTCTCCCTTTCCTTTGTCCGACTTTCTCCCATACTCCGCTTCCTTCAGGCATCACAATAGACGAAAAAGTGAAAAATGACAAAAGCTTCTCCCTTTTAACAAATTTCCCCCTCCTCTCCTTTTTTGTGCCTTTCTCTCACCCAATGGCAAATGCGTTAATTAAAATGAGGGAGGAGCGGAGGCAAAAGTCCGTCAGCTCCAGCGACGAACCGCGAAGGGGACGCAATTCCAACTGACGGATGAAGCAGAGAAAGTGCCATTCCCACCCTCCACCCCCTCCCCCCCCCCACCCCCCTCTTTCCATTTCCTCAAAAATTGCCATTTTGGAGAGCGTGGAATTTTGCCCCCCCTCCCTCGACACTTGGCAAAGCATTGAGTGTTTTTGGGGTCGGAGTTGAAAACTGAAAAGAAATTGGATTTGATTTGAGAAAAAAAAAATTATATTTGAGTACAATACTTTCAGCCTCTTCGGGGCAATTTGCAAATTTATTTGGGCCTCAACGATTGGGGCATTTGCATGATCAACGCCAGCACACACAGACAAATGGCATCAATAGAGATGGACAAATTAGAGGTGAAATTCACTCCAAACACAAACTACTTGGAAGTGGCGAATCGGAGAAAGGACCTTTTGGCTACGGTTACAACTTCACAGGTGAAAAAAGGGGGGGGGGGGAGGGGTGAGAGGAGGGACCAAGGGAGGGGGGAGGGGGACAGAAACAACGAGAGGGGAAAGAGGGACTAAGGGAGAGGCAGACGGAGTAAGAGGAGGACGAGATGAGGACAGAGAAGGGGAGAGAGAGAGAGAGAAGGGGAGTGGAGGAGAGGAGGGAGGGGAGAGAGACGAAACGTATCGCGAGAGGGCACTCACCAGCAAAATGCATTAACAACTATTGTCATTGGCTTCTCTCTCTCTCTCTCTCTCTCTCTCTCTGTTCCTATCTGATTAATTATTTTAGCACTTTTCTTTGTTGTTGTAGTCTTTGCATATTTTAATTAACTAATGGAATAGGGGAAAAGAAAGAAAAGCTAAAAAAATACGAAACGAACGATCGTTATTAAATTACCAGCAGAAAATTTTGGCCCACAAAAAATATTTCAAACAGATGTGTTTTTTTAAATAAATGACCAAAAAAGACGAGGGAAGCGAACGATTGAATTGTATTTTTGTTGGCGGGGGGGGGGGGGATCGAATGATGGGATAATTATGGTGCGGAAATGGAGGGAGAGTGGAGTAAGTGATTGTAATGATAGCTGATGAGGATCGTAATAAGTGCGGTAAATTTGACGCTGGAGAAAGTGAGAGGGAAAGTGAGAGGGAAAAGGGAGGGAGGAAAGAGAGGGAAAGTGAGAGGGAAAGTGAGAGGGAAAAGGGAGGGAGGAAAGAGAGGGAAAGGGAGGGAGGAAAGAGAGGGAAAAGGGAGGGAGGAAAGAGAGGGAAAAGGGAGGGAGAAAAGAGAGGGAAAGGGAGAGGGAAAAGGGAGGGAGGAAAGAGAGGGAAAGGCATCGATGACAAAGGAAATCCAATTGGAAGCGGATGATAAAGGGCAATTGACAGTGGAAAATAAGACGGAAAGACAAAATTGAGATAAGTCCCGATCTTATAATTTTCAGAGTAGGTGATTGGCATTTGGCCATAGTCATTCACGAAAGTCCAAGTTTTTATTCCTTTTTCTGTCGGATTGTTCAATGTCCGTATGTGGAAAGGGGGGGGGGGGAGGGGGTAAGTGTGCCAAAGATTTGAGAAAATATATTTTGCCACTATTTGAATGTTATGAGAGAGTGAACAGGGAGAAGCTGGGGGGGGGGGGTGTCGAGGCAGGTGGTGGTGAAAGGTGAGAAGGCCGGGGGGGGCAGATGTGAGTGGGGGGATAGGATGAGACAGGGCGAAATTCGGCGTAAAAAGACCCATCGTCAGAGTGAGACAGCCCTCACAATTGACCAGTTTGGGACGACACATTTATTGACCAATTTGAATGTTTACCAAACAATAACCCTAACGAAAAAGAAACAAAAGCGAATTTTCAATCAATTGATGATTTTGTTAAATGTTTTTTTCAGGCAGTGCTCATTAACAATTTGCTGAAGCAGCTCAGACTGAAAGTGGAACAAGCGAACAGAAACCATGGACACGACAATGACAGAAATTACTGAAGAAAAAGAACCCGTTGTGAAATACCAAATGCAAATTATTTGTGTAATAATATGTGAAACTAATTTTAGCAAATTTTTTGTAATCTTTTTATGGAACACCCTAAATCCCACGATACTCCGACGCCTTAGACATAAGAAATCTCTTTCATTGATTTTAAGAACAATTCAAATAAAATTTCGACGTCGTTTAGAATAGAGATGTAAAATAATCGTTTTTGATGAAATGATCAGGTCGTTTCGCCAGCGGCAGTTGATGGAGGTGAAATGGCCGAGGGGACGGCAGGCAGAGGGTACTGAAGCGGTTGCTGTTGTGATGAGTTGACGACGACAGATGAACCGCCGGAAGGAGCAAAATTGGTGCGGATACGGCCAAGTATAGAGTAGAAAAACTTGGAGCACCAACTCAATGTAAAGGATGGACCAAGCACTTGGCCGAGTTGATTGTGAGTCTCGACAAAAGAGGTGGTCAGCGGAGAGACGTAAATTGGGTAACCTTTAAGATTTGGGGATAACACAATCAAAGCGGAAGACGGGACCAGTAACAGACCAATGGGCTGATCAGCAGAACTATTGATTATGTTTCGAAGCACTTGACGAGCATTTTGAATGGACCCCCTCTCGGGGTTTTTGTTCCGCAAGAAGATCAACTCTTGTTGTTGGCCGGCCCAAAACGCCCTCACACACTGAAAAACGTCAAAATAACTGGTGTAAAAAAAAAAAGAAGAAAACAACACCTCCCTGTTCAATTTGATCACTCGCATGTCCAAGTGTCTTCTGTTTAGCATTATTATCTAAAATGGTCAAAAAGAGCATAATTAACGAACTGAAAAAACACGTTTTTCTGTCATTTTTTCTATTAAAACATATTGGACCATTATGTGCTTTGAACCTTATAGTCGCCCTGTTGGCCATCGTCACAGATGTGCCTCAAAGCCAACAAAGACGGTTTATTGCCAAGGATTGCACGTCGCCTAAATAGCGTGTATCCATTGACTAATATAAAAGAAATTTTGTTCATTGTTCACCATTCCGGGTCGTGTTCATGGGAAATAAACAATTGTTTTCGGTATTCTTGGATTAACTCGAAGAGTTCGGCCGGCTCATCCAAATCTACCACAGCAGCGAAGTGATCTTGATGAAGTTTAAGTGCCATTCTAATTGCCGGAGAAACGACAAAGTTGAGAATGTCCAAATCAGCAAAAACCCACTCATCTGCTGGATGCGCGATACGCATATCACCCTAAAAATGTCGAGATGTGTGTGTTTAAAACCCGCTTTTTTTGGGTTGGTGTATAGTATTCAGTTTTTTGAGTGAAGAACTCATTGGCCTGAAAAAAGTTCGGCTGACTCAACACATTTTTTTCTTGAAAAAAAAACGGTGCCATTATAAGAACGGCATCCTATTCGTACTGGGCTGATTTGTATAAGAACGGCATTCTATTCGTACTGGGCTGATCAGACAGCGGTAGGTTAGACAGTCCTTATAGTTATAACACGTAAGCAGTACGAATAGGGTTCTTACCCACTATGATTATATTTTTTTCCGACCTTAAAAAGTGCGTGCATTCCAAACAAAAATGATTCTGCTGCGCTTGAGTGACGATTAAATGCGGCGGTCCCTAAAGCCCTTCGACCAAGCATAGAGAGAGCGAAACAAAATGAAGTGACAAGCGACACATTCTGCGCGGAATTGCAGCCATTTTCAGCAGACTCTTCAGCACCCAATGGCAATGAAATCGAACGTCTCTTTAGGCAATGTTCAATCCATTCGGCATAGATAAGCACGAAACTTTGACGAGACTTGGAAAGAGATGGATTCGTTGCGTTGATGAAATATTGGGAACACTGACCAATCCGCCAAGAGTAATGTCGAAGTCTTCATCATTCGCAGCGCAAAATACGGGGTCGAGGTCGACAAAAAGCGAATTCTTACGGATTGCTGCCAACGCAGTTGAAATGGTAGCATCAGATAACCAAACAGAGAGCTGAGATGAGTCAATGGCGTAGAAAATCATACATTTCACGTAGAGAGAAACGAGCAAACGGCGCAACTCGTGGATCTGTACCAGAATGGGAAAAATGTACGCAGAATCAAACAAAGAGCAACAAACTTGAAGCATGTTCACTGCACTGTTGTCCGAAATGGAATAACCGTCCACCACATATTTCGCGACAGTGACCTCCCAAGCAAGCCAACGCAATGCCCACGCATTATTGAGCAAAAAAAAGAAAAGGAAACAGACATTTAATATATTAAAGGGCGAGGGGAGGGCAGAAGTATAACATTTATGAAAACGCTTAATTTGCTGAGATCAAATAAGCCGAAATAAGCTACAAATTTGGCATGATTTAGAAAAATATGAATAAAATGTAATAATAATGCATAGCTTATTTATTTTTTTGTATGAGGAATAATAACTAATATTCAAATTGCATATTTTGACGAGTCACTAACCGACAAAAAAGGTGACGAGTTCACAGAACAACAACAACAGAAAGTGGCGTTTCTCTCAGCCCAATCTTCGCTGATCGCCTCCATCTCCCGCTGGTGGCAGTACGTGCCACGAAATTCCAAGCCACGAAGCTGAAAAGTGACAAAACCATTGCCACACTCAACCAAATGGACCATGCTAAATGCAAAATGAAGACCACTATAAAGGGCAACAAATGTTGTACCAATTCAAATAGTTGCTGGACAAAATGAAACAATCCCCGGGCTGAACTGTGCAAGCCCAGCGTCCAAGAAGCAAATCGCCAGCCAAGGAAATCTGCAGAGACCTCGTCAGGTGTTCATAGAAAATTGAATTCAAATTCGAGTCGTCAATCAATGGACTTCGGTCCAACTGAGAAGCCAAGCGGAGTTTGGAATGGTCGACTCTGTTCGTGTTATAATCGCGCTCCCAAAATTTGATGGGACGAATATAGGACATAAGAAAAAAGGAAGAACCTGAAGATGTATTCGTTTAAATAGGCTTAAAAGAAGAAAGCGTAAAAACACCGAGAAAAGGATTGAGAGGCGCGGAAAGAATGCTGGAAAGAAAAGCTTGGGCGAGCGTAAGCCCGGAATGGGGGATGCTGAACGGTTGTGCGAACGCATGGAAAGCGGAACCCCAACTGATCTGCCAGGGGGCGACATAACAAAGGATGAAATGGGCCTTCAAAAGGAATTCGCTGAACTTGGACCAGACAATCGTGGCGATGCAAAAAGTGAACAAAGGAGTGGCGAGAAATGAAGCGGAAGAACCATCTAAAATATGAAATAAAAGAAGTTTGTTTTGTCATCATGAACACCTTCATTGGTGTGGCCAAATTTGTCCTTATGAATCAGATAAGTGACCAAAAGAGGAACGTATAGAAGCTTAAAAGGGAACGCACAATCAGCATGAAAAGAAAATGACAGAACAAACATTTGGCTGAGCGTAACCGGTACGAGCCAATCGAAAAGCGCAAATGGTCAACACCAAAATGGGAAATGGACCATTCCATGCCATCCCGGAAGTGCTCATCAAAGAAATTGTCAAAAGAGGAAATAACTAAAGGAAATTGGTTAAAATGTCCAGAAGAATTCATACCAAAGAAAGGTTTCCCATTTCTTACCACATTCTTTTCTCCGCTGACCATCCATACGTGAATCTTCTCGAAAATGGTCACTTTCGCTTCTTTTGTCGGCTCAAATTGGCCATACTCATGAGAGCGCAAAATGGGACGAGCAATAAGTTTCCATGGGTTTTTTGCACGCATTTGGGGATAAATGTAATGATTCAGCAGAGAAATGAAAAAGGAAGAAAAAGCAAGCATAAGCTGAAAGAAAAAGTGAAAGGAAATGATGGAATTCAAAAAAAAAAAAAACCCCACTTGGAAAAAAGGTTGCCCAGTTTGGAAGAGAAGAGTACGATGCAATCCAAAACTAAATTGAAAAAAGTTTTAATTTAAAAATATATACGACTTAATTATTTACTCTAATATATTTATATATATTTGTGTATAAATTACAAAAGCAAAAATCGAAACGTAGCGCTGAACAAATTGTGTTGAGCTCGAAGGATAAGCGTTTGCGTCGACGACTCTTCCAATGTCTGTTCCTCCTCCTCTTCCGTCGTCTGCGGTTTGCTCCACTCTTTTGCTGTATTCTCTTCTTTATTTTTTTCTCCCTTTCTTGCCCTTTCTTTTCCTTTCGACGCATTTCTTCTGGTCACCGTATTTTCCCCATCGTTCGTCAAAATGCAACAATTGAGCAACTTTTTGGACGGTGATTGGTCATTCAAAGTCACTTGCGAAGAATGCTCCAGTTGGGTTTGTCTTTCCTTTTGAGAATTCTGCAATTTTCTCGCTGCTGTTGTTGAAGTGCCAGCAGTTGTTACGTTTCGCCAAATCGAATCCCATAAAAATGTGCCAAAATGGTGGGCACTTGACTCACTGAAACGCCATGAAAAAATAATCGTTGCCAAAAAAACAACGGAAAAAACAAACCGTGAAAGGAAATAGGCGATTGCATTGGTAAGCGAAGTAAAAATGGAAAACCCGACAGAATCAACGCAATTGTTGTTGCGAGAAAAAAGTTGAACAATTGTGACCACACCCACCAAAACAGAAACAGAAAAAACGCTTCGACATAATGAAAAAATGGAAGATACAAGCGAGAGAGACGCAGTGGCACCTGTTCATCAGAGTGATTAGAAGAAAAATTATCATTGAAAGTGATTAAATTTACCAAAAAGATGCATATCCATTTGTTCCAGCAAATGCATACACAGCGTATTAACCTAAAAAGTTTACTATTTAATGATTTAAACATATTTATGGCGTAAACAACCTGTGGGAGAAGTCCTAAGGTAAAAACCAACGGAAGAAAAAGCAAAAAATCGGCACAAAAGTCATGCAACGACAAATGTAAAGGAGCATTTGAGTAAAGACGAAGCCAAGAAGGATGCCAATCTATGGAAGTTTGGACGGAGAAGGTCGTCCAGTTGAGAAAAAGGACAATTGAAGAGAGAATGACAAAGTAAATTGGACGAGAGTAAGCGACCTTTAAAAGAGCAAATGCTTAGAGCATTAAAATCAAATTACCAGCCAATTGAAACCGTGGACGGGCGAAGCCGAGTCGGGTTGGACACTTTTGAGGAGGGAAAACTGTGGTAAAAAGGGATTTAAACGGACAAAAATTAGATACAAATTCACTTGAGCCCCGGCGACAGTAAATGCAAAAAATAACAGAGAGACTTCGGAATAAACCCTCCGATAAAGCAAAAGTAAGGCGAACAGAGCGACAAAAAGTGCCAAAAGAATGTCAAAAGAAAAGGAAAAGACAGAAAAATTCCTATCGAAAATTGTGACAAGAGAGAGACGATCGAACTGCAAAATATCAAATTATTAAATGGAAAACCATTTTTAACTTCGGCTTACCTTCAATGTAAAAGCCCGTCGCAAAGAGTCATTACAAGTAGACGCTCCCTTTTCTCTTCCGAAGGGCCACCAATTCAACCAATTAGGCAGCATTAGCCTGTAGCAATATTTCTGGCGGGGACGACTCGTCAGTGCATCGCGAACCGAATGATAGAAAAGAATGCTGGAGGGCAGAGGGCGGCCCATTTGGAGGTCGTTTAACAGCCGAAAAGGAGACCCTAAAAGAAAGGTCGAGAAAAGGGGATTAATCATTGAAAACATTGCTTAATGCTTTAAAAAATCAGCAAAATTTTGTGTCTTGCAAAAAAGGTAATTGAGGAAGAAACCACCAAACCCCAAGCCAAACTATGCTAAAATGTGAGAAATGACCAGAAGAAGGCACCTTCCATTCTTTCAATGACATTCCAAGCAGTGACTATCGGTAAGCGTTCTGAACGTGTCCTCGAGTGAGAGACCAATCTCGGGATGGAATCCAATTCTCCTGTAGTAGGATGGCAAAGACGCTGCATTAACGTGAGTTGACTGCTACAAATAATTTTTGAACGGACAAGAACGGAAAGTTTACGAAAAAGGGGTGCATTTGATCCCACCTCCTATAAAAATTTTTTTTTGCCAAATCAGTTTTTTACCCGGAGAACGCATATCAGCAAACTTCTGTGGGCAAATCGGTTTTGGGTTTAAGCCTTAGTAAAAAATTTGCCGACTCCCCCCCCCCCCCTTCCTGTTTTGCTTGCCTCGAGTCCGACGATCTTTGACTTCTTTGAACGGTTGGCTCCGCTACTGAATTTGATGGTTCGTCCGCTTCGACCGTTGTCTCAACTCCGTGCAATGCATTTGTCCGTAACAAATTAATAGGCGATATGTATCGACTGGCCTCATCAGAGGAAGAACTTTGCTCTGCTGGTATTTTTTCCGTTGTGTGATCGACGCTCGAAAAGGATTCTGAGGACGAAGACATTGACAATCGCTTCCGCGTTTGACCGTTCTCGACATCTCTGACGGAGGATGTGTCGATTACATTGACCATTGTCGGTTGCTCTTTGTACGATTGGTCGTTATTGCTGTCACACACTACATTTCTTAATGTTTCACAACTTGGTTTATCCAACAAGGCAGGCACATGCTTAAGCGGTTGTGCAGTTCCGGAACCTTAAAAATTGGGTTTAAATAAATCAGAAAAACCCACTCACTCTTTGGCCCAAACCAATAAGTGAGCCAATTGCCCCGTTCATCCTGAAACGCATGCACAGCGCCAGAACTTGTGTCCATCGAATCAATGGCAAGATGATGTGTTAGGTAATCCGAACTTCCTGCATTTGCTTCGTTGGAAAATGTATCTTTGTGTAAAAAGGTCCTCTGGCTATATAAACAGAATTGATGGTTTGAAAGGAATGGGAAATCCACAACTTTAAAATGGATATAAGAATTCAAAACTGACTTTTCTCCGATGCGATCATCGTCACCAATCAGTGTTTTTGTCCCGTCTTTCATAAGTCGGTTCATCCGTACTGATTCTATGGCATCCATTGCTTCGGGATGTTTGGCAATCAGTTCCTCGAGGAATTTCGTAATTTGTCTTTTCAAGTCTTCTGTTTCTGTCACATTCCCAGATTGGATTGCTTAACCAATCACCAAACTTTTGCAATTTCACAAAAAATAATCACCGAAATCCACCGACTTTTCTTGAATTGTGTCGGGTAACAATGCTTTCTCTCTTTGTGTATGTCCTTTAGTAATGTTTATGTTCCCAGGTTTTTGCATGTCTTTTGAGACATTCTGTGGTGTTGAAAATAAGCTAGAAGAGCAGCACGGTTCCTGCTGCTCAGAGTCAACGTCAGTCGCTTCATCCGTCTGACGATTTTCTTTGAAAACAGCTTGTTGCAGATTTGTACCTTTATCATTCGTAAAAAATCACTTGACAACTGCTGGCGGTGCATGTTAAAGTCCGTTTCATCCATTTCTGATTGGTCAACAAATACTCCCGAAGGCAAATGGTCCGCACGGTATTTGGCCTTAATGCATTCAAATTTACCTCGTCCATTTTTTCTCTTCCAACCTCAGTTTCAATGTTCGCATACTTTCTCAATTCCCTTTGGTTCTTTGCTGAATTGTTCCTCCCAATTGCCGCCGACTCACCACTCAGTTTTTCTGTGCTTACGCATTTTTTAGCGCGCCATTGCTGGCCAAATGTTTCGAAACATTCGATGGGTGAGTGTTTTCTGATAACGATGTTGGCTCGGTTATCTTTGATTGGCTCTGAAAATTTTCGCACTTTTCTCTGTTGTTGGCATGGTGTTTTCTAAAAGAGGCAAACGTTGGTAAAAGCAGTCTATAGCCTATTGATTACCTTCGGTAAGAGTTCAAAACAGTCAGCAGTGTGTGAAAGTGCAGCGGCAACCGATTGTCTGCCTTTCCGTCGGTTGTTCGTTAAGTTTGGCAGGTTATTTACTGAATTCAAGTCGGAGGTTGAAGCTGAGTACCTCGACTGGTCTGACCCTCCATGTTTATTCTCGTCAACAAAAATTGCTGCTGAATTTCCTTTTATGTGACTGAAGGATGGCAATGAATGATAATTAACGGAGCGTTTCCTAAACAAGCAAAATAAACCTATTGAAATATGTCAATGGTTTCAGTTAGTCAGTCTATTGCCTTTTTCGGCGTTGCTTTAATGACGCAAGTTCATACTCAATCCTTTTCTTCTCAACGCTTTCTTCCAATTTTGTTTTACTTTCATCGCTTTGTTCGCTGTTATTTGCGTCAGATTTGTTCTTCAAACGGTTAAAGCTCCCGCGTATATCGACCATTTCAATTGTCTCCACCGCGTTACTTTCGGTTGCTCGGGCATTAATCGAAGAACCAGAAAAGCGATCGGCACAATGCTGTATATTATAAATGGTTTTTGAAAGAGCCTTTGATAAAATTAAAACCTGAGATTCTTCTTGCAAATCCTCGGTATTCTTTTTTGCTTTGTATTTAATAGGCTGAACAGTATCGAAAATGTGGTGAAGATATGCAACGGATAATTTGATGAACACAAAAAGGAAACCAAGAAGAGTTAAATAGCCGACAGCATAACCATAATTCGGCACATCATCACTCGCGTTGATTGAAAGACCGAACAAAATCGGAAGAAGAAACAAAAGTGACCAGATGTACAAATGAAGTGTGTTACAAAATAAAGAATTCGCCGGTTCATAATACCATCCACCAGTCAGAGAAGCCCAGATACCCTCTCGAGCAACGCTCGTAATGTGTCCACCAAATGCCATTTTCATCCAAATAACTGTGTATTGATTAAAAAAAATAAATTTTTATTATAATAATTTGTGCATTAAAAGTTGAGACAAAAACGAATTAGTCGAAAAGAATCGTTTTTTACCAAAAATGGCATTTACAGTCACGGTCAATAAAAGATTTTTTTAGAACTGGCAAAAAAAATTTGGTTCAAAGGGAAAAAATGTTTTGCACCGTGCTAGGACGAAGTACGCAAAGTGCAAATGATCAAATAAAAAGAAAATAATTATTTAATAAAATAATTAATTATTTTATTATTTAGCATTTAAAAAAATTTAATTATAAAAAAGAATAATGTTTATTATCATTAATAAAAATATCACTAATTCGGGAATTTAAAAATTAAAATACACCCCTAAAGGTCGTATTTTTGAGTTCAGCCCCCGCCCCCCCCCCCCGAAGCCAAGGGTCTGGCTACGCCCTTGGTTCTGACCCAAAAACCCAGTATTTAGGGGGTGTAAAAAAAGTCTCGTAAACTGAAATAAAATACCGAGAAAATTTCCCGAATCGAGAACCGAGACTCTCATCAGGCAGCTCCAGTGTTCTATCAGTTTGGAAGATTGTTGAAATTTTTAGTCTCTAAGATCTCGGTACCGAACGGTACAAGAAAGACATCTCTAATTTTCGTAAAAGCACAATTATTTATGTGTAATCTTGAAAATTTGATGAATTTTCTGGCAATGAAATTTTTAATCGAAAAACTAATTTGAAAATTTGGATCATTCTTTTGTTTTAAAATGACGGCGAAGGAAACTATCTATTAATTAAAGTTACAATAATTTAAAATAATTAATTATTTTGTTAAATAATTATTTCTTTTTATTTGATCACTTGTACTTTTCGTACTTCGTCCTAGCACCGTTTTGCACGTCGTACATTGTAGAATTTTTTCAGCTCCCATTTTTAAAACAAAAAAAGTTAAGAATTTTTAGTTTTTTTGTAGTCTAAAAAAATTACGGGCTCAAAGTTTTGATCGTATAATTAATTATATTACAGCAAAATGGGATAATTTTCGGGAAAAAAACTTATAAAAAAAAATTTCTTCTACATTTTCTGGTTTTCGTGTTTTTCTTAATATTATTGGGGAAGGTTTGTGTGGTAAAAATTTCAGCTCTCTTAGTCCAAAGTAGGTGAAATGCCAAAAAAAATCTTGAACGTAAAATTTTGTTACAGACTGTATGCTGTGATCTGAAAACCCGGAAATGGCTTAAAAGCTGGAAAATTTTGGAAAAATCCTAAGGGGTTGCAAAAATTTTTTTGTATAAGCCCATTAGAAGCTCAATTCTACAGATTTGCTTTTGGGATGGATGGTGGTTTTATGATTTGTCTCCATGAAGGTGGGTTTTTACAGTATTCCAGTCCCCCGATTTAGAGTTTTCAAACCGAAAAATGAATTCGAACTAATAAAAATGAACCGATATAAAAACGAATTTGTTTTATCCATTTTACAACAAATTGAAGCAAATCAGTCGGAAAAGAACATTTCATAGACACCGGAACAATCAAAAAACGGAATTGCAATTTCATTATCAAGTTCGAATGTTTCGTTGTACGACAGATGTAATTTAATTGGGTTCTGTGACCAGAAAAATATGACAATTTTGAGCGAGTCGACAAAAAGTGCTGCTCAATCATTTTTTAGTAAAGTTCTTATTTTTGGCCCCAAATTCTGTTTTTGGACTGGATGTTCTTCTGATGCTTTATTGCCAAATTTCTTATTTCAATTCAAGTTTATTTTATTATAATATAAGAACAAGGAAAACATATGTACGTATTATTGAATGAACAAAGAGAGATTACTTCGTCGTGAACTAAAATTGCTTATGCTGATGAGATAGACTTGGAAATGGCGAATTCGGGGGATGGTATGTAATTACCCAAAAATACCTGAGTGTTCGGGAGATATACAAAAGATCAGACAAAAAGGTTAACGATCGAACTGTCATTTGGGCATTCATTTAGGCACTCAAAATGTGCCAACTTTTGTGGCAAAAGCTTAAAGTTTTTGAAACCGTTTTCTGTACTGTAAACTTAAGAGCGTAATCAAACACCAAAAGCGAAGAATGTCTCGCCCAAACGACGCGATCCGTCCGCGGATAATTTTCTTTTTTTTTTTTGTTTTTCTCATTGGGGGGGGGAGGGAGGGAGAAGTTGTATTTGTTGTAAGTGTTAAGTGACCCGTCCATTTCTTTCTTTTCATCATTCCATTTGTTCTGCTCATTGTCAGTTTCTGCTTCTGCTGATTACACTTTTAATCCGACTTTCGGGCATTGAATGCGTCCGATGGTACGGACGAATGGACCCGTAATAGCGCAGGAGGAAGTTGCGCGTTTGTCGCCGACTGAAATGGCCACCCGAATGGCAAGTGGGGCAGAGGAACAGAGGAGGGAATTGGTATTTGACAAATTGCGGGTCCTAAGGGAGGGGGCGGGGGGATTCACGATGCTTAACAGAAGTGGCGGATGTAACGGATGGCATCCGCTGAAAAAGCACCTCGGTAACATCGCCGTGCAACCGCGCATTGACGATATTGTGTGCCCTCCACAAGTACATGACCATGTCGTGGAGACGGTTCACCTGCGCAATTAGCGTTATTATACTCTTTGGTCCGTTTTGGTGGAACAACTCCAAAATCGGCTCACTCTTTGTTCGTTCATTGGAAAGAGTTCAGTGGTCATTTTCATGAAGTGCCTTCGGCAGTGCTCACATCCGAAGAAAGTGTTGACCCATCCCTGAATGGCACGCAATGGCAGCAAAGGGTTGAAGGAAAGGCGTTCTGAAAGGGGGACTTCACCTAACGACGGTATTCAAACAAAAATTGTTGTGTCAAATATGTGCTAAGAATGACCCTTTACTGCATCCATATAAGCGTGGACGGTAAGTGCGTGAAAAATGGTCCAAAGGCCACAAGTGTAGCCACGGAATTCGGGGGAAGAACCGGCACAGTGCTGCCAAGAGGCATTGGAAGGGAAGGGACTGCCGAAGACACGCTAAAAGAAGGTGTTCGTGGTAAGAAAGGGTACAAAAGGCAGGCGGTGCCCGCCCTTTCCATTTATTTGATCGCTTTTGCCGCCCCCCGCGCACCCTCTGCCCCTTTTGTCCCCTCGCACCTCCACATTTTCAAATTGGTTTCGCCATTCTCTCGCCGTGACTATCTCCGGTTTCCCTTCCAAGAATTGCTTCAAATGCGCAAACACTTGTCGCGCCCGGGCGCTTCTCTGTAATTTGTTCACCTCCGGCGATCGTTTGGCCACTTTTTGGATTCTTCGCATTGTTTCATTGGTTTGATCAAAAGTTTTTACGGGAAAATGCTGAAGAAATTGGAAAAATGAAAACAAAAGGCAGAGACTGCTGAATGAGCGATTGATTACCTCAAAGAGAACAACAACGAAATTATATAAACGGCGGAAGCGATCGGCACGGATCACTTCGTCCATTCGAGTCACTTCGTCGAGCAGTGCCATTCTGACCTAAACCAAAGAGAGGAGCGGATGAGGCGGGAAGGAGCAATTACCGCCTTTAGCAGATCGGTCTCTGACACAAAGTACAACTGTTTACAGCTGAAACAAAAAATGAAACGACGGCGGCGGACAATGGCAGCCAAAGGACCGACCGATCGGGGAAACGTTCACAGTCGACGACATCGACGTGGGGACGCACCGATTGGGTGCTCTTTTGCTGTTCAGTGTCCAAAGAGATGAAATTCCCTTCAGGGGGGGGGGGGAGAAGTATAAATATTTCCACAATCATCTCAGACCACAGTGATCTCTCTCTTTCCATTTATTTTTCTCTCTCTCTTTCTTTCTCTCCCTCTCGCTTTTCCTTTTCCATTATCTTTTTTCGTTTCCCACTCCTCTGCTTCCACTCTCTCACCTGGCTGCACTCTCTGCATCGCTTCGTCAAGAGTGCTTGCTCCCTGAAATCTGTCCGAAACATTATATTCTCATCTCCGTTTTAAGCTCTTACTGATCCATGAAGATGGACTGTTGGTCGTCTCTCTTGAACATGGCCACATAAGGAAATTTTGTGATAGCTAAATCATGCGCCGATAATCAGTCAGTCCACGACGCTTCCCCGACGGGTGGGGAAGGGGGAGAGGCGGGTGAGGGGTGAGGTAGGCGGAAGGGGAGGGGGTGAGGGAGGGACTCGGATTACCGTATTTATTCGAATAGATCCCCCCGGGGGTATTTATAGTTCAACCCCCCTCAAAAGGGGGGCTCTAATCGAGAGGGGGGCTCTACTCGAGAGGGGGGCTTTATAGATCAACCCCCCTCAAAAGGGGGGCTCTAATCGAGAGAGGGGCATTTATAGTTCAACCCCTCTCAAAAGGGGGGCTCTAATCGAGAGGGGGGCTCTACTCGAGAGGGGGGCTTTATAGTTCAACCCCCCTCAAAAGGGGGGCTCTAATCGAGAGGGGGGCTTTATAGTTCAACCCCCCTCAGAGGGGGGCTCTACTCGAGAGGGGGGCTCTACTCGAGGGGGGGGGATCTATTGGAATTACGGTATTTCCCGCCTCCCCGCCGTCCTATTCACAATCAATCCAAGCACTATAAAAAGCTGATGCCAATGAACAGTTTCTTACCCAACATCGGCACAAGTGGTGAGTTTGAAAATGCCCTTCTCACTCCGATTTGTTGTCGATTCGGATAAAGATCGAGAATGGACTTAATTGGAACAAAAGAGGCCATTTTTACTTTTTTGCCATTACTTGGACTCCAACAGTGTCAAACTGTTCAAAGATTATAAGTAAAAAGTTGGCAGATGGAGCAATGCCCTGCCAAAGGTCCTCGAACCGAGTGTTACTGAACCATAATGAATAAAGTAAAACGCCGCTAAAGGTGCTCCAACTGACACATTCACTTCCAAATGGCGAAAATTGGGCCAATTCGAATAGGAAAATCGGTTGTATTCGTTCAGTATCTAAATGAGCTTCATTGTCTCCATTGATTGTCTTGACCAATCGCAAATTGTCTTCTCTTCACCTTCGTCGCCAATTGATCCCTAAGGTTTGTGCCCGAATGCGCGGGTTCCATCAAAATGCCATCGCTCACGGAATTGGCAGACCGAGGAAAATATTTGATCATCGGAAAATAGGCAACCGAATTTGAACGACAAATTTGACCATTGAAAGTGTCGGCACAATTCACCGCAGCAACCTGAAATGGGAGAAGATCAAACAGTGGCGCATGTTCTGCTCGGATGGACACTTTCGTTCGTACCTTTACGACTTCGCTCCATCGCTTCACCAAAGAAGCGAATTGGCGATAAAAAGGAGCAAACGCACGACAATGACCGCACCTGAGAAATGGAAATGAGCAAACATCGGAGAAATTGAACAGCAAAAACTGACCAATCCGCATAAAACTCCACAACAATTGCGGTGTCTCGGCTAGGCTCAAAAACTGTGTCCGCAAAAGTGCTTTGGTCAAGATGTCTTAAAACAGAAAACATTGGGAGGATAGCAAACGAACGGACAAAGGACCAACAGAATGGGGTCGATGCCGGGCTGGTAGAGAAGCGGGTTGCTGCCCTGGGGCACGTAATTCACAGAGGCCCTGAGGGAATGGCCAAATTGGAAGGGCAACAAAAGGAAGAGCAATGGGAGGGAACAAGCCGAAGAAGCAAAGGGCGGTTTCATTTGACAAAACATTCAACAATTTGTCTTAATTTGGTTGAAAAAAAAGAATGAGTAAAAAGGGAGGAGAGGTTTTTTTGTTTTTATTTTGAATGGCAAAACAAAAAGTCCTAAGGGGTCGCTTGGTCTGACGGTCGACTGGTGATGATGAATGATCAGATCAGTCAGTGCTTCCCACTGAACATTCCGACCCCGGAGGAAGCAAAGAGCAATTGGCGTGGTAAAAGCAAAAAGAATGAAGCGGATGAATAGAAATCGAAGAATGCGAATTTGAAATAGTGAGGGACGAAGGCGAAAAGGGGAAAAGAGGGGAAAAACTAAGGGAAAGAGACAAAAAGAGATGAGAGGGAGGGGAGAAAACTAAGGGGAAGAGACAAAAAGGAGGGGAGAGGGAGGGGAGAAAAACTAAGGGGAAGAGACAAAAAGGAGGGGAGAGGGAGGGGAGAAAAACTAAGGGGAAGAGACAAAAAGGAGGGGAGAGGGAGGGGAGAAAAACTAAGGGGAAGAGACAAAAAGGAGGGGAGAGGGAGGGGAGAAAAACTAAGGGGAATAGACAAAAAGGAGGGGAGAGGGAGGGGAGAAAAACTAAGGGGAAGAGACAAAAAGGAGGGGAGAAAAACTAAGGGGAATAGACAAAAAGGAGGGGAGAGAATGCGTTCATTTTGCCGAAGCAAATTGTCGGTTTGTTCGTGCATGGACAGCAGTGATCATTCATTTGTAATTGAATCACCAAGAAACTGAAAAAGCATTGAATAGAACGGAGGAGGAGGGGGGGGGGGGGGAAAGGACATATTATGACGAATGATGGAGAAGAAGAATTGGGACGCAATGATTGTGCTAAAAAGCAGACTCAAGGAGGAACAATTAGAACAAAAGCGGCAACATAAAGGACGGGGGGAGGGAGGAGGGCGCGACCCGGGGGGGGGGGGGGGAAGTCGTTTCTATTCGTTTTCACTTCTCTCTCTCTCTTCCTTTCCCGTCAACCTTCAACTTCCGTCCACCCCCACCCGTTTTAGGCCATTAGCCAAGGCGTGTTCCATTCCATGCTGTACCCTGCTTCTCCTCCTCGCCCTCCCCCTTTCCCCCGCCCCTTTCTCTCCCCCCCCCCACTCTTTCACCTTTGCACCCCCTCTCTCTCCTTCCCCTCTCTCTGCTTCTCCTCTCTCTCCTTCTCCACTGTCTCCTTCTCCCCTCTCTTTCTTTCCCTTTCGTTCCTCCCCTCGCCTGCTTTTCCCCTGCTTCGTCGTTTGTCCCCCTTCCTTTACTTTTTGACTCTTTTAATTTCCTTCCTTCAAATTAAGCATTTTCCTTGCGCATTTTCTTTGTCATGTAATTTTTGACTGCATGCGAATGAAATGGAAGAAAATAAGGCAAATGGAAGTTATTGGGACAAATCGACTGCATTTAATTCGTTACGCAATGAGTCGCGCTCATTTCGTAGAAAAAGTTAGGTAAGCGGGAACAAATGGGAACGGACAAGGCAAAGTTTGAAAGGGTAAAAAAAGAAAGAAATAAGTTGGATTTGGTAATAATTGGGGTGGGCGAGAGAGAGAGAGAGAGGGGGGAGAGAGAGGGGGGGGGGAGAGAGAGAGGGGGGAGAGGGGGGGAGAGAGAGAGAGGGGGGGGAGAGAGAGGGGGGAGAGAGAGGGATTAAAAGGGATGGCGACACAAACGGCGAGAAAAAGGAAGAAGCGAATGTAGGAAGTGGAGAAGAAGTGAACGACAACAAGCTTATTTAAGGCACATTTTGAATTGTGAGCTATGTTTGATGAGTAAATGACGGAGAGGAGCACATTCCCTCACCCCTCTTCCCCTCCTCCTCTGTTCCTCCTCCTCCTCCCCCTCTCCCCTTTCGCCCTCCTCTGCTGCTTCTCTTCTGTCGATGTTGCTTCAGCATTTCGCCCTTCTTCGTCCGCTGTTCAGTCCAATGGATGGAATGCTCCTTCTCCCTCAATCCTTCCGTCTCAATGACAGTCCCAACATCAGCAATCGATCTGACTGTAAATAAACGGAGGGACAGGGAATGGAAACCCAAAATTTGTTTATGGAGAAGGGGCGGGGGTAAATGACGTGGAAGAGAGAGTGTATAAGGTTTAAGTGGGCGGGGGGATGGGACGGAAGTTCTTTTTTTTGGGAATTGCTGAAAAAAAGGGGCGGAGGGAAAGAGGCCACAACATTTAGGACCCAGAAATTTCAAAGTTGATATTTTAATGAACAGATTTTGACTCATAAAAATATTTTGGGAGAAAGTTCCAAGAAAAAAAAGAGAAAAAATGGGTGAAAGAATTTATGAAACCGATTAAGAAAAGTTGTCTAAAATTACCGACCGGGGAAGAGTGAGGGTATCCCCGTTTTCAGGGATGAGAAAATAGGAAACGGGGATGGGTTGAAAACGACCTGGTTTCTCTCTCCCCCCCCCCCCGGCGGCCCGTCCCAGCTGCCACCGGTTACCCCACATTTGTGCCCGAAATCAGAAGGGCCCTTTTCGGATTTTTGCGCTCAGACTTTTGCGGATACTGATCAAAATAATTTAAGTATTTATTTTATCCACTAAGCATGAATTAATTATTAACATTTTTATTTTCGAAAAAGGTAGGGCCGCGGAATTTTTTCGTTTCGGTTTAGTAATACTGCTTTTCTCACAGGCATTTTCAGATTTTTTCGTGTTTGATACTTTGTCAATTTTTTTTTAAACCTCGCGATTACGCCGTTTTTTTTCTGCAACTCACCTTTTTTTTTTGTTTAGATAAAAGGAATGTGGGCAAAATAAATAATTTTTATAACGCAATTCATAAAAGGAAAGAAAAATAATTTATAAAAAACGACTTAGAATGCGATGCGTTTATTTTCCTGCTGAGGTTAAGGAAAAGAAAAACACGAAAAAGTGTATCATTTGGGGGCTCTTATACAGTTTAGGGGCCATCTTTTTTTTTTTTGCGTTTCAATGCAAAAAATAGTTTTATAGGTTTTCAGGGTCGCTGATCACGATCCCCGCATCCATTTCGAACCCCAAATCTTTTTCGAACGGCTTTCATCCCAAATCTCTGATTGAATTCTAAAGTCAGAGTTTCTCTGGCGAAAACAGTTTGGGGATTATAATTCTGTCTTTTTTAACTTTTGGTCTCAAGTAAGTGCTATGTATCCATGTGAACAAGTACCATAAATGTGCTGTTGTCTACTAATTGCCGGGATCGTGATCAGCGACCCTGAAAAACTATAAAACTATTTTTTGCATTGAAACGCAAAAAAAAAAGGTGGCCCCTAAACTGTATATGAGCCCATTTGGGCTCTAATTACGTGTGTGATTGTCGGATTTAGCGAAATTGGATGGCATGGAACACTAGAACTGTTGGGCGGACTGGATTAGGACATCGGAGGTGGAGGAGGGAGCGAGGCATTATGTGATGACCACATTCCCGGCAGATGGAAGGGCTCTTCATCGGGAATAACGAGGGATGGAGAGGAGAGGGAAGGGCTGTCTGTTCAAATCATCTATTTTCACTCATCCATCCCTCATCCACTCACCAACGCCCGTCGGATGCGCAAATCGGAGCATTGCGGGCGGAGATTTCTCATTTCATTAATTATAAGATGGATGGGCAGAACATAGAAAATGGGACAGAAGGTGCTTATATCATCGGAAGTAAGACAGAAAGGAACGCTGGAAGGAATCCGAGCGAACTAATCCATATTTAAAGATTCGTTTAGTTCAGAGATTCCATCGAAAATTTCCCGGAATAAGTACATCGCTGGTCATAAGTTTTTGGGGAAAACTTTTTTTAAAGCTTAATCTTGCGTTTTATTCATCAAAATCAGTAGCACGGCATATTTTCTGCTCCAATTTTTTTGAGCAATTCCAACGTTGAAACCGCGATTCGCTAATAATCAATTCAATTTTGTGTCTTCTTTTGGGAAATTCCAAAAGGATTGAATATCCGGCGGGAAAATTCTACGGCCAAAAACTCATACGGATGGTTGTCAGATAGCTACGAAAGCCTGCCACCCAACTTAAGATTGGTAACTATCATTTCGTCACTGAAACTTTTTTTTCCCAAAAACTATCGAATGATACTAAGAATACTTATTTTAGTGGCTACCGGACGTTTCGACAATGACCGTTTCGACAACGACCGTTTCGACAATGACCGTTTCGACAATCCGTTTCGACAATGACCGTTTCGACAATAAAACAAAATTTTAAAAATTAATTTAAAAAATTAATTCAAATTTCTGCCAAATGGTATGAGATAGTTCGAAGATAACGCAGTGGGTCGTCAGCACGCTGCTGGTATTCAGCGAACACCCGCTGAAGATTATGATCCTGTTGTAAATAAACGGCTTTTCTTTTAAGTCCTTTTCCCCGGATGCCGTTTGCAGGCGCATTTTCAAAGTCTTGGACAATGTTCTCCCACCGCTTAAACTCCTTTTGCATACGCTTTACAAAAATGCTGAATAATGGCTTTCTGGCAAGAAGTGACCCCCAAATGAGGTGCCACCCTTCTAAAGAATTATTTGTTCTTGAAAGTCCGTCTTGGATGCGGGTTGTTAGATTCCATAGCTAAATTAATAAAATATTTTGGAATAATTAGAACTTAAATGCCTCAATCGGAAACAACGCATTTCGACCATGCAAATTTTCGTGTTCAATCCATGCTCTCAGCCAACCATCACAACCATCACCATAATTAGCTTCTTCCTCTCCACGCATTATTTGATTGTGTGCAATAACAAATGCCGGTCCAATATATGTAAGTATTTTGTCATCTTTGTTGTTTTTGTACCGTGCATGAACACCCGGCAATGATTGTATGTGCTTATAAAGTGCATTTCCAAGATGAAAAACGCACCCTAGAGGATTTTTAATTTTTGACTTTAATTTTTTATCATACCAGTTATTTCCGCTTGAGGAAATACTTGGCGAATAGCGGTAATTTAGGCTGCTTCAAAATCAGTCATGACTTTTTGAGGGTTCCAATCCCCAATGGCATTTTGGATTGCTTCAAATACACGAACATATCCTTGAACATGTTTAGTAGGTAAACAAGCAAACACGCAAGGAATGGCACATGAATCCACTACAGCATGAACCGTATACAGTTGGCCGAAACCGCGCGGCGAAGTCTATAAATAATGAACATACAATTTATGAAAAACAGAACAGTGATAACTTTAAATGTTCCGTCGATTGACATTTCATTATGATAAGTGCCAAGCATTCGAAGTGAATTCGGCGTTGCAAATGCAATGATTTTTCGTTGTTGGCCACACAATTTCAATTATTTCATTAAGCAGAACTGTGGCTTCCAAATAATTTGGGATAATTATTTGTAATGGGTTTATGGCATCCAATCCCTGATCGCCCATTTGCTCGGCAGCTTTACGCCTGGCACGCCGAAAGACTTTCCCCATCGCAGAGCTGGAGGGTGCGTTTACACGACCTTCAGCAGAAAGTGCAGCCCTCGCTTCATCAATGGCATCTCTTGTTTGAACAGGATTATGTTCTCTTGCTAATTCCTTTAAACGATCAGAAGCCGTGCGCACCTAATATATAATCAGAGCAAATCAATTTTCCTTAAAATTTTTACTTCATTTTTGTTCAAATTTGCATTGTGACAGTGGTTTGCATTCTTGATCCAACCCAATTTAAAACGTGTCCCTTCCATTTCGTGCCATCGTGAGTGAACGTAAATTCGCCCGGCACAGTAAGGGGGCCGCTTAAATAGTATGACAAAAGGGATTTTTAATCTAATAACGCTTACACGTGGACATCTCCAATATTGAACACCATCAACTAGCGCTGAATCTTTTTCAAAAGCATATTCGAACCCATCCCTCGACAAAAAAGAAACATCTCTCTTTGATTTCACTTCGATAAACTGGAGAAGTGCCGGGTTTTCAACCTGCGAAGCGGCTGAACTGCTTGAACTATTCCATTCGCCATCCTCCGAAGATGAAAACATGTATCCGTATTTAAAAAAAATTTGGGCTCACAAAAGGGCGAAGTTATTATTGAATGATTTAATTTAACAACAGATTTCTTTACCGACCGTCGCATCTTTTAACATATTCAATTTTTCACAATAACAAAATTATGCATAAATTATCTGATGAACGACTGGAGAAATGTTGATGTGAACAATTTTGTGAATGGAGAATTCTTTTTGACAACTTTAATTATTTAAATAAAAAAAAATTATTTTTATTTTATTTTATTTTATCATAATTTAAATTGATGATAAATCTACTCTTTATTATTGTAAGAAGGACAGAAGAGTAAAAAAGGAATTATTTTTAAATTTAATTGGCATTGCCATCAAATATTTCAAAAATATTGTCGAAACGGTCATTGTCGAAACGGGTTGTCGAAACGGTCATTGTCGAAACGGTCGTTGTCGAAACGGTCATTGTCGAAACGTCCGGCCACCATTTTAGTTGCCTCTGTTATATCCAATCCAACGACGCTAAACTGGCCCACGCTAAAACGGCCACGTTAAACCAGGGCTTCGATATGTTCTGATTTATCAGATTGGTTCTGATTTAGAGGGTCCAAATTGACAAAACAAAAATGTTCCAATTTGTCAGTAATGTTCTGATTTCAGCTATATTTTGTTGTTTTCAGTGATGAACTGTCAGTGGCGTAACGATCAATGACGAAATGATGTGGTAAAAAGACGATTCGTACTATTTTAATTCTTTTTTCTCTGTTCTATTAGGTAAAAACACTATCTCGCTTTTTTCTGTTCTATGCTTACTACATAATATCGTCCATGATTGGTCATCCTTTTTCATAATTGCTAATATCATACAGTTCGCTCCGTCTCTTTATCCATTTACATTTTCTTACACATCGTCAAATATTCGTTCTGTTGCACTTCAATCGCTCTCTTATGTGACACTTCCACTTTAAGTCGTTCCAATTCCTTCTGTCGTTCATTGATCAAAACCTTGAAGGATATACAACTTGAAATTAGCAGCTCAAGTCAATGGCATGCCAAGCCAAGAAGGCCGAATTGAACGACTTTCAAGGACAAATAATGGGAACCGAAATCACTCAAAAGCTAATTTGTTAATTGAAGTGCTCTTTTTGACCTTCAGTTGTTGCGCTTCTTCTGCTTCCTCCCGTTGGTCTTCTAAGCGATTTCGCAAGGACAAGAGTTTCAGTCTTTCGCGGTCTGTTAAACGGCCGACCTGACCGCAAGAATTTGAGCCTGGTTATTATAGATGCTGAACGAACACAACCCAAAGAATTCCTTATTATTTTGAATAACAATCTCTCACCTTTCAAAATATTTTATATTCGCGATATTTTCGTCAAATACCTCCCCCTCCCCCATTTACTTTTTCCATCGCTTCTCTCAGTTCAGAAACCGATTTCAGAAATTCGTCAAATTGGCCTACAAAATCCTTTCCCTCCCGCGCCAATTTCGCCGCTGAATCGACTAAAGCTGAAAGTAAAAGACGTAACTCATGAACACCAGAATGATACTAACTCACTTGGGTTGACCAATCGAATTTGGTTGATTTCGTCAACGAATACTTTTTGGGCTTCCATTTTCCCCTTTCGTTGGTCCATATTTTATTTAGAGTTGAAGTGGCTATTTCTCACCCTCAAAATATGGCTTATTTAATTTCTGGTTCCCATAGCAACATAGGTCAATTACTATTTCTTTTAATAGGAATAAAGTAAAATAACAATTAATACTATGATAACATGACCAGGTTAAGAAAAATATCAGAACAGTAATTAAACAAAGAATGAGAATTTTAAAAGGGAAGGACAGAAGTCAAATGGCACCGAGAAAAGGAAAGGTTTAAAGTGTATGTATATAAATAGGAGGACTAAAATCGGGAAATTGCTTAAAATAAAAGGAGTTGCAACTGAGAAAAAAGAAAACGAGGAATCATCGGAATTCGTTGTGAAAAGTATGCCTTAAAACTTTGTCGCAAAATAAAGTCATGCAATCATTCTGTCCCATGTGAAATGATAGGCGTTGCTTCATTTACAAATTGGGGATTGTGACCCACAGGGGACGCAGCAGTGGGTGGTGCCGAAGAGGACGGGAGAATTGCCGTTGTGGCATCCGAAATGTCCATTCTGTTGGAAGAGGAGGAGGCGACATCATAAAACGATAAAAAGTGATAAAACTGCACACCTTTGCTCAACAACCTTTTTATAGTAGAGAACATAGTGTTGGACGAAGAACAGAATGTCGAATAGCATCTGCCATTTTTAAGCATAAGAAGGTATTAAGTGGGATGCCATGACAACTCATGAATTTCGGCATTCTGAAGAATTGAAGCGAAACAAAACCAACTTCGAACAAATGGTTTTTTGAAATTTTTTGCGGCAAGATTTTAGGGTTCACCCGTGACAGTTTGCCATTGCAAGTATTAAATTTTGATTTAAAAAAGCGTTTGTGCGTTTGCTTGTCACGACATCTGCTTATTTTATGTACGAGTTGCCATTGGATCATCCCGTGGCAATGTTCTTACCGAAACGAGACCAAGGCCAAACTTGACAGGGTTACCAGTGAAAGCACTCCAATCATCTTTAAATGTAAAATGATTTAGGCGGTCAAAGATAAGTCACTTGTATTTGTTGCCTGAAGACACATCTGACAAATGTCCATGAACCCACCGGAGAAATCCAACAACACATTGCCAATGCTCCAACCGACCTGTGAGCAACGGCGAGCTACTAGGTCGTATCATAAAAAAGGGCGCTTTTTGGGAAAAAATTTTATGAACTTCGTGTCGGATGTGGTATACCACAACCATCGCCTATAGTTTGTTTATATATTGATTGCTCAAAATGGTGTCGGTTGGCAGCAGTTCCGTATTCATTGGGCAAAGGACTGAACAAAAACTGCAAAACATGCACTTTTTTGGGCTGGATTGGGTGGAGGGCAAAAATGAGGTCTTTCATCCTCTTTGGCCAAGCAATTTTGGTGCCCTGGCACCAAAACTTCTCTAGCTATAATCATATGTCTGAATCCAGCCAAGTATTTAACAGGGACGTATCCAGGATTTGGGTCTGATGGGGGGGGGGGGGGGGGAGGGTCTTGGGGGGGGGGGGGGTACGTACCCCGTGTACCCCCCCCCCCCCTGGATACGTCCCTGGTATATAACCCCTTCGGTTTCTATGGATGGTCAAAAGACACAATCCGTCGCTACTTCTGTTCATCCGTCGGACGACACGCAACCAATTTGGCCCTCCTCGGTTTTCGACTAGTTTTTCGAAACCGAATGCCCTTCATAGAGCAGTGTCCCACTGACAATTCAGTGCAAAAAGTATCCGGCTGCTACTTTAATCTGCTGATCAAGAGGGATTTTTGCTCAGTAGTCAGTCTTTCCGAGCCTTGTTTACATTTTGTGCCACTGTGCTTATCTTTTGGATTCTATTTTTTGTAGTCAGACACAGGATAACACCCTGCCCCATTGATGTTTTGAACATCCCATCCTCCAACACCTTAACCCCGTTTTGGAATTGGTTGTATAAAAGGAGGTCAATTTTTTTATTAGGACTGCTCGTTCTTTGGGTCATAACTTTTGATAAAAGGTAAACTTATAAAGTTTGGTGTTAAAATGACTAGAACCCTCTAATAAACAGAATTACTTAGTAAAAAAATAATCTTAAAACTTAATTCATTATTTTTTCATTATATTAAAAAGCGCCCTTTTTTATGGTACAACCTACTATTAATAGCCGATAGAAAAAAAACTAACTGTGCTTTTTCGCTTAAAGTTGAGAATGGCCTGAGGGAAATATTTGCTCAGAGTGATGGCCATTTTTGTGTAAGAAAGGTAATTGATGAAGTCGAGCCAATTTAAAACGCGGAAAAGAGACAATGCCAATGACACTGAGGAGAAACACAGCAGAAGGGATGCCCATGCACGACCAATATAGGAAATGCGCTGCGTTCCGCGCTAAAAAAACGTTTTTTTCTGGTTTAGCATAAGATTTAAATAAAACTCGAAATGGAGCCAAGCTAAAGTTTTAGGCTCTCGAAAACCATTCGCATTTAGAGAATGGCTGCACCAATACTAATACTTTTCGTGGGCCATAACAAGCGTTAATTTATATTATTTCACCTCATATAAAAAGCATTGAATGCCTGTTAGAATGCAAGCCAACAATGCGTGTGAAGCGAACACAACGTCGTTGATCAGAACAGGGATGAGACTTCGCTGTCCGTGCCTTTGGATGTACATTTGCTGTTTTTGATCGCATATGTAATTTAGTTGATGATACCACCAAACCTGAACATTCGAGTCGAAATAAAGCAATATGTTGTACACAGTGTAACAAAAAAAACCCGATAATATTCAGCAACAAAAAATCAAAGTTGAGCCCAATGACACTGAAAAGGCAAAATCACATGGGAAAGAGAAAGAACGGCCGAGGTACCTCTTTCGCTGGAAATTGAGAATAATCTGCGGATAAAAGGAAATGCTCCATCTGAAGAGGGATGGTCATAAAACTCGTAATGGCATCGATTGGTTTAAAATAAATAAATTGAAAAATTTTAATCAAAAATAAACGCACGCAAAGAAATAAATCCAGCCAGATACAATGACCAGAACAGAAATAACTTTACTTCTGACCACAGTAACAGGAATAAAAAAATCATTTGACCTGAACGGTGTGTATTTATTAGGAAAATATTTTGCATAAAAATAGAACTCACTCAAAAGGACAGCGATCAGCAAACGTTCCATTATCAAAAACCAACGAACAATTTTTCAGTTCAATATAGGTCCTACTGGTCAAGGACAGACCGGTGACATTAACTTGCGTTTGGGTGTCTTTTCCTCTGTGAAGAGTAATTTGGCTTGGTATCAGTTTCAACACGGCCCAACTTGTGTTCAGAACCAATCTCAAGTTGTGTTCAAGTATTTCTCTGGAATAATAACGATACAGATGCATTATGAATTCAAAAAACAAAAACAAACTTGTATGAGAAGATAAGAGGAACTTCATGTCCTATCGAAACAGACAACTCCTTAGGACATTCAATGGGCAAATCTTTATTGATCTTCAAATGATCATGGAAGTTGGAATTCGTTTGTTCAATAATTATAAGAAAAGTTGAAAGAAAGAATGCCAAACAACGCATGAGAAGGGATATCTGCTAATTCGAATGAGCAGCAATAGAAATATGGAAAAAGTGGTAAAGCGTAAAGTAATGAAAATAAACAGAGGGAACCTAAAAATGTGGTAAAAGGCAATTACTCTCCTTTTTGTTTTTAAAGATAAAATATGGGCAATGCAAAAGTAACTGCTGATAAATGTTTACTAGCGGTTGAATGCGCCTTCGGCGCATCAAAACCGCTAGGAAGTACGGCTTTTTTGTGAACAGTAGATTTAATTTAAAAAAAAAAAAGCATTTAATGATGCTCGGCTGCTTCGCGGCCTCACTTACCATACTGCGAAAATAGTCTTACAACTTTTCATTTTGAGCTACTTTATCTTTCCTATGGCATTCCTTCTTTGGCATTGTTTGATTCTCACTTATTCCTTCTTTGCTTCTTTTTTGGCTCGAACATGGCACAACAACTCCTTTGGCAATTACCAGCATTGGCACAACATCTACCGTATACTTCGGCATTTCCCAGCATGGTCACATTAATTTTGAAGCCCTTCAACTTTTCTTAAGAGTTAAGCCACCCCATGGTTCTTATGCATTTCCCTCCATGCTTTGGTACCCTATCCCATGGTCCTACAACATTGGATATCAAATCTCCATTTTTCGTCCTTTTCTAGGGGGACTTTTGTTTCGGGTCAATTCATTTCAGGATCAATTCGTTTTTGCCCCGATGTGCTTAAAGAGTCAAATGCACGGAATGACTAGCTGATGCAATTCGTCTATTCAATTCAAAGTCTATTGGCCTTTGTCTATCACTTCTGCATTTTGAACGCTTTTGTGTCCACCAGTCGCTGCTGCCGTTCGATTTGAATAGATTTTGTACACACGGCGATCCAATTTGGCTCTCAGTTACAAAAAGTATTTCCTAATTCAGAACGCCAAAATCAAAGGGGGTCAAAATTTGGGCTTCTGCAAAATTTCAAGAAAATTTCAGCATAGAGAAAAATTTTTCAGCATAGCGAAGTTTTCATAATTCAAGAAGTCGTAACTTTCTGCTGATGAAACCATTTGCTTAGAAATTGCTTTGAAAAAGCTTCTTCTTTACAAGAGCTTTCGAATGATACAAAAATTTAATGATTTGATTCGCAAAGAAATTCAAAAATAATAGTTGAAAATTCATTTTTAAAAAATGCTTCTCCAAAACATGAAATTGATGTAGGAAGAATCAGCAGGAGATGATCTTCAAAATGAGCTCAAAATTAAACTTAAAATATTTTTAGGATTTTTCTAATATCCTCAATTTAATTATGGACGCTTCTCCAAAATTATTAAACATAAATTTTCGTCACTTCGTTCGGATTTTTCGTTCCAATGGTTCTCTTGTTGATGTCAAGCATGTTCCTTTCACAATTCCAAGAGCCATTCAGGTTATTATTTTACCTTTTTGTTTTTATGAATAACATTTTTTAGCGTTCATCAACAGATTTGTTAAAGGCATTAGCCGACACCGTTAAGGAGGATGAGACTTCATTGCACTTTGGTTTGGTTGATGACCCGATAATGATTCCAACTAGTTTAAAAGACAACAAGCGCTATCTGATGTCAAAGGTAATTTTTTATGAGTTATAAAACCATGATTTTAATTTAAGGAACTTGGTCGGCGAACCGCTCGCAAAATAGTTGAAGAATGGCCTACTTTATTCATGTTCGACCGTGACATACCCGAATTGAAGGCATTTCGACCGCAAAAGCCATTAGATCCAGAATTAGTGCAACTGAATGAGGAAAACCTACAAAAAATGGTTATGGATAGACGTGTATCCGATGCTATAAAGTTTTACCAAAAAATTGTTGAGTCAGAAATCCTTATCTCCCAATCATCTAAGGTATTTTTTACTAATCAAATGCCTTTTAGGGGTTTGGTTAATTTTCGTCATTCGATTCAGTTAGATTTATTTCGATTGGTCAGTTATTATAATGAAGACAGTTTCCCTTTGACGGAGTTTGAAGAATGGCATGCAATTCGCTTCTTTTATTCTAACAAAGAAAACAAAGGAACAAAGTGGAAGGAGGTTGGCGATTGTCATTACAATACTGTTTTTGTCTTAATGGAATTACGATATGCACTTTACAACAGTATTATTTTAATTTAGGGAGGAATTGCTGAAAAACTGTTTTCCGAATTACCTAAAACAGATGAATCTTTTTCAACTCTTATCTGTGCTTTGTGTAAATTTCCCACTGAGTATTCTCTTGGCAGGGCACGCGAACTTTATTCGGTTTCTTTTAAGACCCTTTTTACGTGCACTTTTTAGTCCATGTTCGTATTGATTAACAGGAAATGACTTCTGCCGGCCTAACTCCCTTTGAAGAAGTCTTCAATTCTCTGCTTTTGGCTCGAGTGCCGTTCAATGACTCGGGCACTTTTGATACGTCTTATTGGTTTTGTGAAATGTCTCGGCTTGGAGTGCGTCCATCGGTTAACACCTTTAATGCCGCTTTGTCATCGCTTCTGGTAGCAAATTCATAGTCTAATTTATAATGAATAATTACATTCTTTGTAATAAATAGTCCACCATGGAAAACGATGTGAATGAATCTGGCGGTCAACAGATGGAAAAAAGCACCGAATTTTCTGATGGTATACAAAACGAATCCGTGAAGAGGAATGTGGTTGATAATGCACGCCGATGGAAATTGACATCTGACATACTGCATGAAATGCTATTACATCAACTCGAACCAAATCTAACGACTTATTCCCATGCATTGAATTTGGTGCCATCGAGGGTATTTTTTTTCATTATTGCTATTTTGATAATTGGGATTGTAAATTTCTGGATATCTTTAAACAGCCAAACGAACCGAAAAAGATGGTTGGTTTTGCCAGACTTCAAAGTCTTGCTATTCAGTCTGTTGGCTTAAAACAGATAATTCTAATGATAATACAAATCTTTGAAGATGGTATTGGTTGGTCTACTTGATGAGATATTGACACTGTTAGAACAAAAACTCATGCATGAGCAAATAGAACGCACTGGTGATACTGACTCAGTTTTCTTTCAAAATGCAATGTCGATGGCACTATTATTGGACAATGAATTGCAAATCGACCGTTTGATTAAGATATACAGATCCGAAAACAACAAAGTCTTTTTTGAATCCTTTGGTGTTGAACAAAGGTCGGTTGGAGAAGAGTGAAAGGGATTACTATATAAACCCTTTGTTAGGTTCTACGGCGATTTTTTGCACTTTAAAATTGCAGTTCTGCCTCTGGACGTATTTTATGTTATTTACAAGTTTTACGTTCCTCGTTTGTTTGGTATTAAAACTTCGTTCATGGGTGAAATTTTGAGGACGATGAAAGAGGTATCATTGTCGATTTAAGCTGTTGTTTATAGTTTAGGTGCTTGAATGTCAGTCACTTTATTTGTTGTTCCAGAGAAAACCTGCAGAGTTTTGTTGGCCTCTGTTGAAACGAGTTGCCGAGGATGTAATTTCTTCTAACTTAATCTCACTTGATCGCTTTGCTTTCAATCTTATGGCGCTGCTTACTGATGTCAAGCCAAGGGTAGGCCCAAAAAGCGACGGGCCTTTTATATGAACTTATTTTTAGTTGTTTAATTTGCCTGACTGGGAAAGCTACATGGAATTGTGTACGAAGGTTGTTGATATCGTTGAACAATTGGACCGTCAGAAACTTGAAAGAGAAATGTACAAGAACAAACAAAATATATAGTTTTTTTTTTTTTGTCTACTTTCTGTTTCCGTTATTTTTTTTTTTTTTTTGTATATTTGCGTTTTGCTTTGGCATTTCGGTTTAATATAGCAACCCATTTTATTTTTTTTTATTCTTCCAGTTTGCCGCCTTTTATAAACCATTAATTATTGTTAGGTTAAGCTCTTTCTTCAAATGGCATTTTGCACACGTCCATTTTCACCGATTTTAAATGAAAGCAAAAATCGGCAAAAAGAATTGATTCTGGACCGTGATAAGGTTGGCTGAGCATCATTTATATTCGTTTCAATGTGCATGCAGATCCATCGGGTAGCGCTGAACACGCAGGCGATTTGCGTTTTGTCCCATGTCGTTTCGGCCAATTGCATTTGGTTCAAACTTGTTAATCACGTTGCTGACCGACTTCTACTTAACCGGTTAGTGTTGGTATGTGCTTGAGGTCATGGCGATTGATTTTGTGCAGAAAACGGCTCTAGTGTACATTAGGCGTCTAATCAACTAACCATCCTACGTTTCTTGGGCTATAACTTTCTTCTTGATCACTGGCATTGATAAATTCTTGAGATTTTAAGCTTTCTAATGATACCCAGAATGAAGAGCAAATTTTAACGTCCGGGCCCGGCTAAAAACCCCCAAAATAAGGGTGCAATAAAAGTTCCTGGATTTTTCAAACATTTTTTGTTTTCCAATATTTTGATATACTACTGTACGAACAGCAAATGTACAAACTAACTTTGACTCGTATGCTTTTATTTGCAGTTGTTTTTAGAGACCAATTGAAAAAGTTGGATACTGCCAAAACGATCGAAAGTGAGTTAAGTGTTGTTATATGTTTTACAATTCATGGTTCGAAACCACTTCATTGTTTTGCTATTTTCTGATTGTGATCAGCAATTTACAAAGGTTTTCAATACGTGATGGCCCCTCTGAATGAGAATGTGTACGCGAGGGGCCGGGTGCTCTACCGGTGTGATTCGAATTGGCAAATTGTTTATGTGCATTTCATCGATGAGGGATATGGCGCGTGGATGTTTGAAGTATGTTTTGAGCAAGACAAGCTATTATATCATAGATTTTTAATTTTTTTTTATTGCTTTACGACACTGCGGATCTTATATACCCAGATTAGTCCCGCCTTACTCTACTTTAAGCCATCTTAATTTTATTTTCTCGCACTTTCATTTCGACTTTTTTTAGGATTGTTTAGCTCGTATGGAACAGCTTTTTTTCTCACATCCTTGGCAAGCATTTCCGATAGCATTGTTTAAAACTACAAAAATGGCTCAGACAACTAGGTATTGCATCTTTTAAAATGTACAATAAATAATTTTCGCCATAAGGGAGGAGTTGGTTCGTATTCTGAAAGAGTTTCCGCGTTTTAATGTAATACCCGCCATGGGCAGTCAGCGCATTGCTTCGGCTAATAATTATTATGACCACGTCAGGGTATTTGATTTCAATAATTCTGCGATGAAGATCTTGGAAATGCTCCATTTTCAGGCTGAAATTTATGGTTTAAAATCTGCAGAAGGTCACGCAACCGATCGAAATGATTGGACGGAATCTATCGTTCACCTTTTGATGCTCACTTCCCTCCCTTCAACGGAACCGACCATTCGTCGTGCAATGTTCGAGGCCAGACAACTTCAGCTGGCGAAACAGGAGTTTGGACAGCCAATGGTGCATTTTCGGAGTGCCTTAGCATTGGATATAATGAGGAACCCAATATTATTGTTAAGGGTGATGAACTTTCTTCAATTCCCGAGTGGCGCAGGTCTTTCCCGCGAGAATCTTTGGTATGCGATGCCACTTTTGAAAGGAAAATTACGCAAATAAAACCGGATGATGAAACATTGCAAATCCAAGAGGAAGTACCCCCAATCACAAAGAAATGGCTTGTTGAAAATTGTTTTAATGAAAAAGAATCAGGAATGGTTCAAATTTGCATTGATTGGAATTCATTGGCAAGTCCCTCGGCCTTTTTCCTTTCAAATTTTACTTTTAGAAATCCCCTCACGAATTTTATGGGTTTGCACTTAAAAATACAACAAAGAATGGTTCTTCCGGTGTAATGCATAATAAAGACCCAATCAGGGTTTTATTCGAGAGTCAAATTGCGCTGGCGGACAAAATGGATGGGTAAACACAAAAAATAAAAAAAAAATTTGCAACAAAAATTTAGCTTCTACGGAAAGCCAGAAAATCGACTCCATTTTGAGCCCAATAAAATCGCCTCTCAGCTTAAGAAGGGGCCGGTGTTCGCAGTTACTGAGAGCAACAAGAGAATTTTTATTGGTCGAGAAGGCGCAACATTCCGCCGAATTCAGATTATAAGCATTCGAAATTTAAACAATGCTTCGGATTTTACCAACGAATTTTGTCGAATTGTGCGGTGGTTTTATTATTATAAGAATTACAAATTCAAACAAAAAAAAATTCCGCTCACCTAACTTTTAGCGTTACATTGATATTGGCGGAAGTGAAATTGTGCCTCTTTCGGGAGTGCTGAGAATACACCCGGAGCATTGCCGAATTGTGCCGCTTTGTATGCAGCTGACCTTGGAAAGTATTAAACCACCGAACAGAGCCAGCGAATGGTTGCCCAAGGAATGCACTTTTTTCCGAAGTTTGATCCGAACAGACAGAGCGATGAGCTGCCAAATTAAGCATTTGAACCAAAGGTGGGCGTTTTTGAAACGACAGACAATCATCTAAACTAATCATTCTGTGACAGCATCGTTTACCAGCCAAGCAGTTACAATTCGTCGCCACATAGATGGGCCGGCGTATTTGGCGTGGCAACTTTGCTCAATGGGAATTTGTGTGTAGAAGAGCAAATGGTCAGAGGGGATGAGAAGGGAGAGGGAAACAGAGAGCCGATGGCCGCTTGGGCCAACCTCGAGAATGGGTACAATTGAGCAGCATTTGCCTTGCAATTCATTTTTTTACAATTTTATTTTTTTATTTTCCCAACCTTTCTTGTTTTGCCTTTTAAGACGATAATCATATTTATTTATTTAAATTTATTAATCATTTCTGTAAATGTCATCTTTTAAAGCAATTAAAGCTTAATCCATCGTTTTCTTCAGCCTGATCAGTTGGCCTCCCGATCACCGAAATGTCCTTTTTAACGACTTTCTCTCATCGCTTTCGTTGTTCTCTCCCTTTGCCTGTTTTTCCCACTGTCTGCTTAATACAGCCAATAGCATTTGATCGATGTCGTCATTGAGAACTGACGATGAATTGCGTGGCTGTTTCAGTTTTGGCATGGGGGCAACTCGAAGTTGGCGTTTGGCATTGCCATCATCGACCTTTTGTATGGATAAAAATTTGCATTTTCCACCAAAAAATATTTTTTGAAATCTTTTGTGTACTACCTTCGTACTTTTTCTGTTCACTAAATTAGTGGATGATAACAGAGCCCTTTCCTCAGAAAAGGGATTCATTACATCATTTACGGGGTGCGAATCTGCCAATGTATGAGGAGGACGCAAAATTGCTGCCTTAAAACTTAAAATTGCGCTAAAAACAGCGCGCATTCGATTTAACACTGAAGTGTTTGGGTTTAGGTTCTGCATACCTAGTTACCTATTTATGTACAAGAGATCGTTGGAGAAAAATTGTTATAAAATTTTCTTATATTTTTCTAAAAATTTGTAGTAAAAAGTTTTAAGACACTTTCTTTTTTCAAGGCACAATGAATTTTTTGGGCCCGACAAAAACGACCCCTACCGGCACCCTTTGCCTACTTCTTCTGTTGTTGCCGTTTCGTCATGGTCTTCTTCCGTCTGCTGCTGTTCCATCCCTTCTTCACTATTCCACCACTCTCTTTCTCTCGCCTTCATCGGGGTGTCGTCTCTCTCTTCCGAATTTCTCTTTTGCCGTCTCCCACAACAGCAACAACACCACTTGGCGTTGTGTTGCCAATTGCCTTTTTCCTCCTCCTCTTCCCTCCTCCCCTTTCTCTCGCCGTCATCTTTCCATTCGCCGTTCATTTCCTCCGCACTGTTCCGAACTTTGCGTCTCGACAGGTCGTCCATGCAGTCCTCCTTTTCCAATTTCTGCTCTTTTCTTTCATTAATTGCTCTTTAACACACCTCAAAGTCTTCCAATTCTCTCAGTTCCTCCGTTGCCAATTGCACTTCTGTCCAAATGATTCGAATTTGCTCAAATTTTTGCATTTAATCAGTGGGGCTGGCAATTTGTAGGGCCATAGGTTTGTACATTCTCTTTCGAATATTTTTTTTGGGAAAAGAAGGAAGATGCTGTCTGGGCGGTTAAAATGCTCATCCTTATTAAATGTTGCCACGCCTTTGCTGATCAGTTCGACTTTTGACTCACTTAATGCAAATGATCCCTCCTGGGCAAATATCCCTCCGCGACAGTTTGGCACGTGAAAGGGACATGGCGGTCGCTGTTTTCGCTAATTAAAGTGACACAAAACCCTTATGAGTGAGTGATTGACATTTGGTGACTCACTCTGAACAAGCGACGGACGAACATCAAAAGATGGGCGAATGGAGTCAGAGGAGGAGGCAAAATGGGCGTTGATTTGTACTCCAAAACCTAATCCAAAAGGAAAGCACAGAATGAACCGAGGGATGATAAAAAGGGGAGGGGAGAAAGGCCGGCGGGGGTTCGACTGAGGAAACAACCGAACCCTTCGGGGGAGAGAAGTCGGGGAACGGGGAAGCCCAAAAAGCGGGGAAACACCCCGAAAATGCAAAACAAAACAAATGGTGGAGAAGACCTGTTCATATCGCTGGAACATCCACACTTGCTGGGACATTGCGTTGGTCACATTGAAAATGTTGCTGCAAAGAGCGAAGGTGGGAAAAGTCGCGAAAAATAAAAAATGATTAGGCCACTTGAAAATGGCGATGAGCATATTGATCAGCAGAATGTTGGCCACCAGCAAAAAGATGGTCATTAGCACGGGCGGAATCCATCCCCCCGGCACGCAATTGGTGCCCTCGTCCCCGCACGTGTCGATCTCTCCCGCGTACACCTTCCCTCGTTAATTCGTTTTCTTTCGCTTAAAATGCTTTCCCGAAATGACCTCTCCGTACAGCATAAAATACGGCTTGTAGAAAATATTTCGCACCAAAATCCAAGCCCATTTCTCATGGGGAAAAGTGATGGATTGGCGAGATAAAAGGGGAGAGGGAAAAAGGACTGATCAGTGAGAATGAACGAAATACGAAGATCAAATGGATGAGACGAAATAAAATGTGATCAGAGAGAAATGATCAGAGGACGAGACGAAATGATCAAACAATGAGGCGGATCACAAACCAACGCCGAAGGCCATCAAAGTGACCTGTGATAAAAGAGACAAAATCAAAGAAATAATTTGCTAAGGTTATTAATTGACGGACCATCAGTAGGATGATGATGTAACTCATGGCCAAAACCTAGTGAATCCGTTTTTATTAGTTTAAATCTGCCCATTTTTTACCATTTTTCCCGCCATTGTAATGTAAGGGCCAATACGAGGGTGGACACTGAGAAAATCGAACAATTTCATGTGCCAAAGCACAGAGTTAGAGGCGAGAACAGTGCGGGAGAGAGTGTGGACGGTGGACGGATTGAAGCGAAAGATAAAGCCGAACAAATACGAGAGGACGGCCACGGTGGTCAGAATATTCCAATATCTGTTGTAGAACACACTGAGCTTCTCGAGCAGCGAGGACGACTCGAGCACAAAAAGCTGAATAGAAGAAGCTTAAGTTTCCTTGTGTACTAAAAACTAATGATAGTCTAATTTTTGTTCGGAAAAACCAAAAGAAAAGCCGCAAAATTCACATTGGCACCTTGCGAAAGTGTTCCATGGCAAAGGAAAGGACGTAAATGAACAGAAACCATTCGGTGGACGACACTTCGTTGGGGAATTCGACCAGAAGGACGAAGATAAGGGCCAACATGAAAATGGCGTAAGAGATGCACCAAATCCAAAAGGAAACGATGGGAGCACAGTAAAAAAGCACAAATTTGGAGAGGAGACGGACGAACGGAGGGGGCAAACGACGGAGAGAGGCGACCATTAAATATGTTAAGAATATAGACAAAGTTTCAAGTTTTGAATTACCACCCATACTGCATCCTTTTCCCTCACTTCCGTTGGCATTTTGTCCCCCCCCCCCTCCCATTTGTGCCGTCCCTTTCCCTTCCGTTGGCATTTTGTCCCCCCCTCCCATTTGTGCCGTCCCTCTCCCTTTTCCCTCACTTCCGTTGGCATTTTGTCCCCCCCCCCTTCCCTCTCCCTTTTCCCTCACTTCCGTTGGCATTTCCAAACACTGACACCGTTCGAATTGCTGTTGCTCCTCCGTCCAGCTTTGTCCTCCGCTCGTCAACTTTTCTTCCTCTCCCTCCTCTTCAGTCATTTCATTTCGTGACATTTTGCCTAAATGACCTTTTGTCCGTTTTTCTTCCGTTCCTTTTGTCTCCCGTTGCGTTTTCCGTCCACTTCCCTTTGCCATTTCCTCATAATATTCACTATTGTGGTCATTTTCATCATACTCTTCTTCTTCTTCTTCTCCCACGTTTGAAGTGTCCGTATTTGAAAGGCAATTGCCCAAAGAATTTATTTTGAAGTCGAGCAATAGAATACTAAGCAGAAATAATTATCAAAGAGAGAAAGGCAAACCGAATCACCAGAAGAAAAATGTCTGGCCATTAATTAGAAAGTTAATTACCTCGGCGGGAAAAGGATGCCAATTACAACTTTAACATTCGATTGGCTGAAGGATTACGTCTGATGTTTCTTTGAATTTTAAACCGCACCTTCTGAAACGAAGTCCGCCGTGCCAAAGTTCGGCCAAAAGAATTTGACAACAGGGGTGGGCCAAGAAGCGTTTGTTGTTGGCGATGACCGCCAACGAAAGGCACGTGCGGTGTCCCCAATTGGGAAGTTCGGCCGTCAGAAGGCGCATGGTCAGCTGTGAGTCCTGCTGATGGCAGTTGTGAAGCAATTCGAGGGACCAATCGCGGAACTGAAGAAACAGTGACAATCCGACTTATCAGCGAAAGCGCAGTTCCCCCCCCCCCCAAATTCATCCCTATTTACCCCCAATTTGTCCCAATTAAACCCGGCCCCTTCTCCATCATTTGCTTTTGGCCTCCCAATTGTCTCTGTTCCAATGCACGCCTTTCTGCTGCTGATCCACTCACAGACCGAGTTGGCACACTCTCTCAGCTGGTTGCTGACTTCCACTTCCGTGTAGTCGTGCGCCGCTTCGCGGCTCATACATTTGTACAAACGAATGGCCACCAGTGCCTTGGCCATTGGCTCTTCGCCGTATTGCCAAAAAAGTTTGGCCATCTTAAAGAGCGATGACTAATCAGTCTCTGATCACTGATCAGCAATTGCAATTCTTGCTTCATGACGACGCGTCAGCACAGCCCAAAGCATCAGTTCGTTAAACGGAAATTCAAAGTCCAGCGACCGCTTCCGTCCGTACTGCGCGTATTCGTCGTCCTTCGCCTGCGATTTACGCCCTCCGTCCTTTCGTTTGCCTTTCTCTCCCACCATTGCCCTTCTGTCGTCCATTGACACTGCCAATGCGCACTTTCTCTGCGTGTGTTTGCCTTTTCCCAAACTTTGCGCCCCCATTTCTCCCCCCCCCCCCTTAGGAATGATTTAGTAAATGTAATGTTATTAGGAAAAAAGCATTTCTTAGTTAATAATAATAGAAAAAAAATTGGAAATATTTTATAGTGGAGGGGTTCAATCACAAAATCCTATTTAAATAGAAAAAATATTTAGAAAATTTTGTTAATGTCAAAATATTTTTTATTTTTTGTATTTATAATGTGTGTTTTTGGGAAATTTACAAAGCCTCCCCCTCTCCCGCTCTTTCCCCCCTCCCTCTCCTCTCCCGCTCTTTCCCCCCTCCCCTCTCCTCTCCCGCTCTTTCCCCCCTCCCCTCTCCTCTCCCGCTCTTTTACCCCTCTCCTCGTCCCCTCTTTCCCCCCGTCTCCTCTCTTTCCCCCCTCCCCTCTCCTCTCTTTCCCTCTTTCCCCCCCCCCTCTCCTCTCTTTCCCCGCTCTTTCCCCCCTCCCCTCTCCTCTCTTTCCCCGCTCTTTCCCCCCTCCCCTCTCCTCTCCCGCTCTTTTACCCCTCTCCTCGTCCCCTCTTTCCCCCCCCTCTCCTCTCTTTCCCCCCTCCCCTCTCCTCTCTTTCCCCGCTCTTTCCCCCCTCCCCTCTCCTCTCCCCTCCCGCTCTTTCCCCCCTCCCCTCTCCTCTCCCGCTCTTTCCCCCTCTCCTCGTCCCCTCTTCCCCCCCCCCCTCTCCTCTCTTTCCCCGCTCTTTCCCCCCTCCCCCCTCCTCTCCCCTCCCGCTCTTTCCCCCCTCCCCTCTCCTCTCCCGCTCTTTTACCCCTCTCCTCGTCCCCTCTTTCCCCCCCCTCTCCTCTCTTTCCCCCCTCCCCTCTCCTCTCTTTCCCCGCTCTTTCCCCCCTCCCCTCTCCTCTCCCCTCCCGCTCTTTCCCCCCTCCCCTCTCCTCTCCCGCTCTTTTCCCCCTCTCCTCGTCCCCTCTTCCCCCCCCCTCTCCTCTCTTTCCCCCCTCCTCTCCCCTCCCGCTCTTTCCCCCCTCCCCTCTCCTCTCCCGCTCTTTTCCCCCTCTCCTCGTCCCCTCTTTCCCCCCCCCCCCCCTCTCCTCTCTTTCCCCGCTCACGGGAGTCGCCATTGTTCGCTGTTCGCCCTGCTCTGTCTGATCACTAAACGCCTTCATAAAAACTTCAAGCGAGCTGAAATTTCGAGTGATGCTTTTCCTCAACGGATGAATTCCGCCGAATTTTGCCCTTTCGTATCGCAATTTGAATTCACGCGTTGTGTAAGCGGAACGGTAAGCGTTCCCCATTAGTCTAAAGGGGGAGGGGGGGCGGTGGGGAGAATGCCAAATTGTCATTTTAAATCGTCCGTCCGCCCGTTTCTGTGTCCCGCACCTTTCGATTGCCACTCCAATCTCCGGAAGGGTGATTGCAGTCCGCTTTGTCCCGCGGTCGCCGCGGCGCTGCCCTGCGGCCCCTCTCCGTCCGTTTTTCCGAAACGCGTCCATTGCCGGTTCCTTCAGGCATTTCCCTTTTCATTCTCCGCGCGTTCCTTCCCCAAATCACCGCGTTGTAAAGTCTCTCCAAACGATCGAAGGTCAAAAATCGCTTCAGTGACAATCCCTGCTCCAAAAAAAGCTTCACAAACTCCACCCGACTCATCAGCAGTGCCTCCATCATTGGTTTTGCCAATAAAACTGTGTCCATTTGTTGCGGATGACCACCATAGGCGCCGTTTTGGCCTTGCCCAAATATTTCAATGCGGGCGATATCCTCACGACCCCAAACGAGCGTCATCAACAGCTGGTCAACCGGCGACATATTTTGTGCCTTGAAAACCCCAGAAATTGGCTTTGGCATAAATGTAATTATGAAGAAAAATTGCCTGGAGAAGGGCACGAAGAATGGCATGATCCATTTGGGAAGGAATTGGGGCATTTTTGACGCAATTATGGAGACGAAATATGGTCAGCTATTATTGAAAGGTCAATTTTGCGTGAATAAACCGCGGACAGACCAATTCTTCACGGTTTTGTGCGCATTGAACGAGTCGGTCGAGAATGGCATCGCTGGAGGGCATTTGGTCGGTTGGTGCCGAGTTGCAACTCAATTGGCGCACTTGGTACAATAATTGGGGGCGGAAATGTGCCGGCAAAGCCCTGGTCAAAAGACATGGCATTCGAATAAATGCATTCCGGAAGAGTGCCTTTGGTCGGTCAAATGTCGCGCAATAAATGCCAAAAGGTCGGACACGCGTCCACTGCCCTCGCAAATGACCACGGGGATGGACGGGGTTCTGCAACAGTCAGCACAGACAGACATTATTCACCCAATCCATTCGCATTTTGGCCCACCCCGAGAGGTAACGGTGGACCAAATTCAGCGTGCAAAGTCCGCCCTCCAAAACGACGCTGACTATCGGAATTCGGCTGCTTCTGACGCCATTCTCCGTTCCCACGCCTCGCCCATTGCGCACTTTCTTCTCCGCTCGGCTGGCCAAAAACTCCTCGAGTCGTCTTCGTAAAACAATGTCCGCCCCGTAACGGCCGACGGTGCCATTGTCAGCCAAAAGAAAGTATGAATGGCGGTCATTGAGCACGAGGCCAACGGGGGAATCGCGTCGGGCGAAAGGGGGCGGATTGCCGGACGAATGTCTGTCGTAAGGCACTTGCACGTTTCGGCCGAGGAGACGCTCGCGGTGTTGAAGAAATCCCCAGGGGGCAATGCCAACGGTGACAATTCGAGAACGCATTCTGTCCAATACAAAAGCTTTCGGCATTTTCCCTGTGGAAGCGAACCTCGCCGAAATACCCGCCTCGTCAAGGGCACGAGCAATGTGTTTGACTACACCGGAGTCCACCTGAAACGATTTACACATTGGCTGGCACTCTTAATGACAAAATACCCCCGCGGTGAGTACCCACGCGCCCGTCGTTTCCGCCGCTTTGAGCAGTCCTTCGCGGAACACTTTGCCAAGTCTCTCCGGGACCCTGGCAATGAAAAGAATGGAAAACGCAATTGGGACCCAAAAACGAAGCCAACTCAAAGTCGGTCATCCCTCCGTGGACGGTGATGACCAACCGGGGCATATTCAAGCCCCACTCGCGCACCAACAGACGCAAAACATCGGCGGGTTCCGAGTCGAAGGACAAACGCACATAACGTGCCTTGTGCACATGGGGACCGCCCTTTAAAAGGGAAATGGACTTAACTGACAATTGACCAAAAACATCCATTCGACGACGGCATTGGCAATTGGAAATGTGTTGGAATTTGGCTGATCTTTTAATAGCAAAACGCATTTGGTCAGCCACCTGAAATTGGATGACTCCGTATGCGTCCGTTGCGCTTGGTGCGGTGCATCCCCCGATGGTCCAAAGGGCCCTTTCTTCGCTGGTGCCCCCAGCCATTGAACGGTCGCCGTCTGTGCCGCGTCGAATTACAATTGAAGTGGTGAAGCGTGAAAGTGCCAATTGCGAGTGGGAGGCACTCACACGGCCGCAATGGCAACTCAAAAGCAAAGCAAAAATAAGCTAAAGGTCAAAAACGGACGGAGCACCGACCGATCAGAGCGATCGCTGGCGGGAATGAATTTGATGCAATCCCTGCGCTGGAATACTCTTTCAATCCAAGCGTAGGAAGGCGGCTGACGGATGCGGCGTTGAAAATGGTCATGGTACTGAAATCTCACCTCGCCAAAAGGATAAAATCTCGACTCAACCATTTATAGAAATATCGGTAAAAAAAGGCTCGAAAGTTTAAAAGGAAATTTTTAGCATAAAACCGACGATTGGCCTAATGAACAAATTTTTAAGGAAAGTTCTGTTTTTTATAGAATAGGCCAATCGACGAATGGCTTCCCTCTGAGTAAGCCAATGGTTGTAGGCCAATCGTCCTGCGCCCAACTTTTTCTGCTGACATTTACCTCCGGCGAATTTCGTCTGACGATAAATGTCCCTCCCCCGTCGCCCCCTCCGCTCGCCGTCGCTCCGTTCATTTCAGCTCCGATCGCCGCTTCCCATTGCTGACTTTGGCTGTGTTTGATGCGACCAATGTTTTTTTGGTGCCGAAGGGTGGGACAAATGGACGAAGGGATTGAAGCGGCGGAAGCCGCCGGAAACATTTGGACAATTCCGTCAGAAGAGGCCGAGTGACTTCGTGGCCACAAATTTTTGTTCATTAGAATAAGGAGGACCAGCGGGGGGAGGAAGGAATGATCAATGGGAAGACAGAGGGGATTTTTCAAATGATAAAATTTGAGGGAAGGGGGTGAGTCATGGCTTAAAAGGACAAAGAAGCACACTCTGCTGCGCCCATTTACTTCGTCAAACTTCGTCGTCCTTTACCCCCCCCCCCCCTCCAAAAAAATCATTTCTTATTTTGTTACTCCCTTCCCTTCTCCCTCCATTTTTGTTCATCATATTCCACCTTCTTTCCTTATCAATTGCTCACCCTTTCCATTTCATTAACCTTTGTTTTCCCTTTCCTCACAATTCTTTACTAGTAATGTTTTTGTACTAACATGAATTTTCTATATATTTAAGAACAATTACTTAAGAAGTTAGTTTTTTAAAGAAGTATCCAACTATGGCAAAAATTGTTATTGTTAAATTATATTTATTAAATAAACACAAAAGATCATTGCGGTAAAAAAGATTATCTGTAAAATGGAATTTTTCAAGGCTAATTTATATGAATGAAACAAAATTCTACCGGAGTAAATCAATTTGAAGTTACGACGTCATTTGCTTAATTGAAGCATTGTCCGCTTATGTTTAGAAAAGCGATTCAACGCAGAAGCAAAAGTTAAAGCAAAGAAAAAAGAAAAAAAGCAATCAGTTAAAGACAATTTGTGAAATGTTCGAGTTGGAAACGGGCGACAAAAGTGTGATTTTTAATTTATTACTAATTGTAATATTAAATGAATTTGAAAAAAAGACAAAAACGAAGTTATAATGCCAATACGGCACAAAAACAGTGAAAGACCTATGCAAAAATAATTGGTGAAAGCCTAAAAGAGATGGACCGCGTGACAATGGGTGGAGAGATTAACGAAATTTCGGCTCGAGAATTAACACAAAAAGAAGGCAGAAATCAGCAAAAATTTTTAACCGGATCATCTAATTAACAAAAGGGAAGGGATTATTATTACGATATTTAAAAAAGAAAAGAAGCGAAATGAGAGGGAGGGGAGCTGAAGCAAAGTGAAAAACTGAATTTGCTAATTTGGCACTGCCCTTCCCCCCTTGGCCATTTGTTTTGTTTTTCTGTCACTCCCTCTGTCAACCTTCCCTCTCCGATTCCCTTTTCGCCTTTCTCTCCTCTTCAAATTGCTTCTCTTTGCTCCTCCCCTTCCTCCTCCTCCTCTTCGCCCTCTTCCTCCTCAGCAAATCCCTCCTCCTCCTCCTCTTCTTCCGACTCGAAAGAACTTTCACTTTCACTCTCTCCAGAAGAAATTCCGAAAAATGAGCATGAAAGCACAAAAAAATGGTCGTCTCTGGCTCGATGGTTTAAATATTTTGTAAAGTTCAACACTTCGGGCTCTCTGACAAATAAATTAAGGAAATTAAACATTAAACACAAAATTCAAAACGAACCGAAAAACGATGGCGGCAGTATTCATTGAGGGAATAACGCGTAATATCTGCGAAAATAAATGGGCGGGAGTGAGTTTTGTTGGTTTATTTATGCTCACAATTAACCTCATTAGGTTCCCCCACAGCAAAATAACTGATAAACCCGCCGTTTTGAGCCGACCACTCCTGTTTTCGGCCAAAAAAGAGCAAAAGATCGAGGCAAAAGCCATTGCTTTTTGTGTCTGCTGCCAACTGTGTAAGAAATGAAAAAAAAGTGAGGACATTAAAAAAAAAAATTGTTTTTTGAACGGTTCAGGAATGGAGTGATTTACCTGGTCATCCGCCATAAGATAGCATCCCTTTTCGAAGCGGTGGATGAATGAAACAACCTGCACCTCTAAAAGTGGTTAATTGATGGCTAGTAATGAAATTGGTTAGCATGGCTCGGTCAATGTAAAACTGTAAAAATGGCATTTACTCGTGTCTCCGTTGTCCTTTCCTCTGTCAGCCTCCTCCTGATGCTGCGGACGACTCGTAGTCCCTTCCCTCGCTTCGTCTGCTTTCTTCCGCTTCTTCGGCGGTTCCAACGCCCCTTTCGCACCGTTAGGAGATTGTCCTCCGCCCCGCTTTGTCTTCAAATCGTACAGATGGAGGCCCGTCCATTGAGTCAACAGAAGAGTGATGGCCTCGGAACGAAACAGACGCAGAAGACTGTGAAGCATGCTGTTATGGTCCAAGGAAGACTCGACCAAACGCCACACATTTCGAAAAAGGGGAAATTCAAAAAAAAAATACAAAGGAACAATTTAAAGACATTAAAGACAATCTGAAATGTAATTTTCACCTTTTGTGCAGGGGTCCAACACATTCAAATTGTGCCTTTTCCAACTCATCCAAAGCTTTGTTATATCGTTCATTCTTAAAAAATATATATATTATAATTTTCATTATAAAAAACAAACATTGAGAAATTGTTGGAGAGATAGTTCGGATTTGTAGGCAAATATTCGTTTAATTTGTCGGTGTTCTCCAGGACGAATATAATTTGGACTCAACCATTCATTGACTTCAGCCAACTGAACATCAACCCAAAAATATCAATAACACAATGCAAAAAAGGAATGAATTGCAGAGACTAAACCAGTTGGTCATATTATTCGGCTATACCCCGTTTCGATATTGTTCCATTTTGAATACAGAGTAGAAAAAATGCCTCCTTCGACCGTCCCTTGCATTATTCGAATGAAAAGATGTTTTTTTTTTCTTTTGTGTTGAAACAACGCATATTGTAACGAGTTGTTGTTTTAACATCAAAACGAGGTGACAACATTTTAATCATTCGAATGAGAAAAAATATTACGAACATTTGGTTTGGTAACTGTGGAATGACTTGTAAAATTTAGAAGTTAGCTCACCGTAATATTCATTGATGGCTCCAGCCGACAAATCGGCTCTTCCGCAGCGCAATTTTGCCCTTCCACCGCAACATTCGCTGCCCCCCGTGGGTAATGGAACCATCCGTTAAGGGAAAGGCGTTGTTTCTGCTCAGAGAGTATTTCTGACACGCAATGCCAAGAGTTGTGCTGCACTCGGAACAAACTGAAAGTATTCTCGCGCGGCAGGATTCTCTTGACGACTTTGCTCGGGTGGTTCTTGGCCGGGTCAGAGTCGAAAAGGCAGAGCTGTCCCCCGTCCGACTCTTCCCAGTCGGGGGTGAGGTAAAGCACAAACGCAAAAGCGCGTCCCTAAAGATGAATGACAATGGAGGCAAAAAGGCAAAGGAAATTAAAATAAGACAAAAGCAAAAAATCCAAGATAAAGAAAATAGGACAAAGGCAAACCTCGAGTTTGTCATCATGCGGAAGGAGACAGTCGCCTGACGAATACCGAGAACCAGTAAGTGCTAATCGGTCGTCAAGAGTCACTCCCGTGATGCGCATTAGCCATGGGCGCACTTCGTCCAACATAAAATGACGAAATACACTAAATTTTTAAAAAACGTAATGTACTATATTAAAAAGAAACTTCTTACGCTGACCTTAAAATTGGGTAATGTTCGTTTTGAAAATCGGCCAAATCAACGGTTTGGCTGAGGGAGTATAAATCATTGCTTTTAAGTATCCACGCCGCCGATTGAAGTTCACGCCGAATGCCTAAACGAAATTTAATTTATTTTTAACAAATCATACAAAGTAAATCTGAATAAATGTTCGTTTTTTATTTTCTGAAGAACTCGACTAAACTTTGACCTGCCAGTGCGGTGGAGTCAGCGAGAAATTCGTTCAAAGCGAAGTGCGGAAATGGAAACGAGTCTTCATGAGTTCCTTTATTGAAAATGCATTTGATAACATCAGAAAAAACATCCTTTAACTTACCATTGAGACAAACCTTCACGAAATCACAGAATTGGTCACTTTTGTATTTGTCATTAATTAGAAATTGCAGGGGTCGATTTGCCATGCTTTCTTCGTGATGCTGAGATGCCATTCTAACTCCAATAAAAGCTGACAATCTTTCCCAATTTCAATTACCCATTTATTAAGTTCTTAAAGCAAAGGAAAAAGTGAAAATAATCATTCGCAAAATACAAAAATGTTAATGACAAATTTCTATTATTTTAATTTGGCCATACAAATAATTATTTGAATTGCAAGCTCTTTCTTTTTTTTTATCTTCAATCTTTACAAGTAACAAATAATTGGGAAATGACTGAAAGCGAAAAAAAAAATCCGATCAGAAACTTTTTTGTTTTTTGCAGTTCGGCTCAGTTGACTCTATGATGCTTTGTCTTACGCTTTCACCATGGAGTTTTGTGTTTGGCCATGAGATGCTGAAGAGAACTGAGTGTTGTTGAAAATTCTATCTATATGCAGTATCAACGGAGGAACTCCCAGGAACGTTCGGGGAAGGTAGTACGAAAAATGGCACAAAAATACCTATTCAAACCGGAAAAGTCAAATCCAATTTTACCAAAGATGGGTCGTCGAGACTGAGTCTTTGTGGTAAGCCATTAATCGGATGAGAGTAGTGCTGCTGTGCGTTGTTCTCGCAGTCCGATCTGCTGGAGCCTGTGATGACAATCATCCGCCTTCTTTCGTTTTTCTCTGTGGAGGAAGTAGTGCCAATTTTGTCAGTAGGCCATTTCTCGCAATGCGCAGTGCTTATGGGCGACCGTTCCCGCATAATTTTTGCAAAAGCTATTTTTTCATTCGAACTTTCTTTTGTATTGTCCGCGGCCTCATGCAAACCACAAATATTTCTCTCGTGTTGTATTTTGGAGGAGTAAATATTAAACATTTCACCACAGTAACGGCAAGGAAAAACTGCTCCACCTTCATAAAAATAAATATTTAACACAAACTTTTTAAATATAAAGTACTATTAAAATTTCTTTTTCTATTCTTTATGGGTTCTGTCCGTTTTATGCGTCCCATTTTCACTACAGTTCCAAGAATTATACATAATGTGAACATTTTAATATTCATTTACAAGTGAACAAAAACATGCCAATTTAAAACTGGCTAATAACGGCCTATTCCTTCCAAAATTAAATATTTGTGATAACGAGGCAATGCGTATTAGTACAAGTGGGTAAGAACTTTTTGGAAGGAATGTGCCTCATTATCCTGTTTAAAAGGGACAAGTTTTGTTCACTTGTAAATGAACATTAAAACGTTGAGATGATTTCTTCTATTAATTTTAAGAACGCGTAAAACCAACCATTCCCATTTCTGTGTACCAATATTAAAAGAAAAAACGAGTTACAATTTTTTTGGTTCTTCTCCGTTTTATGCGTCCCATGATATTTTATGCGTCCCATGATAATTTATGCGTCCCAACAATATTTTATGCGTCCCATGATAATTTATGCGTCCCAAGAATAGTTTATGCGTCCCATGATATTTTTATAAACTACATTTTAATTAATGAATTCCCTAAGTGGAAGAATCCGTAAGTCTATATCATGAGAAAAAAAATGCGTTTACGGGTATAAATAATTAGAGCATTTTCCGATCGCCATACTGCATTATGTTATTCTTATTAGTCTCGTTTGCCATTTTGTTTTTCGAAACATCAATCGGAAACTTTATTCCCCCCGAATCGTCCAACGGCTCTTGCATTGTATATTTCGATTACCGAAATGCTCAAAAAAAACAAATAACAGTTCTACCAATGTCTTTTGATTTTTATTCTCATATGACAACTTTTGTTAAACATTGTGAACTATTTTCGTCATGATTAAAAAATTAAGTCCATAAAATTATCATGGGACGCATAAAATATTGTTGGGACGCATAAATTATCATGGGACGCATAAATTATCATGGGACGCACAAAATATCATGGGACGCATAAAATATCATGGGTCGCATAAAACGGAGAAGAACCTTTTTTTTTTGTTTACGTCTAATTGTAAACTAATTAATTATTGGAGCATCTTCAAACCTTAAGCTTTTGAATGCAACATGAATATACCAAATGACCCAAGAAACTATGTAAAATTTATTTTTTGTTATATAAATTTATTTAGACTCTAAAGTCTAAAGTGCAAAAAAAATTTTTTTTTTTTTTTTTGCATTATTTTCTTGATTATAATTTCCATTTCAAATACCTGCGTGAGTGCGTTCATGTTGTTGCAAATGGGATTTTTGAGTGAAATTCTTCTCACAATACCTTCAAAAACAGCACATCGTTTTTGTTTCGTTTATCTTTTGGTTACTGGCAATTATATGGTCGAACATTAGTGTGGATCCGCTCATGTTGGCTCAAATTTTGTGCAGATTTGAAACGTCTTGTTGAAATATAGTTTATGTAATTGAATTTTTTTTAAATATAACCTAGTGCAATTCACACAAGGATAAGGCCGACTCTTCAGGCAAGGTTCTATGTGGAAGTTGACCTTAAAGAATACGATTATAGCCGATTGTTCTTGTTTTTTACTTCAGCATTTGTTAGGAATTTCTTTGGGCAATATGGACATCTGAAAACTCATTTTGTAGTTGTTTCCTTTATATTTATTTATTTTTCTATAATTGTTAAACTTACCTAAGGTTCATTTCCTTAACAGGAGCAGGAGACAAAAGAGAAAAATTCTCAGTCATGATTCTCTCCTTAAAAGAAATAAACTTTTCATATTCAAACAGTTGCTTTTAATTTTGACTTAAAATAGAATGCCTGTGCTGACAAATCTCACCGCGACATAAGTCGATTTGCAAATTTTAGATTTCTTCTAAAACCTTAGGATATGTACACAAGATTCTTGACAAAAAAAAACCTGTCGTCAATTCAAAAGGCGCCAAATTTCATTAGACTACAAAAAAATGTATTTGTTAGTCTTTAAACAATTAATTAAGCTCTGATAGAAAGGTCATCAATTTTACTATATTAAAATTTAAAATTCCTTTTATTTTAAGCTTGACTTGAAATGAATATGGACAGTGACGCGCGCAAATTACTTCAAGATTATTTGAGTGAACAGAACCTATATTTGAAGGGGCCTGAACGAGCTGAGCTTGTATTTAAGGACGAATGCCTTTACTGTTTCGACTCACCTTTTTCATCAGGTGATATTTTACACTAGCAATATCAGGGTCGAAAAGTCGAGCATAACATCTTTTTCGTCCAATTCCGAGCGGGGTTCCAATTAAATATTGAAATTTGGGTAGAGCTTTTTTTTATAGGGGAGGGGGTTGCACCATCTGTATTTTTGTAATAGTAATACTGTGTTTGCTCTTCCCTCCATTTTTTGAGGGAACCGCCTCAATGTTACTTTGTATTAATAATAGTTTTTTCTCTAAATTCTTTGTGTAATTTTTAGGAGGTCTTTTTGTTTCGCTTCAAACGTTTACTGGTGTTTGTGGTCGGCACATTAAATTATTCGCAGACAAAACCTCGTCAAAAATTTTTTTAAACATCCAAAAAATCGTCGAATTGTCGGAAGAGCCAAAGGACAAAGTTTGCTTGAGGGGTCATACAGATTTGCCTCACTTATTTAGAAGCCTTGTCTCAAATTTGATAATGAACCGCAACAAACAAAGACGGAATATTCTCTTCGCATTTATCCATTGGTGACAATTCCTTTACCCACTACCGAAGGTGCTGAAGCGGGCATTCCGCAAATTTGCGATGAAATCATTGCGCACGTCAGTGCTGAAGATCAGCAGCGAATTAACAGTGGGATAAGCCAATGGGACGGGGAAGAGCGAATGGTAGCGAAAGCCGCAGAAGACCTTGTTCAGGTCGTGATTTTTAACTTTAAATTTGAAACTACAATACTAAGTTTCGGTGCGATTCAAAATAATTTAATTAGTATAAAGCACTGCCCTTGGGGTTTTTCTGATCACGTATTTGATATCCATTTATTCAGAACCAGACGAACAGTCTAAAATTCGTTTTTGAAAATACATTTATTCCCAATCCAAGAGCATAAAAATAAGGTTCGGAACTGGTCGAAATGAATGACAGATTCGTTTAAATTTAGTAAAAAGATTTAATTAATTTGCGCCTCTAATAATAGAAACTGTGCTAACCTTTTACTGTCGTACTTCAACACAGTGGGGAGGGTTGGGTAAAAAACGTTTAGACAGAAGCGAGTTATGGAAAATATTTACAATAGTGCCCAAACTCAAAATTGTTAAAAAAAAGACTATCAAAAGCGATCCCAAACACATATAAACGTTGAGAAAACTGCATATTAGGGCGTGTGTGTGGTTTTCAAATAAATTTGCACAAAGATTAATTTGGTACCATTTTGACCAAATTTGCCGTAAATATTTTTTGAGTACGCACCAATTTCATCTTTTCATTAAACGTGACTTTGTCTTGCCTTAAGCTTAATTATGACGGTCCGCCAATTCCATATTCGGACTGGGAATGCGCAAAATGTGGGCTAAAGGAGAATCTTTGGCTTAACCTTACCGATGGAGCGATTATGTGTGGGCGTTATGCACAGATGGCTGGCGTAAATGGAAATGGACATGCTAAGACACACTTTGAGGCAACGGGATTCCCGCTGGTCGTCAAATTGGGAACCATTGAGAACGGAGACGGGGATGTCTACAGCTACACTGAGGAAGTAGGAATATTATCATAGTAATTTGTTTACTGAGTGGATTTGTGTTAACGACCCATTTCGACTTTCCCTTTAATGTTAAACATAATATGTTTTAGGCGCCTACTGTCAGCGACCCATGGCTTGGCCAACACTTGGCGCATTTTGGCCTCGACATTAACAAATTTCGAAAGACCGAAAAGACAACTTTGGAAATTGAATTGGACGCAAATTTGAAGTGGAACTTGTGAAATTTCTATTTATTTTTCTATTATTAGGTATGAATTCTCAGCCATTCAAGAAGAAGGGTTGGAATTGGTCAATGTCAGTGGTCCCGGCTACACCGGGTTAGTCAACCTTGGCTCGTCTTGCTACATCAATTCGGTGACATAATCTCTGTTTAATTTTTATTTACGTTTTACCACGTAGGCTCTTCAAGTTTTGTTTATTGTCCCTGACTTTGTCCATGCATTTACCAATGAGTTACTGCTAGAAAAAGAACCATCCAAAATAAACGAAGATTTCGCCGCTCAATTTGCGAAAATTTTAGTCGCTATGAAATCGGGGAATTATTCACGGGAAGACGAGAAAAATTGTCCTGACAAACAACCCGGCATTCGACCGAAGACGTTCCGTCGAATTGTGGGACGACAGCACCCCGAATTTTCAACGGCAAAACAGCAAGACGTTGAAGTGAGCCTTTGTTTTGGGTATGGCAAAATGGCCATTTTCTATAGGAATACGTTCGTTATCTGTTCGAGAAGGTCGACGCGTGTTCGGTCTCTTTACCTGCTGGTAATCCAGTGGATGCTTTCCGATTTCGTCTGGTCACTCGTTTTCTGGACGAACTTTCGAATTGTGTTCGCTATTCTTTCCGTACTGACAACATTCTATCCGTGTCAATTCCCATGGATTTGTGCAAAGAGGTCTTTTCACATTCGTTTCCCCAATTCTTTGCCCACAAAATAATCCAATGTTTCTCGTTCTCACCTCCCATCCATTGTTTTTCATTTGTTCGTCCTTTTTTCAAGTGCTCCTTTAGTCTGACATTGTCGTGAATGGAGTGAGACGAAAGTATGTAACGTTGGAGCAATGTTTGACCGCCACATTTGAAGAGGAATTCATCGATGATTACTTCTCTCCCGTTGTGAATACGAGGGGCCGGGCCAAGCAGCAACAACTGATGGGCAGTTTCCCCGATTTTTTGTTTTTACAGCTTCGGGTGAAAACATTTAATAGTCGTCCCTAATTATTATATTCCTGCAGAGATTTACTTTTGATGGGGTGCGCGGCATGCACAAATTGGACGTGGACGTACAAATTCAGGACGAATTGGACATTTCTGCCTTCTTTTCTACGGGAGAATTACAATCGGGCGAACAGGCACTGAACACTCATAAAATAAAAGTTACTTGTAGTACAGGCATTTCCCGAAAACACTGATGAAACTCATCTTTCGGCCGCCTCAAAAACGCGCTTAGGTCCTGAGCCGAACCAAGGAATTGTGGGCGAAGTAATGATATGATATCAAATTGTTGTCTTACAAATTCACGTTCATTGTCAGTTACTTTTAATGGGTTTCACTGAAAACGCTGCTAAAAAGGCAGCGATTTTTACGAAGAACGAATCTTTGGAATCGGCTACCAATTGGATTCTTCAGGTGCATAACATGAACGTATATTCGTGAAGATGTTTTTTCTTTATTAATTTTTCAGCACATGGACGACGCCGATTTAAATGACCCTCATCCGATGCTATCGAAACAAAACACACCTCCTCCGAGTTTCAATCAAGGTAGGCGGAGAGGGAGTGGAAATCAAAATATGGAGAAGTAAATGATAGGGTCGAGTCGACTGCGAAAGACTTTCTTTAGGAGCGCACGCGTGTCAGAAATTTCGGCATGGGAGCGGTCGCTACCGACTGCGCGCCTTCATTTCGCACATTGGGTCGTCGCCTCATTCGGGACATTATGTGGCCCATGTAAAGTCGGAAGAGGGACAATGGTGAGTTGGGTTATTTCTGAATTAACTCTTCTCGTGAATGTTTGACTTCTTCGACAGGCACATCTTCAACGACAATAAAGTGGCCGAATCTCATCACCCCCCGAAGGCGCTTGGCTATTTGTACCTTTTCCAAAGGGCCACTTGAATATGCAATTAAATGCTCACATAAGTGTTTTTGACTACCCGTCTGTTTGTGTGTTTTTGATTGACCAACATATTTTGTTAATGAATGCTTTTTTTTTAATTGTGGTTTATTTTTTTGACCCAAATTTGTTTTGATTAGATGTATTCTCTCAAAATGCTTAAAAATTAAACGAATGAATGTTTCTGAATAATTTGGTAAAAGAAAAAAGGTTCGAATTATTTTATTCATTCATTTTTTGATTTAAAAAATTGCTAACTAAAAACATTAAAGTATACAAATAATATGACCATCGTTCTAAAATCTGTCCGTTTCCCTTTTCACGCTATATGTCGTGCCCTCCGTCGGCGGTGTTTTCTTTTGGCTCTGCCAATTGCCATACTCTGCTCCCTTTGTCTATTTTTTGTCCTACATCTTCCAAATTGTTATAATAATTTCAGAATTGCCACTGAGAAAGGTAATATGAGAGTTTATTTTTTTTTTTGTTTCAAATTAGGGTTGAGCGGGACCGGGGCTTTTTCAAAGTACCGAACGTACAAATGAGTACCAGGGCCCCGGTTTTGACCGGGTCCCGGTCCCGCCCCGGTTTTCCCAGCCAAAAAGCACCGGTTTTTCAACCTGAAAAAAGCCCTGGTCCCGGTTTTTGCCAAAAGCCCCGGTCCCGCTCAACCCTAGTTCAAATAGTGATTTTGTTCGAAAAAGTAAAAATACAAAAAAAAAACAAGGCGATGAAAATGCAAAAAGATAGGAGTAAAAAATGCCACAAAAAATAATAATTTTTCGATGTTTCCTCCGTCGCTTTTCGCTACGATCGTTTGGGTCCGTTCGGCGATTTCTCAAACGTCGCACTGCGCCAGCGCGTCGGATGCGTTGACCCGATCACCGGTACTCTTTTATGTGCTCAGCGAGTACTTACCCTTTTCGAAGGTGTTCCAATGAGCGTTCAGTGGTCCAAAGTTCCCTATTTTTACCCCATCCAAATTTTTCAATTTGGGCTGGGACAATACAATTTGTGGAGGAAAGGTTTGACGAGGTTTGACATAAAGGGATTATGATGGAAAATAGGGCAGGAATTGGTTGTTCGACGATTGGCAAAAAGAGTGGAGGGGCGGGTGAGGACGGCACTCGACGACGATGGCAAAGAAACGGTGGCACTAGGCGAAGAAGAGACAGGTAGCGGAAGAGAGCATTGTGGATAATTTCCTTAAGCCAAAGATAAAGGCATTCTTTGGTTTGGTGGCACTGCCCGCGGGGACGTACCCATTGGGGAGAGGGGAAGGGCGGGAGGAGAATCAATGTGTGCGTATTTATGTGACTCCCCCCCTCCCCTCCCCACGTTTAGTCCGTGTCAAATTGTTCCGTCGGCTGCCTATCTTGCTATTTTCTCTGAAGACGTACCGAATGGACAGCGAATTTGTGCTGCAATTGGAAAAGCGCCTTGGGGGAGGCGGCACAAGCGAAATGGCATTGTTTTTTAAACATTCACAAGAAAAGGGATGTGTATGGAGTGATGAGAACAATGAGGTGAGTTTGAAGAAGGCACTGATTATGACAAGGAATAAATCCTTTGGGATATGCCATTTAATGGAAAAGGGGGGGGGGGCAATTAAAATGGGCAACGGGGAATGAAGTGTTGAAAACAATCCTTCCACCCGTCGGCCGACTTTTGCTTTTCGCACTCTGTGCCCCTAAAGGGCTCCCGGACAATCGGACAGTGGAAATTCGGACAGAAAAAAATGAAAATGATAAGAAAAATGACTGGTTACTTTAAACCAAGTGATTGGATGCTTAATCGGGTTTAAAAAGCCAATTTTTAATGTTTTTTTCGGCCTTCGGTAAGCTATGGTTCGTAAATAGGGTGTTAGGATTAAATTTTAAGAAAGTTGTAGCCAAAACACTGCAAATAAACTCATTTTAATTGTCAAACTTTTTTTAAAGCTTATTAAGACATCTTATTTGGTCATTTTCTTATCATTTTCCTTTATTTTCTGTCCGATTGTCCACTGTCCGATTGTCCGGTCACGCCCTAAAGGACCCTCGCATCTCCGCTGTGTTCAACATCGGACCAACACCGACAAAGCGTTGGGTGAACTTTGTCATTGACAACGACATTTACGCGATTAAGGCACTGAAAGTGATGTGTGACAGTAAAAAGGAATCCAAAATTGGCACGGAGAAAAAGGGAAAATTGTGCCGACTCCAAACCAACGGTAAAACGCATTCGAATTGAACTGCTCACGGAGAAGGGATTCATTCGTTACTTTAGCGACCACTGTTGGCTTTCTTCCCAAATCGCTACTCTTCAAAGGCCCTTGTCTGATTCGGCTGCACTCTCTCCGACAGCAAAACAATGCCCACGCCGAAATGTTTGAAAAGGTGGCCGAATGGGCGCTGTCGAGACAAGACGAGAAGGGCGGATGGTCTGCCAAAAATATCCTAATATATGCTTTTTGAACCGTAGTTAATTAAGGCCAGTGCCGGTCATAAGAACCATTTCCGAGGGACGCCACCGACTCGTGTTGCCCATCGGTTGGCAAAGCGCAATGGCACAGGGTACAGCGAATTGGGCAAAGAGAATAGCTAATGGTCGCATTTATTAGGTCTTGCCCTCTCTTTTTTGACTCGCGCTTACGCATCGGCAAAAAATGGGGAAAAAGAGCGCTATTTGAACTCGGCCCAAAAGGCATTGGCCCTGTTCGATTTGGTCAGTCGAATAAATGTCCTTTTTCATTTCATTTCATTTAATATGTAAAGCCTTCGGAAAAGGGCGGAGTGTTGAGCACCGTTCGCGATTTGCCATGGTTCGAAGAGTATCCAACCCTTCCGGGGACAGGGTAAGAAATAAAAGAGGAAATGAACACATTCCTTTGCCAAATTTAAAAGTGTCCTTTGACAGTGTGCTCAATGGTTTTATGTACGCCCTTTTTGGCCTCTTCGAATTCGCTTTGTACGACAAAAAGGCCCTTGCACTGTTTTCCCGTGGTGTCAAATCTCTTCGCAAATTGTTACACCTTTTTGATGACGGACAGTGGTCATTGTATGATTTGCGGCACATCCGTTTGAACAATTCAATGCCAAAAAAGGCCCGTTTGGACTATCATTTGGTACGATTGGCCAAAGGGAAGGGAAAAGGAACGCAATCCTTACCTCTTCACTAGTGATTTATTTCAAAATCAAAAAATTCAGTTACATGTGTCACAACTTCATTGGATGTATTCGATAACGGAGGACCCCCTCTTTGAGGACACAGCCAAACGATGGGAAGAATATGCGAAAGGGTAAATGAACGGAGGGCAATTCACATCGAATGGTCGACAAAGGAACGCAAAAATAGTCCTACTAAAAAGCCGACTTAATAGCTGAAAAGGAACAAATACAATGAAGACGAATTTTAAGATGAAAACCTTATTAAAGCCGCAGCTCTAATCATAAAACAACCACTTTCTTTAGTGTCAATGTCACCCTTTCTGTTGTTTGTTACTACTATATATATACACCGTATCTCCACCCCCCCCCCATTCCTCCGCATAAATAAATCATTTAAAGAATTCAAGTTGGCCAGTTGTCCTAGCGCCCTTATAAACAATATTTTTTCCTTTCATCCGGAACAATATCATTCACATTTAATAAAGTCTAAGCGAATCTAACGAAATTTTGGAAAAGACAAAATTAGAATTACTTTCCTGGCGGCACCTACTGGTACCCTTATGTTGTAATATTGTTAATTAAATTCTTCAGAAATACATCAATATTGGGATTATTTTTAAATTTTTTGGGGAAATGGGTCAGGCGGTGCCGATAGACGTCAAAAGGAATTTCCCTGTACATATGACGACAGATTGGCGTTTTCTCAACATACACAACAATAAATATGATTTTGCGAAGTTCTTGTCATTATTTCTGCGTTTGTATTCTTCTCTCCTCACGCCACTCCGTCTAATACATTTCTTGGCGCTTCCCATTTCGGGTCATAGCCTTCCCAGCTGTTCTTCGGAGGCGCTATGAACAGTCGCGTGCCGTTCAGAAAACATGTGACCACTCCTTGGTATGCCGTCCGCGGTACCCCCGCTTTTGTATCCGCCATTATGCCAATCTTCAGAGCAATCGTCACAAATTCGTCCATTGACCCGTATTCAATTCGACAGTCTCCGCTGTCTTTGTTCCATTCCAAGATGTTTCCCATTTGAACTTTCGGCGCAGAATAAACTCTTTCCAAAAAAGTGGTGTCGTATGTATACCGAATTAAACTGTGCAGGTCAATCTGAGTGAAATTCGCAGGCGTTTTGTTGAGAAAAACTCGTCGCAAGTGCCGATTGAAGAACAGTCCTCTAAAATGTTTTCCCGCTTTGCCTTTTTTTTCTTATTCTTCAGCGACTTGCTGGCTCCAACGCGTCCAAATTCGGTCATCGCCGTCCGCGATATTTCAGGACGAATGCAAGAACGATTCTTGCGCTGTTTAGGCTCACGAAGAAAGTCGTCCCAAAAAGCGCGTGGCCACTTAGGCCTCAATTCATCCCAAAACTCCCTAAGTTATATACGAATTAAGATTATTGTCGTAGAAAAAATACGAAAATGACTTAGTCATCATCCACCCGAGGCCGGAAAAGAAGTCAGAACGGTAGAAAAGTGTCGACCCAAAATTAAGGTCCATGAGTCCCTTCTTGCCGTTGTCATTCCATGCAGAAACACAGAAAATGGAATTGTCAACTTCGAGGAGAGGACGAGTGGCCAAAAAGAACTCGAAAAAGTCAGGCGCAATGTCCAAGTCGTCTACAGAGAAAAATGCATTTCAAGATTTGTTAACAGCTTTCTCAATAAAAATGGTAACTACCCTACTGGACAAAAAAGAATTTGATTCGTTTTCGCGTTTAAGCTAATTTTGGATAAAAAATGTTTTTCTAAAACTACGTTCGATTTTGGGACCGGGTCAGAATTAGTCAAATGCTTGTCATATTCAAGTTCGACGACCCCGAAAATCTCCACTAACAAGTTTTAATGGCTTTTAGGAACAACAATTCTGTAATTTTCATTACCCTCCGTTATGATTACGCTGGTGAAGTTCAAATTGTCAAAAACGTGTGTCAACCCTATTTTGTAATGTCTCGCTATTTTGTAATAAGTGCCAAAATGCCTGTGCTCCGGGGGCGGCTTCAACAGTTCGCTTTTGTGCTTAATAAATTTGTTTTTTTTTGTGAGCTGACAAGTGCCACCTTTACGTATTGAACTTCGTTGCCGAATTCACTTCGAACCATTTCCTGAAGGGAATCGTTGTCGCAGTCTTGACTGACGATTATTGGGAACAGTTCTCTTCGATGACGACGATACCTAAACAATTAGTCGCTTAATTTGTTTGGTTTTTTTCGATTGCGAATTCCCTCCCGTTGGTTTACCGAATTAACTTCTTTAAATGCTCTTTGGCCGCGTCCAATCGGTTACAAACGAACACCAAAACAGCAATTGGCTGGTGCCACACTTTTTTTCTCATTGGACTTCGAAGGTATTTGTTCGTCCTAACGCCAATTTTTATGCTCAACTGTTCCAATTCGCTATGTTCCCTTTGAAGGAGTTCCTCCAATTGTTCAAGCCTTTGCTCCAAATCTTCCGCTTGAATTTCGGCATCCAAACTGACATTTTCCTATTGATTTAAAAACCCCTTTAACGCCAAAACGACAACACACAAAGCAAGAAAATAGCACGAAAACAACTCACTTTTTTAATTTGATGTAACGTTTTGATCATTAACAAAAAGAAAGTTAGGCCGACGAAAGACAGCAGCGAATAGACAGTCAGCTGAAGGAGACCCTTACTCCGCAGAGGCATCCTTTTTTGGGCATTGTTTCACCCACTCGGAAAAAGGCCAACTAATAAAGCAATGAAATGCATAAAGCAGTTACGATAATCAAACGAAATCAAACAAAGGATCCGAGAAAAAAGAAAGACATTCGAGTTTATCCAAATGATTGGCAAACAGTACTCTTTGAATGGATGAGTAATGTTCTTTAATTCTTGAATATGACCCGCGTTATTCATTCAATCGTCCATATGCCAAATAGTGCTAAAAAATCACAAATTTTTTAAGTCAAGGCCGAGGGAATCCTCCGCTTTCTAATAAAAAAAATACCTACCAACCCAACCCCATAGGAGCAGAATTATCCACACATTTGGCTTTATTACTTACGGAATTGAAGTCATAACCCGCGCACAAAACTGTCGAAGCAACGTTTGGTCAATGTCCTCGCGAAACTTGACCAATCGAATTCGGAGATTATTCGATCGATCAAAGCTGGACAAAAACCAATCAAATTCAGTGTGATTGTTCTATGAGTGCTGCTTGTAAAGGTGCTCAAAACCATGTTAAGCTCATCCAATTCAATTTTGGTGAATCCTCTGTGTAGCCGACATGAAATTTTATTACAATTTCTTTAAAAAACCAGGTTTAAAGAAAAAAATGAACCAATAAGCAAATATGACTAACCGAATTTCGACGGAACAATTCGGAGATAAAAGACACCGGCAGGGGAAATTCGCGTGAAATTTGGAAATACTAAACTAAAGTTGACAAAAGAATTGAAAATGTCACAATAACCTCCAATACTTCTCGATCAGCCAATTTTTGCAATATGGAGAGAATATGTTTATAAATGGATGACTTTTTATTGCCAATGTCACGAACAAAACCAATGGAAACGGACCGAAGCAGTGGCAGTTGAAGAACGGATTGCAGACCAGCCAAATACTTAAAATAAAGTGACTTCTTTGCTCTTTTAAACTTCGTATTCTGAGCCCAAAAAATTCCAAATATTTTATCTTTCCTTTTGTTGCCCCTTCATTAAAATTATTGAGTTCACTAAAAGCCAATACAATCACAAACTCGAGATGAATTGTAGTTGGGGAAGTCAAACGAAATGTGTTCTAAATTTGGGCAGTATTTGGCAATGAGATGGAGAATCTAAAGTGAAAAAGTATGAAGGATTGATAACAAGTTAAAATAGTCTACACCTTTCCGTCAACAGTTTCTAATAAAAGGGCCTTCAGATTCATGCCGATTCTTTGTAAAAGCATTGCAAAAAGAGAAACATCGGAGATGCGTAGACAAAGCCGTAAATAGAATAGTCTGAAGATATGAAATCCGAATGAATAAATGCGAATTTTACACCGAAATTAAGGGTCCAATAAACAAATACCGACTGAACCGGCTCAACTCCTCAAGGATCCGTTCACTCGCCGGAAATTCGATAGGCAACATTAAAACAGACAGTTTTGGACAGTGAATAGCTACTGACTGAAGAATTTCAAAAATTCGCGAGGTTTTTCGGTCTGAGAAATTGAAATGGCCAGTTGGACGAGCGCAAATATTGAGAACACATAATGACGAAGATAATGCGGGGAAAGATAACCGTTCTGAAAATTTGTCGACCGGAATTCGGAGAAATTGGAGTTCGGCATTTGAAATAAACAAATTTAAATTCGTTATGCAACTCCCGTCCTGAAAATGGCAGAAAAAAATTATGCCCGTATAACAAAATTCAGTAACTTAAAATGCTAGATTGATTTTTTAAATTATCTAAGTTAGCAAATGAACAAAAATAATTACAATATCGGAAAAGGCCACACTTTTCAGATGCGGTAGTTTTGTTGCGATAGATTGCATGGAATAAGAGGAGGTTCTCGAATCCTCAAAACAGAGATGCTGCAAATTAGGGACAGACGACCAAAGTTGATCTTCAACAAAAGCATTTCGCGAATACATTCCCTTCAAGTTCAATTCGGACAATTGCCTTCCGCACCGTTGAATCAACGAAATGTACTTGGAAAACTTAAATTTTATACTTTTGTTAAAACTGAGCAAAATAGGCACTTATGCAGTTTGTGTGGGCAGAAATTTTTTTTTAAATAAAGTCATATAAACATGTTTTATAGGGTTTTCTTTGTCGCCATTTATTCCGGCCGATTCCGAATCCCGGACCAGAACTCGAACAAATTTGATTAAAAAAACATATTTTTGTTTTTAATCAATTTAAATTAAAAAGCACGAAATTAAGCTTATGTTGCTGTTAACTATTCTGTTATAATCTTTTAGATGGGCTTGAATGAATTACAGAATTTTACGCCTGCTAAATTATATTCGAAATTACTCCTATCCGATGAAAAATTCCAAAAATGGCTGACTGAATTAGGTCTTCTACATTCAAAACGAACATGCGTGTGCGGATCTGATATGCGTCTTGAAAAACGCAAAAAGAGGAATGTTGGAGTGTGGGTGTGTAAAAAGCGAAGTGAATGTGGCAAAACACTTGGCTATCTCAATTTTCTAAAAATTGAATTTCGGGGTTTTGTTCGAATTCGGGTCAGGGGTTCGGAATTGGCCAGAATAAATGTCATATTCGTAATTAGCGACAAAGAAAACCCTATAAAACATGTTTATATGACTTTTTTTTTTTTTAATTTCTGCCCACACAAACTGCATAAGTGCCCAAAAATGCTTCTGACCGCCAGTTCGTAATTTTGTATGAGATCTTGTCCATCCAGCAGCAGTGTCCTTTGGTTGTACCAACTGAGTTCTCGAGACACAATACACCAACGACGGCACACTCTTTCAATACGAACCCTTTCATTTGGACGAAGATATTGAAAAATAAATGACTGAAATAAATAAACAAATTGTATATTGAAGTTAAATATTATGACCGCTCAACCGGGCGAACATTTTTGTTAAAGAAAATGCGATTTATAATTTTTGGCACTCTTTTACTTGAGAATCCTCAATTTTTTTTTTTTTTGATAGGATAACACATTGATTTCAGGGAGAAAAAGCAAATATTGTCAGGATTATAAAAGAATTTCAATGCAATATATTTTAAATGCTTTTTATAAATACAGATTCCGTGATATGAGGCAGGGTTGGGACGCGGACCAAAAAATCGCAGCGCGGTACACGAAAAAAAAATGCAGCAAATCGGGACCTCCCCAGTAACGAGACCTATCAAGAAAGATACATTTTTTTTCTTATATGTAAATGAACGCCCAATTGAAATAAACCCGACAATACCAAAATTTCACCAATATTTCGTTTGCCATATCATTTATGAATGCCATTTTAAAATAGGTATTGTAAGTTGTAAGTAATTAATTTGGTTCTTATCTAGGGTAGAAGGTTCATTAGAATTTTTAGGAAAATATTAATCCTAGGGCCAAAATTCAAAATTCATCAAAAATGGAAAGAAACGATGAAAAATACAAAGTTCAAACTTGTCGCTGACCAGTGATCACGAATCTATCACCATTTTAGGTACGGTAATATGTACTAGGGCTGCTCCATCCCATTTTTGAAAAAAAAAATCAAATTTTATAAATTGAAATACCAACTTAATCAGCGACTTCAAAAACACTCGGAAACGCCTTTTTTGGGCTTATAACTAAAAAAAATCTCCCTTTGCTTTTAATATTTAAAGATTACTGCTTTGCAATAATGCAAAATTTTTCTTCAAAAAGGGGGCGGGTGATACTAAGTTAACGTTTAAGTGTTTAAATTACCATTGTATTTAAGGTTTGGTGTAACAGCAGGAGGGAGCGCTAAGTTTTATCTGGAAGAGATGGAAAATTGCAAAAATCAACCATACGAAATAAAGTTAAAACGGGTTCTTTTAATCACTTCAAATGTTGGATCGCTTTTTGGAGAGGTATATACATTTGAGCAAATAATAATAAATATTATGGTATTTTTTTAGAATTCATTGGAAATGCGAACTTATTGGTTGGACCAAATTACAGCCATTGTCAGACAGTCGAAACCCATTTTCTTCGCCTTACATCTCCAAGGCAATAATTTATGTGCTTGAACTAAATCTTATTACATTCTAGAGAGTGGCGGTAAAAACTACCGGCAACACAGCCGAGAAATGCCCGGATTTGTTGATGAATTACACGAAAAAATGGCAGCTTTGGATTTAGAAATTTCTCGCTGTTTTTTGGACATTGACTATGAATTGACCGAGGAATTTACGGTCGGTTTTCACCTCTTTTTTTCACGGAACAGGACAAAATACCCACCGAAACATCGCCGTCCGGAACACCGTCGAGACAAAAATTTTTTAACTTAAAGTTTCGGCCCATATGGAAAGTGTTATTTTTGAAAATTTTTTCAAATTATTTAGTCATGCAAATTTATTGTTTATTTTATTATAATTAATAAGTTTAAGCATTAAAATAATAATTAATGAAATAAAAATAAAGGCTTTAACGCTATATGAAAAGTGTTAATTTTTGAAAAAAAAAAATTCAAAGGGACCCTTTTCATTTTTTTTAGACCAATTTTTTGTTGTTGTCTCTTTTTTGTACAAAAAAGGGTTTCAAAGTGTTTTTGATGTTGCTGATCACGAAACTATATTTATCTAGGCCAATTTTGAAAAAAAAAAATCAGAAGCCCCCCCCCCCCCCCTTTTTGGTTTTCAAAACCGTCACAATTTTTTTTTATTTAACTCCTATTGCGGGAATCAATGATAAAATATCTGAAAACTTTGATCATGCTAATAATTAAAAATTTTCAAAAATTGCGCCAGATTTCATCTTAAAATTTCTTGAAATTTTTTCAGGGAGGAACTTTAAATAAAAAACTTCAGATTTTTCGCTTAAAAAAATTTCGAATAAACTGAATTATCAAATTTTGCATAAGTTTCTTGAAAAACCATGTTTTGCCAAATTTTGGATTTTTTTATTGAACTTTCTTGTCTACGAAACTTTAGAGAAATACGGCACTTATGTAGTATCGTTAGCGACCTTCAAAACCTTAGAGACATATTTTTAGGTCTTAAAATCAACAAAAAAAATGGATGGATTTTGAAAACAAAAGGGGGCCCCTTTTGATTTTTTTGATAATTTTTTTTATTTTTTAGAATTAGCCAAAATAATTGTCAAATTCGTTTTAAGCGACCTAAAAATTTCTGGCATCACTTTTTTTAATACTTTAAAAAAATAAGTTAAAAAAATCAAAAGGGTCCCCCATATGGTTTTCATATTAGCCCTCTACGCTACATAGTGGCAAAAATTCATACGAGAAATTTTTTTTTTTCGGCCGTGTACCAGGCCGGCATCGGTATTTTGGGGGGTACCGTTTTTTCATTTTTGTTTTTAGGCTCTCTCTTCCCTATATTTTGTCCATCGTTCGGCTGTTGAATACGTTTTCCTGTACACCTTCCAACACCAAAAATTTTGTTCTGTCGGACAGAAAAGTGCAACAATTGTCAACGGACTTAATAAAAGTGGATTTGTACGCAAAGAGAAATTTAGACAATGTTTTTGGCCTTCGTTTCGTTGGGCCCGCAAGGGGTTTCTCCACACGCGTTGGAAGATTGGCTCAAGGTATGCCATCTTTTCACTATAAAACTTAAAATGGATAGATTGTTCAGAATTTTGGACTTTATCAACATCCATTTATTCCATGATGAGTCGAATCTCAATTTTATTGAGGTTATTTTTTCTTGGCTTGTTTATTTCTGATTGATGCCCTAATTGTTTTTCAGAATCCAAACGAATACAGCGAAAATCGACAAGAAGCATTGCAACAAACACTGCACACATTTGAACAGTTTAACGGGGGCACTTTGGAGGGCGACAGCAACTGCTTCCTTTTTGGCGACTTCAATTTTCGTTTAAATATGGTCTCATTTGTCAAGGTGATTTATCGAGTCGTTTGTAAATAGCCGAACAAAAGGTTTTTTCAGAAATTAACGGGCCAAATATGCGAAAGGGAGGTCGTTCTCGCCGAAAGCGAGTCGGTCACACGCGGCCATTCCGTTTCGGATTCGTCCTTCTCCAGCGACAACGCCTCCCCCACTGTTCGACCCGATGATTCGGAGGACAGCGGATTGGCCACGACGACGCTGTCACATTCGACGAGCTCTTCTGAAGAAGAAGAAATACGCTCTTCGTCCTGTGATGATTTGGAACAAAAAGTGGTGGAGGCGGACGACTCAAGAATAGTACAACGAAAAAACTCAATGATCGAATACTTCAGAACGAAAACGAGGGATCTGTTAAGTCCGAATGACAACCCAAACAAAGCCGACGCAAAGTAAGCGAAATGGTCAGGACATACGACTGCACTTAATTCCTACCCTCTCCCTTCAGTTGGTTGCTTCGTATTGGGAAAAAACGTTTTGAATATTATGACCCAAATTGGCTGATCGAACAATGGAAGACTTACCGAGAAGTGAATTGATTGTCTACTGAGCGTTTATTGTTTTCCCTTTTTTTTTATTTAGGATGACTGCGAACCCAAAATGTACCAACTCAAAGAATGTCAAATTGATTTCGCCCCGACGTAATTTGTCATTTTAATGTTTTTTACCAATAATTTCTTTTTAAGTTATCCTTGGAGTGAAAAGTTAGACTGCCCTTGCAAATTTATGAACACTCGTCCTCCCGGTTGTGATATAAGAATTATAATTCAATTTATAACTCATTTCTCTTCCACTTTTTTTAGCTTGGTGTGACCGTGTGCTGTTCAATAAAAATGTTATGGCCAATTTCATCGAATGTGACCCCAATTTCGAGTATATGTCCTTTGGGAATGACCGGTGCATTGGCGACCACAAAGTAAATCGGTCGGCCGATTCATTCTCTGTTTCGTCCTTTGTTTAGCCCGTCATGCTGCTCTTCACCCTTCAACAATGAGTTGGGCTGTTGTCCCTTTACTATCTCCCCTCCCCTCTTCTTTTCTCTTCCGTCTCCGAGTAGGGTTTCCCTTCCAACTGATATTAACTCAACGGACTTCTTTTAGTGTTTTTCCTTCCTTTAATTTTTAGTCTTTTTAATATAATGGTAATTCATTTAATAAGCTCCTATTTGTTTTTTTTTGACAACACCCGAATGTACTAGGCAGTTCTTTTTCATTTTTTCGTGTATTTTTTCTTAAATTTCAGACAGAAATTTGATAGGCTGGGGGGGCGGCGGGGGGAAACGAGCTGCTCCCAATCTTTCTAACTCTACTTAACAACTTTACTCATTAAACTTGTACGGTAATATATACTCATTAATGTTGTATACATTTTTGTTATATTGTATATGTATAGTTAACTCGCTAACAATTACTGATTTGCTTTTTATATAATAAACAGAAGCAAAGAAAACCAATTAATATTACGTCGAAAATCGAGATAATGGAGAAAAATAGTGACTGAAATATCTAAAAAGGCTAATGACCTAAATGAACGGGGTGAGCGTAAGCAGAGGAAAGAAATGTTGGAGTGTCGGGTAAAACAAAAAGACATCGGCGGGGAGGCGAAAGCAAAAAAAAAAAAAATAGTAATACTTTATTACCGAAGGACTGAGAATTAAAAAAAGAATTTAAGAAACTTGTCAGAATAAATAGCGCGAATAATTCCGAAAATAACAAGCGGAGATGAAAATTAAGAAGGGTAATTGTGGGAAAGTGGCAACAGCAGCAGAGGACTGTTCTCAGCATATGGTTAAATTAACTGAACGAAGTTGAATCCTAAGATAAGAGAATCAGCCGCCAACATAATATGATGGAAGGATGCATGGACGGACATTTATTATCCATAAAATGAATTGGGAATGGAAAAGGACTAAAATAGCTTTAGCTTCCGCTTCAAATTGATTCGTTTCCATTCTGGCAATTTGTAAAACTCGATGGGTGTCATCTCGAAGTGTTTCTCGAACTCCTCTCTGTTCATATGCCGTTCCAAATGTTGTCTGTCCACCTCAAAACATAACTTGAGGGGCACCTTTTCACCCGTATATTCCGTTTACATCTTCCGGCAACAAATTGTTTGAGGTCTGCAACTGTTCCAAGGGATACGTCTTCACTGGGCGGGACATGTCCGGTAAAGAAGTGCGGAGGGCGGAACGAATATTCCCAGGGGGGACAGTGCCGATGGATGTGGAAAGGTCAAGCGAATCTGTGGGAAGTGTTTAAAATAATTCACGTCTTGTCTTCTGATGACTTACGATCCGAATAGTGTGAGCTGATGGTCATGTCTGCTCGGTAATAACCGTACCCGTCCGGCATCGTCGCCGCCCTGTCCTCCACCATCGTGCCCATACGACTTTGTGGCAAATGCCAACATGGGATCATTGTGGTCGCGGCCCTGTCCGGCTCACCGCTCTTCCAAAAAACCCATGGCTTAGGACGGTTCATATGGCGCGAAGGGGAAGCGTTAATAGGAGTGTCGTAACGAAATTTTAAATGAGGCATTTTCTTAGCAGATGGAGTTCGACTGGCATTCCTTAATTGGGTTTGATTCAAATCGGCAGATGAGAGTGTGTCGAATGGGAAACAAACGAATTAGCCTCCCTCTCTCATCAGACAGTGCTTTTGCTGTCCTCATGTGCCCAATTACCTTGGGTCCCAATGCAGTCGTTGGTCCAACCCCCTGAATTGTCTGTCTTTCAATCGGTCCTTTTTCCCCCTCTCCTCCCCCCTTCGCACAGTCTCTGCTTCCGCTCGCTGTCCTCTACCAATTTTTGTTTGATCACATGCGCAATGGAAGAGTGCTGTTCAATGCCGTCCAACACTTTCTGCGCTCTGTTCATTACTTTCTCTGCTTTGTTCGCCCTGTGATGTGCCAATCTGAGCGCCTCCTCCTCCTCCTCTTCGTCGTCATTTTCCACGGAGGAAGAGGACAGTCGACGCTTTAACTCTTCGACCGCATACGGATAAGGAGGTGCAGGGAAATCCTCTCTCTGAAGCATTGACGTGGGGGAGAGTGACTTGGCCTGACCCATTGATTGCCAAACAAACATCGATGGGCGGCACAAGCGTCCTTATCGGGCACTTTTGCGCCAGGAAAATGAGCCAATTCGATGGGTTCGTCGTTGTCCACGGAAGAAGAGCGAGAACGTGGCCGAGTGCGTTCCAAGTCTTCGGCTGCAACGGGACAAAAGGTCACTTCGCCACTTGCAATTCCATAGAATGGACTCACTCAACCGTTGCATCCCCGTTTTCAGCATTGAATAACGTGACTTCCGTATTTTTATCACCGGTCCCTGTGGCGTATGGAACTGAGTTGGCTGGGGCGGATTCGGCGCGATCGGATGTTTTAGAAATGTCTGCTCCGTTTCCGGTAACATGTACCTGTAGTGGTCAAACATTTCATCCACTTTGCTGCTTATATTACTCACATATAAGTGAGATGTTGGCCGAATTGAGTTTGGAATTTGCTTCCTTTCAAGGCCGGCTTCGAAATCTGTTCAAATGACGCTGCATTTATTCAATAAGTTGGCTTTACCTCCCCCACTCCCTTATAAAGTGCATTTAACCAAGGGAATGTATCCCCGAGGGGAGGGGGTAGGTACGTCCTTTCCCCCCCCCCCCCCCTTTGACAGTTACGTACAGTCCCAACTCACTGCGATATTCTCTGTCGTCCTGTAGTGTTCGCAATTTGGATGCCATATTTCATTGCCCTGCATGTACATTTCGGCCCCGTCATCAAAAGGCAACTGACAGCGGGAGCACCGAGCGCAGGTCGGGTGGAATTTGTAGCCGCCAGCCTGAACATCATATTGCTAAGTGAGAGAAGGGGAAAAGCCCCCGGGGGCAGTATTTGTCTTTGGGGTTATCCATTGGATGGGCGGGTGGGGCATTGAGAAACGCCGGGGGGGGGGGGGGGGGGGGGTAAAACCCATTGGATTTTCGTTGAAAATTCCTACTGACCTCGAGCACTCTTCCGGCAATGAATCGGTCGCATTCACAGCATTTGATCCCAAACTTTTGGTTATAATCTCTCAAACACAAAGGGCGTCCATTGTGTGCCATGTATTCGCCCTGAAGAACGGCGGCACATTCGGCACATTTGAAGCACCACACGTGCCAACTGGTGCCCAGTGCGAGGAGTATTTGCCCGGACTGCAAATGGTCGCCGCACCCGGCACAGGCTAAAACAAATGGCGAAAATGCACACTGAAGACGGCCGAATGCCGAACAGAACTTGTCGAGCTGACCGGCGAGCCAAGCGACGGCTGGAGGGATTCGCGGTGCGACGACCTTCGCGACATTTCGCTGTCCGCTTCGATGCTTAGCGGAAGGGAAACGTCACTTCTGCGCGACTTCTTCTTCGCTTCTTTCTTCGATGGCGTCGCCTGCTGTTGGCCCGAAGCGGCTGAATTGGACCGTTGGACATGGTCAGGGCAAACGTAAGAGCCGTCAGGGTTAAGATAAAAGCCAAAATCGGACAAAGAGCGGCCACAGACTAAAAATGGGGGGGGGGGGTATAATCGGAGGAGAAAGATGCCAAAATTGAACCAACCCACCTTTGCAGATGAAACATTCGATGTGAAAGTAATTGTCCCCGTCCGTTCGAACAATTTCGCCGGAACATTTCTTCTTGCAAATTTGGCATTTCTTTCCTAAATATTTTTCCTTATAAATTCCGAATTTGGCGCTTCCCTCACCCATTTTTTTTTTGAAATATCCGCTTTTGCTGATTTGCAATAATGTAAATGAGTGAAGCAGTGAAAATAACGACAAAAGCGGCAGATGAGTCGGGACAGGAGGATAAAATTGGCGGATTTGCCGCTAAACGATGCGGGGGGGGGGGGGGGGGGGGTGGACGATCGATAAGTCTCTAGGGAAAACTAAGAGAAGGGAGAGAAGGAGAAAAGAAAAAGAGAGGCATGGGGGGGGGGGGTTAGTGATGGATTGCCGGGACTGGCGGAAGTGAGGGAAAAAATGGGCGGGGACTTCCAGACACTCACATTGCGTCTTCCGACCCCCCTCCGTTTCACTCCCCCAGTCTCTTACCCCCCCCCCCCTCCCCCTCCCCGCTTGTCCCCTCCGTTCTCTCGCCTTTCCTTTTCCTCCCTCCCCTTCTCGTCCAGCAGCACCAATTGTTGTTGCTTTAGCCCAAGCTGTGCCAATTGTAATGAGAAGGAATGGTTGGCTTCTCCACTCTCCCATTCCTTCTCCGTTAAACAGACAATTTAAGCTACAAAGCTTTGGCTTCTTCGTCCTTTCTTTTCTGCTGCGCCTTCTCCCCCACTTTTGTGTCTTGGAGAGTCAATCTCCGCTTTTTGTCAAAGCAAAAGGATAGAAAATCGAAGCAAAAAAGAAGAGAATAACGGAAGAGAGAAAGAAAATCTAAGATGAAAAAGGAAAGAAGAGAGAGAAAGGAATAAAAGGGATTAAAAAAGAAAGAGATGGAAAGGGAGGAGGGGCGGGAGGGTGTAATGATAGGGCGGGGTAGGGAGGTAGAGTTCCCATTATGGGAGGGGGGGGGAGGAGGGGGGGAGGGGAGGGGATTCGTTTCGGGCCATTTCGTTTTTGCCCCGATTCGTTTCAACCCTCTATTTTGCGTTGGAGCGAAGCAAGCGGTAGGTTAGATGAGTAACCATTTTTTCCGTGATTATGCATTTTAATTAAGAAATTTTTCCCTTTTGAGTGGGCAAATTATCATGTAAAGCATAGTCCATTTACTATTATGAATTTTTGTCTATGGCGCCAAAAACTTTTGACATTTAATTATTAGAGCGATTTTTCGCGAAGTGCGGCTTTTTGTTAAAAATTTTTAGCCAATAAAAAATTCTGAAATTTTGCACAGTCAGCCTTAATCCGAGCCCTAATTATGAATAGACCGGCTGTTACATCAAAAGAAAGGAGTGTCCGGTGCATACCTTTCAGTGAAGTATCGATTGTCCAAACAACGCCTTAAATACCGTGGGAAGGTGGGGGCGGGAAAGAGCGAGAGGGATTCCCTTCTCTCTCCATTTTCCCCCGTCTCCCAATTAAATGACATATATTTTCACTTGGAGAAATGGGGAGGAGCGGAAGGGAAATAATTGGATCGAAAAAGCAAATGGAGCGCAAAAATGGATGGCATTTGGAATAGCGAAAATTTTTATTTTAAATAATATATAAACAAGCACAATCAGCAGATGATAACTGATAAGAAAAAGATGGGAAATTCGCTAATATTTTGTGTTTTTCCACAAAACTCTGTTTTCTCTCATCACTTATCCTCCTTTTCTCATCCATTGTCTTTTTATCCATCTCCTCCCCTTGCCGCTTTCTCTCGTCGTATTTGAGTGTCTGTTTCACCGTTTGGAGTCGATTCTGCCGAAGAGTGGACACCGTTTCCTGCGTTCATTTCTCCAATTTCTCCTGGGGCCTGTGCCCATTTCGCTTCAATAGTTGCCGCTAAAGCAATTTTAGAAAATAAACGCAATTAGTTTTCAAAAACTGACAATAGGAAGAATCAGTCGACGAACGGCTGGACAAAATGCCTGCGGAGAGGGCCATCCCCGCGGCGCCGTCTTCCGACGAGCTGGTCGTTGCCCAAGACTGTGGCCGCGAAGACTTAGCCACAGATGGATGGTTATTCTTGTTGATGTGCCATGGAGGGTACGGCTCCATGGGAATTGCCTATGTTTCATGGTCACGATGTTTGTATTATGATGCTCTCGTCCACTTATCATCCCCCCCACGCTGTCCCTTCCATGGCACCTCTTTTGCCGACTCCGTCATCCTTTGTTGGTATAAAAGGGTCTGTCTCGCCAGCCTTTGAAGCCATTTGGCCCGTCCTCTTTCCTCTGCTGTCTTTACAGCGTAACTGACAGTGTCATACACATCCCAAATGTCGAAGAATTCGTCGGAATGGCGGGAACATTCCGAGAAAGCCAATGAGTGCATCTGAGGGCATTGGATGTAAAAGAAAATTGATCGGAACAATTTCTTACCGGAATGGCCAATTTGTGCTCGTAATATTCGCCGGAAATGTGCATCGACTGGACGCGTTTTTTGCAGAAAAGGATGCCCCCGTCGAAGAAAAATCTGTCGGCAAATAGCAAATCTTTTGCGCCCTCCTCGGCTGTTCTCACAAATGCCTCTTTTGCTGCTTTCCCTTGGCACCGCTTCTCCGATTTGTCGCTCCGCCCGAAGGGCCATTGCTAAGCGCACTTTTGGCCCTTTTGACGACGTACACTTCACATTCGGACTGAACAGAACGAAAAATGAAAACTGTGGGGCCAAGTAAAGAGGCATTTATTACCCTCAGCCGAAGAGCACCCAAAAGACGAAGGTCACTCTGAAAGAATCAATTTTGCCAAAAGGGCCCTTGTCATTACGGGGTATCCCAAAATGTGCAAGTGTTCCATGTCCGCGTCGATCTGTGCTAATACGTCCAACATCGCAGCGAGAGCCGATTGGACGGACTGCGACTGATCGGCGTCGGAAGCAACGGCGGATTAATTCTTTGAGCAGCAATTGGTACTTCTGTCGATGGTGATGGCATTCGACACGACGAAAGGTACAAAAAAAAAGAAAGAAATAAGAAACTACCGTAATCCGTTGAATGGGTTTCAACAAATAAGCGGACAAAGGGAGGAGATGGCCGGCACGCCGTTGGCACTCCTTGGGAAAAGGGAATCAGCAAATAGTGCCACACAGCAGCAGGACAACCGTAAAAAATTTGAGCTGATCAATCCCATTTTCCTTTCTCAATGCTTCGCTGATCGATTTGTTGCGGCAATAGGCGCGGTAAAGGGCAAGCAAACGGTGCCGCTGGGCATTGAGCACAAAGGAAATGCCGTGGACGGAGTTGGAAGAGTGCTGCAGGGCGGGAAGAAGCAGAGACCGATGGAAGTCCAACTGAGGGAAAGAAGAAGCGATGACTACCGATTAGCATAAGCCAGTGCAATGTCAGTGACCAGCTCGCGGATGTTTCCGAACAGAACATCCGACTGACCGCGAAGAGCGAACGGAATTTGCGAATGGCCATTCGAATCGAACAGTTCAAAGGGCTGCAGGTAATGCTTGACAATTTCGTCCAATTCACACACGTAACTCTTCTCCGTGTTCAACTGAAAAGATGGCAGTCACTATTAAAAATTAGCCGATCCAAGGCTTATTTGGTTATATTGTTTATGTTGTGAAAACAAAATTAGGAAACGGAATAAATTTTTATAAGAAAATTTCAACTTTGAAAAATAAACAAAAATATTAAAAACTCCGGATCCCGGATTTTTTTTTTGGGGGGGGGGGGGAGGGGTCGCAATAAAGTTTCGGTTGTGGATGTTTTTGGGAGTCTCCGTTTACACCCTGATCCCAACTACCAATTCCTCCAACACATAGGCCACTTTCACTGGAATCGCTTCTTCATCGATTCCGTTTCCCCCGGGCACATCATTATCCATGGCACCGAATCCACCCGAAGTTGCGATGGCCGACTGCGAATGAGAAAGTGCGCTGGTGGAGGCCGAACAAAGGCATTTTGAGCAGGAGGGGGAGGAGGAGGAACAGCAGGGGCCGAGGAGGACATGTTCAGCTGCAGTGTCAGAGGAAGAAGAGGGCGACTGCTGCTGATGGGGGCGGAGGTTCTGGTCAAGACTGAGCTGACGATGGTGAAGATGGTGGGGGACGAACTGCTGAAGGGACGGAAAAGTCACAGGAGAAGGAACATTTTGAACAAAACACTAAACATCCCTTTGAAATACGCCTATTTACCCTTACTAATTAATAATCGATCACACTCATTCAGTATTATAGGGAATTAACAGGGAGAGAACATTGGTCCGACTTGGGCACAAATAATAAGCCGACTAATCTGTGCGCCGGGAGGGAGGGGGCGGGGGGGGGGGGTGATTAAGCACCATGGTCATGTGTTTGTTCTGCTGCACTGTCCTCTGACTGAATTTGTGCTCCGTGTCCAATTCCATCGCTTCTGTCTCTTCTTTGTGTTGTCGTCGTTTGGAGCTTCGAAAGGAGCTCAACATTTTGAGTTGTCGCTTCATAAAAAACAGTGGGAAAAGATGCGGCGAAAGGGGGGGGGGGGGAGTCAACAGCAGAAAATCTGCCGAATTTTGAGATGATTTATGGATTGAGGGGATTTGATGTGTTCGCGCATTTTGGGACTGTGAATGGGAAAAGGAAAGTGATGAAGCAGCAGCAGCAGAACATGTTCAATGGGGCGCAAGGAAATGGGACGGGACGCTTTCCCTCGTCACTTCATAACACAGAGTATCAATCATTTTCTGAACAGAGTCAGTTCCAATTGGGTGGGGGGGGGGCAAAAACGACAGAATTAGGGGGGAGTGAAGCCAGTGATAGGGATGAAGCAAAAAAGGAAACAAGAGACATGATCGATTTAGCAATGAGAGGAGAGAATGAAGACGGAGCGAGGGAAGGAAAGGAACCGACGAATGAGTCAGTGGGAAGAACATTTTTATGATTACATTTTGAAGAACGAAACAATATTAATTTAATTTAATAAGTCACATTTTTACTATTTATAGAGGGCAAATTTTTTTGATGAAGCGGAAAACCAAAAGTTTTTTGAGAATTTTTAAAATCCGACAGGGAAGCGTTGCGAGTGGGTGGGAAACAAGTTGCTCCGACGAAATTGAATGAAAAGGGATTGGAGAAAGTGGGAGAGAATGAAAAAGCAAAATGAAATGAATGAATGACGATGCGTGGATTTGCATGCGATGATAGGGTGGGGGGGGGGAAATGGGGGATGGTGGGAGGTAGAGGATAGAGGGGAGGGGGGAAGAGGGGGTAGAGGACAGAGGGGAGGGGGGGGGGGGAGGGGGTAGACAAGCGCCGGTTATAGAAGGAAAAATGGGTTTTGATGAATATAGGGTAATAAATATTTCATTTGCACTTGTTTTAATTTTACTTTATTGTCTTTCGGCGTATGTCCTTTAAATTTGGCAAATTATTGCGACTAATTATTATATTTTGCTTTTCATTGACCATTCGGTTATTCTCGAGTATTTGCTTTTTCTTCTGGATCTTCTCGCTACTGTTTGGACTTTCTTTTGCAACAAATTATTTGTCATTGGAAGGGCGAAAAGGTTATGGGGAGAAGGGGGGGGGGAGAAAAGAGAAAATGTCTCTCTCTCTCATCTCATCGACGAGAGAGAAAAGAATCTTTTTGAAGTGGGGGGGGGGGGGAGGGAATGGAAGGATTGGCCTTGAGAAAAGCAGTGGGAAAGAGTGGAGAGAAACTTGGGAAGAAAGAACAGCAGCAATCACTGCTTAGATTGGCACATAGGAAAATTTTGAAGCGCAAACGGACAGAAAATGAATTTAAAAAAAATGGAAAGTGTTTTAATGCTTTACAGAGCCATTTATTAAAAATTAATCATAAGGAAATGAAAAAGGAATTAATTATTCAAGTTAAAACAAGCGATCAAAAAGAAAAAAGAGAATATTAAAAAATTTTTACGGAAAAATCTTCGAACGGATGAGGGGGGGAGCCTACCGGACAGTGGACATTTGAAACAATGGACAATTGGACAACTATTTAAAGTTTTCTTGGTTGTTTATTTTGGAGAAAAATTATGACGAGTTTTTGCGGGAAAATTTGTAAAAAGGTAGATTTACGAAACGACCCAACACGGGGGCTATTTAGTGTTTAAATTACAATTTTAATAAATTTTATTTAAAAGCTAAAACAATATTCAATTTTCATATTTCCAAATTAGCAAATGGGCAGCTGATAAGAAATGTGAAAGTAGCAGAAAAACCAAACAATTTTTCGAATATCAAACGAAAACGGAAAGTCCCAAAAATTCAATCGCCAAAAATGTTTTAAGCGAAAGAGACACTTTAAATGGCAGACGGACAGATGTTTCTGTTTGTAGAGAAAGAACGGAAAGGAAATGGAGATTGAATTGTAAAAGGTCTTTAAATGAATATCGAATAGTGAGTGCAAGAAAGTCAATGGATGGACAAAATTGGAAAGGACGAAGAGAGGGAAGGAAATAGAATGATGGGAAGAGAGGAAGAGAAGGAGGAAAAGGGGGAGGGAGAATAAGAGAAAGAAGGAACGGCAAGGAAGGGGAAGAGAGAGCGAGAGGGGAGGAAGAGGAGGAAAGATGAAGGAAAACAGAGAAAGGGCGCGGGATAATTGAGAGGAAATGGCAGCGACTAAACAATGGTCGGCGGATGTGTAATATCTCGGGATGAACAGGTTTTGGTTTTTTGCCTATTGTATTCTAAACAGTTTCTTTGTTTTTCCTTATATTCCCCTCCCCCCGTTTATCCCTTTGTGTTTCCTTCCCACTCCTCCCGCAGGATTGGCCGACATTTGCGGCGCGTCACCCAGAAAAAATTGTTGAGTGAATTAAATCTATTATTCTTAGGGTCATTCAAACCACCTAGATAAGCTCTACATTATAGCAAAAAATCCAAAGAATTGATTGAATTTCAGAAAAGTTATGACCTAAAATGTTCGAAAATTTGGGAACTTTGGAAACGTCTGTTTTTGGTTATCTTTTTATCTTAACTTTTCCGAAACTTAATCAATTCTTTTAATTTTTTGGGTATAAGGTAGAGCATATTTAGGGCTTTCGAATGGCACTAAGAACAATTAGCTTAGTTCATTCTACAATATTTCTGGGTCCCGCGCCGCAAATGTCGCTCTCTCTCTCTCGGTGCGAATTTCTTAAATTCCGTCATTTTTACTGAATTTTTGAATAAAATTAGTCATTGCTTCTAAATTAAACAATCTTCGTTATTGTACGATAGTCCTTGAATTTCTCTATCAACTGCTAAATTTAAAAAATAATTAAGTTTAAAATTGTAGCCAGAAAAGTTGAAAAAATGGCCATAAGTTTTGAAAAACTTAATGAAATTTATATTAGCTAATAGAGCAATTCAAGGGCTATCATACAATACCAAGATTGTTTTGGATTGCTTCTGAGGAAAGTCATAATTATATTTATTCAAAAATTCAGTAAAATGGCGGAATTTAAGAAACTCTTTCTCTCTCCCCTCCTTCTTCCTTCCTTACGCCCCCTTTGCCACTCAATCCAAACTTCTTCACCTTATCTTCGTTTTGGTGCCGTCTGTGCGCCTTTTCCGGTGACACCATTTGTACTGGCCTCGCCCCATCCCTTTGCCGTACTTTTTCTTCGCCAAGTCGCTTCAGTGCTTCGTGTCGTGCCCGACTCAACCGACGGATGTCGTCAATGCGTTCCGTTACTTGGGTCAGCAAAGAGCAATTCTCCGCTGATGAGTTAAGCATGGGACAGCCGACGGGGGACGAATTAGCGGAGCGAAAACAGGACGAAGTGGTGGTGCTCAGAACATCGACCTAAGGGGAGGGGACTATCAGCCAGGATTTGGGTTTGTGCGTGGGGGACCATTGACTGAGCGCGGTGGGGGGGGGGGGAATATTCCACGGTTTTTAAAACGATTTCTGCGTTCGTTCTATGGACTACACCTCCAAACCCAAAGGATAGGGAAGAGAAGTTTTCCCAAATCTGTCTACCCCCCCTCCCGCTCCCTCATCTCTCCCGCTCCCTCCCTCTCTCGCCCCTCCCTCCTCTACGCCCCCTCCAAAAAATTGCCCACCTTCAACGCGTCCCCTTCCGTTATGAACTGTTCCAGCTGTGCTATGGCGTGCTCATAAATGGCTAAATTGTTTGAACAACCGGCCGAGAGAAGGTCCAACGGGGCAACGGATAGAAGTTCGACCCCGCGGCGACACCAATTGTTCGCCTGCGAAGGAAAGCAAATGGGAAAACTTTTTTGATAACTTCACTTTTTCTCTATTTTTTATTTTTATCCTTTTCTCCCTTTTTCTTTTCTTTTATGCCTTCTCTCTCTCTCTCTCTCTTTCCCTCCTTTTTTCTTTCTACCCCTCTCTCTTCCCGGGTGTACCTCAGCTGCAGACCAACCAATTTAGAATCTAATAACTTTTTTGATCAAATTCTGCAATTTTGGTACCATTTGAAACTTTTTTATAGATCAGTAAATTTCATTGATTTTGAAGAACTATAGATCTTCTCTTCAAGATCTTTCGAACGGTACCAAAATTGCAGAATTTGATCAAGTTAGAAAAGTTGGCTGGTCACAATTGAGGCACTCCGTCTCTTACCTTTTCTGTTTTATCCTAAATGAACTCTCTCATTATCCGCCATCTCCTAACTCATTAAGTACTATTTAATTCATAATTAACTTTCTTTAAATTGGTAGAAATTTGCCCCCCCCCCCACAAAGAATGAACTCTTTGCTTTTCTAAAGGGTTATTTTGTTGAGCAAAACGAACGAACGTTTGGGAGTTAAGGGAATGGGGAATGAACGGAATTGTTTGTCGGTTTAAATTAAATTTACAAATAATACATATATATTACATATAATTGTTCCGTTTTCGGCCCACCTTGGAAATTTGCGCGTGCATTTTTCGACTCGTCTCCAACATTTGCCCCTTTCTCTCCAATGCTCCTCCCATCGCTTCCGCCATTCTGTTCAGCTCTTCGCACTTTGGCCCAACGCTGTCGCTTCCTTTCGTGCAGTTGAGCAATTCGCTCAGGTCACCGCCCTTCGCGTTGAGTTCGATGCCGCGTTTTCGAAGGGAACGGCACGGACGGATGACGTCATTCTTAGGAGAAAATAAAAGGAAAAGCGAGGAGGGGAGGGGGGGGGGGAGGGTAAATACTCAAAAAGAGCAAATAATAGGGAAAAGGGGACGCGTACAAATTGGACCGGACGAAAGAGATTCGATCAATTTTCTGGAGTATTGCATTATTTCTACAAATAATACAGCGGATAGATTTAATAAATTTATTAAGAAATTTGACGCCAAAAATAGAGAGAGGGCGGATGGCTTGGCCCCCTCGTTTAAACCCACACGTTTGGGCCTTGAGAACGTTGGGGCCCAAAGCAAAAATAGTTTTTTTGAACCCCTAACCGCCTTGTTTTTTTCGAAAACTACTCCTAGTTTTTTTGAAAACCACCCATAGTTTTAAAATTTTCTATTTCTTTTTTCAAAAAACAGTGGATTAGGGTTTCATAAAACTAGGGGGTTAGGTTTTCAGAAAAAACTAGCAGTAGTTTTCAAACAAAAAAACGTTTTTAATTTGGGCCCAAATGTTCCGGAAGTGGGGCCCAAGTGACAGCGACCCCTTTTTGAACTGACCATTGCCTCGGCGCCGTACTCCGCGTGTTCGCGTGCCAATCCCTCTGCGACTGTTTCACTGTCGCCAAAGTGGCGGTGCTCTTCGAGGTGAAGCATATGTTTGGCAAATAGATTTTGAAGCTGAAAACGCAGAGAAGAGAAAACAACTCCCGAGTTTTTGTTGCCCTGTATGTCTGATAAGCTTCTCTCCGTCCTTCCCTCCATCCGCCTCTATCCTCCCCTCTCTTTCCCTCGTCTCCCCTCCCTTTCCCTCTCCTCCTCTACCTTTCCCTCGTCTCCCCTTCCTTTCCCTCTCCTCCTCTACCTTCCCCTCGTCTCCCCTCCCTTTCCCTCTCCTCCTCTACCTTTCCCTCGTCTCCCCTTCCTTTCCCTCTCCTCCTCTACCTTCCCCTCGTCTCCCCTCCCTTCTCCTTCCCTCTCCTCCTCTACCTTCCCCTCGTCTCCCCTCCCTTTCCCTCTCCTCCTCTACCTTTCCCTCGTCTCCCCTTCCTTTCCCTCTCCTCCTCTACCTTCCCCTCGTCTCCCCTACCTTCCCCTCGTCTCCCCTCCCTTTCCCTCTCCTCCTCTACCTTTCCCTCGTCTCCCCTTCCTTTCCCTCTCCTCCTCTACCTTCCCCTCTTCTCCCTCTCCGCCTTCCTCCCCCTTCCCTCGCCACCCACTTTTCGAAATTCTTCTTCAAATTGTCGAAGCTCCAAACAGCCAAGTAGCCTCTGACGATGTTTCTGCCAGAATGTGTCAAAGCTCCGTTCCGTGTCTTGTAGCTGATTAATCATTCTTTCGATCGCCGTAACATTTTGGAGCCGACTTGGCGACGACTGATCACTTAAATGGAAAACAGAAAAATAAAAATAAAATAGGGTGAAGCCCCGTGAGAGACATTTAAGTATTTATTTGATAAATAGTCGAATCACCAAGTTTTTATTGCAAATGATAAATTTCCCTTCCATCCCCTCCTATCCCTCCCATCCCCATCCCACCCGTTCACCTCTGTTCGGTGGGTCGCACTTGTCGAAGAAGTGCCATGCCTTTGCGAATGGAAATGCGAAAGTCCTCTTTGATGGCGTCCCTTTCTTGCTGCTGCAACTTCAAAATGCGTTCGGTCGTCTGCACATCATTGGGCAATTCCGTTTCGCGCAAACATTTGCCAAATTCGCTCAATGATTCCGCGATTATTCTCGCCGAATTTTTCATCCGTTCGATGTCCTAAGCAATGTTTTTATTTTGGGTTTTTCGGATTTCGTGTCCCAAAACTTTTTAAAACTCAATTTCTAAATTGTGCCAATGCCATTTGTCCCTCCCTCCAAATTCGGACTTTTTCTAAAATTGCCGCCGTTTGACTCTTTTCGCCCACAAATACTCGTGCCCTTCTGCTGCTGTTCTCGCATTGTCTTCTTTTCATGGCGTCTTTTCGCAACCAATCGAATAAATCGCCGTCAGTTCCATTGGCGACAAAACTTTTGTAAGTGCCAAAAGAAACATTTAAAGGAAAAGAGGCGGAAAAGACAGAGGGCGAACGCATTTTAAACGGAGGGAAATTGGGAAAATGCCATCGGCCGGATGAATTGACAAAGGAAGCAGAGAAAGACATTTGGGCAAATCAAATCAGTGGAAAAGGATGATTAGCACATGGGACAAGCAGCAGCAGAATTAGTGATCGGATTCATTTGGAGGGGGCGAAGAGAGCGAATGGGAGGACAACGAAACATTTATCCACTGAAACACTTTACAAGTGACCACAACACCCCCTCCCCCCCCCCGCCCCTCGCGCATTCATCTCACGACAATTCCATCCGCCATCGTCCCCCAGTCATTCATAATCCTCGCTGATCACTCCCCCTCCCCTCCCCACTCTTTTTCAATCTCTGTTCCCATTCAATCGCTCTCGGAACCACTTAAAGCGGATTCCGTCAATCCTCTAATAAAACATCGCGCACAGGCAAAGCACAAGCACACACACACTTATGTCCGGCACATCCGTTTTGAGAGGGCAAATCGAATTGGGAAAACAGAAAAGAGAAGAAAAGGGGGAGGAAGGGAAAGTAAAGGCAATGGCAAGCAGAAATGATCAGATCATCAACGGAGTGTCCGGTGGCCGAGCTTAACACTCTTTTACTCCCTGCGGACCTTTTTCATGGCACCCATTCACTTCCTCTCTCACCCCTTCCTCTCCCCCGCTCTCTCCTCTTTCTCCCCTTCCCCGCCGGTTACCAACCACGCGATGTGTCGCCCATTCCAAGTGATCGTGCTTTATCGTTCCGCCAACATCCATCGTCAGTGAGTTGGGTTCAACATATTCGTTCAGTTCGTCATTGTTTTGGCAGATCACAACCTCAAAAAACGAACAAACTAACAAATCTGTTCCTCTGGTGCCAATAAAAGGGGTAACTTTGAATCTGTCATTATTGTCCAAAAGTCCTCTGTAGGCGTATTCGATGGCCCGTTGCAGCACACCCTCGGGTTTAAGCAGGAACACGAGACAGACCGGCTCGGGAAAGTAACACTGAAATGAGGCAGGGAGAATGAAGCAATAGGCCATGGGGACAGGTGAGGCAGAGACAGTAATGGCACGGCTATGGGGGGAGGCAATGTTGGCACTGTTATTGGAGAAGGAATACGGCTGTAATGGCATTATGGGGAAGGGGAGGACGGGCAAGGCAGTGGACGAAGCAGTGATGGCTTATGGGGGGGGGGGGGAGGGGGTAGTGTTGGCACGTTATGAGAAATGTTTATTTGGGAGAAAAGGCTGAGGGGATTAAAACGGAAAAAGTATGCCAAACGGACGACTAAACACTGAAGTGTAACAAAAAAGGGGAAAGGAATCAAAGCAGCCATTTTCATTTCGTTAAGACAAAAGGAAAATGCAAATGTGATGCCGATCAGTACCCTCGCACTCCCCCCCCCCCCCCGCCCCATTTTACGTTCGATTAGTGCGTTCTGCTGGACACCACCACCAACACAGCAGGTGTGAGGCTATTAGGGGGGGGGGGGGGGGGGAGAAAATTCCGGTGGAGCCACAACAAAACACACAACCGGATAATTGTGGAGGGGGGGGGGAGACGTGGAGTGACTGACCGACAACAGCAAAAGCGCGAGGAAAAATGGGGGGAGGGGGGGAAGGGAATAGAAGAAAAGGGGAGGATGCATTTGTGCAACTAATGTGACCATCAGCAGTAGGTGGGGAAGAGAGAAGAATCTAATTACACTATTAATAGGACCGTGACTAGGATTATTAGCAGTCGGTTATCCGAACCGAAATGGTTGTGCTTACTTTCTTCAGCCTCCTCCCGAGGAGGCATTTGGTTTATGTAAAAACCAATGTTACATTTTCGATCGTTCCCATTTAAAATAATTAGTCGAATGACTTTTTTTTCTGCCCCTTTTGCTTCTCACCTTTTCTTCCTTTTTCTCACTTTTTTTCATTTCTTTCTCCCTTCTCTCTCCTTTTCCTCTCTTTCTCTTCTCCCCTTTTCTTCCTTTCTGTTTGGTGTTCCCTCCTCCATTTTTCTCACCATTAAATAGGAGAATAAATTGCGCACGGATGACCATTTGTCAAGGCGTCTGTCCACCACCAGCACAAATCCTCCTCTGCGCCCGTCGGCCAACAAATTGTCTTTGAATAGCAAAGCACTTTTTGTTGGACATCTTTGCTCGACCACCGGGGAGATGGACTCGATTCTATTCAGAGGGATATTAGAAAGAATGAGTGATTTGGGTTGACAAGAAACTGATCAGATATATAGCAAAGATAGGGGTGGTTAATTGGACAGAATGATCAGAAGGAGGGCGGGGGGGGGGGGAGGGGGAGGGGGGGGGGAGGGGGAGGGGGGGGGGGAGGGGGATGGGACGCACCTGTTGAGGTGCAAAAGGTAGTCGACCAACAATTGGTAATCGTCGAAGCTAAGCGAGGTGCGCGAATCGGGGAAAGTCATCACAGGTTGACCAGCATCCGTTTTTAAGCCTTTAATAAACGTGGGGGGCGAAAGTCAAAGGCAAAGGAAATGGGAGGAGAGAGGGAGACGAACCGGAGATGAAGCAGAAGCGGGAAAAGAGCAGATGCTGTCTGAACAGGCAAAATAACGCCCGATAATTCCGCAACCCCCGCGCCACTCACAAAAGCTGAATGGACACTCGTTTGTCGCCGATTTCCACCGATTTTCCTGAAATTGAAAAATAAACGCATGGAAAGGCAAATAGGTATTTATACCCCATTCGGCCGCTTTTTCTGGCCATTCGGACGGCTTACGATAGGCAACAGTCAAAGGTTGTCCCGTTATTTGGTTGGTCAATTCTTTTTCATCGTTTTCCCCGCTGAGAGAAATCATCCAAAAATGAGTTGGGGTCATTCATCAAATGGTCGAACCGATTGCGAGTGAACAGAACACAAATTCAATGGATGGAAAGAGGGAAAAGAGACGGACGAAAGGCAATGGAGAGAAATGCAAATGGAGGAGGGACGGGAAAATCGGAAAATCCCATTTCCAAACAAAAAGAGAAAAAAGGGACGGGAAATGAAAGTTGGGGCGGGGGGGGGGGGCGAAACACGCAAGGGGAAAGGTGAATATAACAGAGAGGAAATAAAAGAGAAAAGAGAGGGAAAAGGAAAGAAAAAAGAGGAAGAGAAAAGCGGAAAAGCGGAAAAGGGGGGGGGGGGAGAAGAGGGAAGAAAAAAGAGGAAGAGAAAAGGGGGGGGGGGAGAAGAGGGAAGAAAAAAGAGAGGGGGAAGAGAAAAAGGGGAAAGAAAAGGAGGAAAAAAAGAGGGGAAAAGAAAGAAAAAGCGTGCCGAGGGCGGCTTTGATCAAAATGAACAAACGAAAAGAGCAGCAAAGATGAAAAGGAACGGACGAGGTGAAGAAAAGGGAAGGATGAGAAGAGTGAGGTGGGAATGATGAGCTAAGTGAGAGATGGTGATGATCCTCCGCTTGGGTGCTTTGATGACCATCGCTCGCGGGGGATGCATTGGATGGGGTAATTGTACTCCCCTTGCGATGAATTCCCCCCCCCCCCCGGCTTAGCTCAACCTTAAAATCCAATCCAATTTAACGAAGGGGGGGGGGAAGGGACAAAGCTTGTTTTACTTCTCCCCTATTTGGGCATTCATTCGCATTTGATACGTCCCTGAAAACTTTTTTTAGTAATTGGAATGGCAGCGACAGAATTAAATTTTTCGATTGCTTTTGATGAATGTCTATGGGGTAAAGAAAAAGCGTAGCGAATGAAATGATGATGGATAGGGAGGGAATTATTTAGGGGGCAATGAGGGGGGGGGGGGGGAATATTGGCATGGCCAATTATCACCGAGATTCATTCGCTTGTTTGTCTTTGGCCCAATTCCAACCAAAAGACCCAAAATGAAATCTGAACAAACAGCGAAACGATAGAAATTTGACCCGAAGAATATGAAAGAGGGACGGGGCCACTCGGGAAAGAATGGCCGACAATTGCCCCCCCCGCGGCGACACTGGTCCATTTTGTAGTAGCCACGGCAACAAACGAACAACGGCCGAATCCCGCTTAGGGGGACAAATTGGATGGACATGAGGAAAGGAAAGAAGCGGAAGGAAGAGGAGAATGGGAATAAATGAAGGAGGATGGATATATTTGCATATGATAATCAGGAGAGGAAGGGGACATTTTAACTCGGCTGACCCATAAAATCACCCCCCCCCCACCCCTTCCATCCGCTCAGTCCCTTCCTTCCTTTGCTCTTCTTGTCGCCCTGTATCACTCCTCTCCTCTCCCTCTCTAACACCCTCGTCTTCCCTTCCACCTCTTCTCCTTGCCATATCCCTATCTCCTCCCCCTTCTCTAACACCCTCGTCTTCCCTTCCACCTCTTCTCCTTGCCATATCCTATCTCCCCCCCCCCTTCTCTAACACCCTCGTCTTCCCTTCCACCTCTTCTCCTTGCCATATCCTATCTCCCCCCCCCCTTCTCTAACACCCTCGTCTTCCCTCTCCACATCGCCCTTCACTACCTCCGTCTCCGACACCCATCGTCCCATTTTGCATCTCTTCGGGTGAGTCGTCGCTGCTGGACAGGCCCGCCTCCACCATCCATCCGGTCCCGTACAAATTTGCCGTGGGAATTTTGTCAATGCGAGCATTTTTGGTCCTCTGCGTGAGTCTCAGGCCTTGTTTTGCTCATAAAGTAATTAGCCGGTTAAATTGCTCTTTTCTTACCATTTGGTGCCGTTAATCCTCCGCCGCCTGTCCAATTGGCCAGCGTCAAACCACTTAATCCATTTACTGCTGTAGCTGCAGGTTCGATGAAGCAAATTCGGCATCGACAAATTGTCGGCATTAAATGTTGAAGGAATAGACAATGGCATTTTGCAGTGACTAAATGAATAGAAAAGGCTTAGCCAACACTGTCCTAATCACTTCCTCCGCTTTGTTTCCGCGCGTCTCCGTTCCCTTTCCGCCTTTCTTTGCTTTTCCGTCATGGCAATTTCCTCTTCGAGTGCCGAGTTCGACGTGGTGGAGCGATAGCCCGAGTCCATTAACATTTTGGCATCGGCATAAGACGAATCGGCCTTTTGGACCGATTCATTTTCAGTGCCAAAGGAAAGACAAAAGGTATTTTCGGGACGAACGACGGACATTGGGAAGAACGACGAATGTTTCAGCTTACTAAAACTGGGGATGATGCGACAAAATAAACACCGCAGCACAATGTGCTTTATGATGGCCAAAGTGCAATTGCCTTTGTCCATCACTCCAAGCGAACGCACGGCCGAGTGCCCCTCTTCCCCCCCCCCCCCTTCCAAATTTGTCCCCGGGGATGCCTACCATTCACTTCCCCTTCTCGGCTTTTCATTTTTATCTGCTCTTTTCACCATCTTTCATAACATTTACTCAAAAGTCACGGCTAATAAAAGGTGCTATTGAGCCCATTAACAAGCGGACCTTTCAAATTCGTATCGGAATGGGTTCACCACGCAGCACTGTTGTCGCCACACCTTTTGGTGCTGTTTGTCTTCGCTCTTTGCCTCTGCTTCGCCTGCCGTCGCTTCTTCCTCTCTTTCCACGGCTCCCTTTTCTCCTCCTCTCTCAACTCCTCCTGCTCTTCTCCCTCCCCTCTGTCTTCCTTTTTCTTCTCCCTCCTCTTCCACTTGCCCTCTGGTCACCACAAATGCACCTGCTGCTGCTTTTTCTTCCGCTGCTTTTGCCGGTGGAAAGTCGGAGAAGAAAGGGTTCGAAATGGAAGAGAAATTGGAGGAGCACATCAGACAAATTGGAAAATTTGAATTTAACAAACAGAGCCAATTTATTGTATTTGAGAAGTGCAAAACGCCCGGTCAAACAAAACGAAACAAAACAAGGGTAAGGCAAAGGCAACGGCAGGCATTTTCCGTTTGGGTGCCCTTCTTTCCCAATGGATTTAACTTCAAATGACAGAGATATGAGTGACAAAGAGAGAGAAAGAGAAGTGACTTTGAGGGAAGAGGAGGAGGCGGAGAGAGACACACTTCACAGTGGGTAGAGAGTGGAAGACGAGCAGAGAGAGACACACCCACTTTAAATGGGAAGAAACTAAAATCATTTGTTTTCCCAAAAACAAAACACACGCTGGAACATTTCGTATGTAAATTCAGCCACCATGGACGTTTCTTAAACCCGCCATTTTTAGATTTTCCGACAGACTCGTCAATTTTTCCACAATTCATTGAAATTAAAAATCTTGGTATCTTGTGATTACTACTGAATTCGTCTTTTTTTCTTAATTTCCACAAGCTTTTATAAAATAATAACCCAAACTCTTAAACCTATTAATTTTTTCCATTCATAATTTTTTATTATGAAAACAAACGAATGCCCTGCTTGGGAAGCACTTTCTACACACTTTTTCGAAACCTGATTGCTCACATTTAACGTGCTCGGAATTATCCGAATCAACACAAACAGAAGGAAGAATGCTTATTTTTATTCACGCTTTAATTCGCATGGTATTTCCCGTTAATATGAGTAATTGGATCGTCTGCTTGATAAAGCACACTTCACAAGTGAGTAAAATCACAAATAGACTCCGCAAAGACGGTTCCATCGATTGCATTCAGTGTTTTTTCCAAAGGATTTCCTCTTCCAATTATTTGCATTCAACGCTTTGCAATTCGCATAAATGCACCGCACCTGCAGTTCTGTCGCAGCAACAGATTTTCCCCTTGTAGTTGGGCGTTGTTTGCCTTTAAAGTCTCTATCAGATGGGCCTTCCGACAGTTCTGAAATTTTTTGTTGTAAAGAATATTTACAATAAATTTCGTTCTTACATCGTCTTGTAAAAGCTTCAATTCGTTTTCTTTGGCTTCTTGAATTCGTTTTGCTTTGTCTCGGCTACGTCTAACTGCATCATTATTCTAAAATCAACCAAAAAATCAAAATATCTACTAACTTTCTTGGCGCAGGTTATGTTTTCATAAATTATCTGCAAGTAGCATTCATTCAGATTTTGCTGCCCTTTTGCATTTTGGGTCATAACTAACGTATTTAGCCCGGATAATAGTCATAAAAAAATGTCTGGGATTTCGGGGTCGATGATCACTAAATGCATTTGTCAGGCAATGTATGGTTTGATAAAAAAAAACCAAAAGATGACTACTTAAAATATCGTTTTTTTCGGTCATACCTTTTGCCTCTTTATCCGATAAAAGGGATTTTGCTTCTCTGAGTCCGGTTTTATCCTGTACTTGCGAGGCCTCAAAGAATTAATAGAAGGTTGTTTGCCTTCTCTTCGGCACTTGAGAAGTATCGGTCCACTTGCTACACTTGATTCGCAGGATGACTTCGATGCTTCCAAGTCTAGCTTCAGATTACCTTGTTCCTGAAAATGACACATTATGCTTGGGAGGTCTAAGTTAACAATCTGATTACTAAAATACACAGCTTCCCGGAAATGGGCTCCTAGTTTCAAAACTACTAAAAGACAAGAGGAAAGGTTCGTGTTCAACCCATGACAAGAAATTTTACATATATTTCAAACCATTTTGGGCTAATTTTGAAGAGCAGCTCTGTTGAATATTCCTACATCCATTTAGAGTTTTAAACATGTTTTTTCTCAAAATAAAATGAAAAGACAGTGCGCCAAAAGGAGAGGAGAAATTTATTTGGCGCCTCGCACCATTTATTGGCACACATCTCGTTTTTAGGATGGTGTGTGTAAGAAAAGACCAAAGTGAAAAGCGGGTAAGGGTAACAAGAACCATTTTGGGTAATTGTTAACAATAAGTCTATACCCCCCCCCCTGGCGAAAATCTCTCGACTTGAAAAGCATTTCAGAAATTGGCCCTATGCCGGACCTTGTACACGTGCACTTGAATTGATTACGAACAATAAATAGATTTTGGAAAGCTTACTTCAGACTTAGTTCTACTTTGGTGGAATTGGGTGTAAAATATCAGCGGCCCGAAACCCCCAGTAAACACATATTTTTTACGATGGACCGATTATAAAATTTTTTGCTAAAGGGGAGATAATACAGAAAATTGACTATTACCCTGTCTTAAAAAACACTCACTTGCTCAGAAATAGGTTCTTGCTTGATCATCGGAATTGATGCTTTGGAAGTACTCGGAAATTGCGTCGTTGAACCCAAACTCTGGGAATAAATATGGTGCACAGTTGGCATCACCGAAAAAGAATCTCCTTCTTGGAAGGCGTTGGGAACGTCAAATTCAGAACAGCCGTCAGAGGTAACACTCGCAAACTCATTTGCGCCAAAGTCTGAAAAAGTTTCAGTTCATTACGTAGAGCATTTATTGGAAACCATGGTGGGAGTTGGACGGATGTTGCCCTCCAATAAGCATGTCACTGTATTGAAACTGCGAATACATGGCATCCTCCTTCTGCTTTTCGATCTCATCTTCGTCCAATTTCTCCGGAACAACCTCGTCGAGAGGCGATGTGTCTTCACCCAAATATTCAAAAAGGTTGAAGGATTCGCAAGCCCAACTCTAAACACGACTAACTTTAAAAAAAATATTAAATCGGCTAAATAAACAAACCTCGAAGGCTGCGTTGTCAGAATTTAGCTCCAAAACCAGCACCATTTCGCTCATTTTTAGTGTCGTATTTCCTGATATTTGCGTTGTTTAGACTCGTCATTCTGTTGTGATTAGACATAGTCATCTAACTAAGCCTTTCAGAATAAATTTGACCTGACTGTAAAAACAAAGTTGAAATTAAAGTAAAAGGACAATTAACAGAAAAGAAAAACATGAAATACCCAAAGAAAAAATATCGCGACGGTAAGAACAAACTAAAAATTTGTATTGATGTGTGAGGAGACAAAAAAAAAAAAAGATTTCGAAATCGAAAAGTGAAGAAGGAATGGGAAGAGTAGCTAATCACATAGGAAAGAAGTGAACATCGCAAAAGAACCGCCGTGAATCAGCAGACAGATGGAAGGGAGGGAGGCAGGCAATGAGAAGGTCGCATGGAGCACTATCGAAAAGAGGAGGCGGAGGGAGGAAGTGGTGAGTCACACATCAATCAGCAGCAACAGTTAGAAAAAGAGAAAGAACAGCCAGCGTGTTTGACTATGAACTGGGTCGGGGTCTTTTAGGCACGGACAGTTCAGCCCCGTTTCCGTGTAGGTTTTTCGGCACCAGGATGATACGTCGCCGGACGAGTTTTTTGGTCATGACTAGGGCCCGGATTTGTATGCAAATGCATACTTTTTTTTTGCTAATATGCAATAGACTAATAAGCACGAAAAAAGTATTTTAACTTAGTTTGAACTTCTGCGAAGCCTTTTTTCATGCATATTTGGGATTTTGGGCAAAAATTGCATATTTGGCATTTTTGGTGCATATTTTCATGCATATTTCGCATTTTACATAAAATTTCAGAATACATACATATACACCCATAAGAATCTACTTTTGCAAATTTTTTAAAAAATTTTTTTCTAAAATATTTTTCGAAAAGAAAGCATTTTCGCGCATGTTTGGCTTTTCATGCATATACGGGCCAAGGGTGAATAATCGAATTGGGGCCAAAAATTATTTTTTAAAACAAAAATATTCTAACAATAAGCAAAAAAAAAAAGGGTAAAACATAACTAGGGCCCGTAATACGGGGTGGGGCGCGGACGAAAAAATCCCGGGGTCGCGGATGAAATTTGCCGCGGTCGCGAATCGCGTCCCGGTTATTCTATGTATTGTTTTGAACAGACTTTAACAAATTGCTTTGCTTCCCTTTGTTCTTTATTTTTTACAATTTTAAAATAATACAGAAAATTCAATTATTTTTTAATGTTAGCAAAAATTATTTTATATTGTTATGACAAAATATAAATTGTTAGGGTTAAAGTGTGGTCGACCCCGGCGTTTCAACGCCCGCCGTTTGGGGCGTCTGTTCCGTTGGGTCGCTGTGATGTTCTAGTTTTGTTTGGTAACGGTTGAACAATGCGGCAATAATCTCTCCGACTAGCAAATCACCGCCATTTGTCTGTGTAAAATAATGGGCAACTTAGTGGACGAAGGCCAACAAAATTTATTGCCTGAATCATCCGTAATAAAAACACCCCATCGGTGCGTAGAAAGTCTCGAAAAAATGAATCGATTAAGCGTTGTTCTCGATGCGTAGTAAAATGGGCAATAACGCCAACGCAGCGGAGGTATTTGCACACATAGGCCTTCTGAAAAGCGGGGACCAAACAGGCGAAACCCCAGTAAAGAAGACTGAGCATGGAGAGGACGCCGACAAAAATGAACCAAAACCTAAGGGGGGGGGGGGGGGGGGGGGGGAGAAGTAAAGCATTTAGCAGCCGAGAGAAAATGATAATGAACCAAAAGAAAAGGAAGATTTTCTCGTTGAACATATTTATCATCAGGACACATTGGACAGTCCATCGGTGGATGTTGCCAAGGACTCGCACATTGAAATCGCACATCGTTACCCGTGGGAAATGTCCCGACCTTTGAGTTTGTATTTTAAGCGGAGAAGTTTTTACAAGTTTTGTACTCGTTCCATTCTCTTCCATTCCAAATGTCCGCAAGAATTCCAATGCCCCAGAAAGTGTACTGAGGGCCGAGGAAGGCATTCAGAATGGTAAATTGCAGGAACAAATTGGAGACGTACAGCAACTTGGTAAACAGGTACAAACAGACGAGGAACACACCGTTACGCTTTCCCAAATTGGACAGAACCATCGCAGCTGAACAAGTGCAATTGAGTGAATGCACTTCTCATTTTCATCAACTCACATGTCTTCAATTCCCTTTGCATGTCCAATGCCTCCTGAAATTATTGTCGATTAATTAATGCCACCAAAAGACACAAAATGCCAACCATCAAATGATTGGCTGCCTTTTCCACTTGGGTATTGCGAGTGCCCTTGTCAAACTTCTTTTTGACAAGTGCCGCACTGTTTAACACACTTTTCACGTTAATGCCTTTACATGGAGAGAGGGACTATCACTAAATCACAACTTCCTTCTATTACCGGTACTGAAATTGCATGACTTCCAAATGAACGACGGAAGGTAAAAAAGAATCGCTTGTGCCGCCAGCACAATTGGCACCTAAATCCCCTTTTAGACATTCGATTTAATCATAATTAACGAATACCCATTGGTAATATCCGACAAAAATATTCTCACGCTGAGTGAACGAATTGTCGATTGAGTCGTCGATTGGCGAAAAATACGTACCCAAAATTGGCTATTTGTTAAATTTCCAAGGGTTGGGAGGGGAGGAATGAACTCACCTTTCACAAAGCAATAAGTTTCCGCATATCTACGAGTTAATACCATCATTTTATTATTTTTTCATTTGTTCCCTTTTTTACTTTTCCCATGCTCCGGTAAACTCTGGCGGTACCCAACACTGAACAAAAGGAAACAGAAAGGAAAGTGGTCACTGATCAGCAGGCAATTTGCCTGAATGGGTTTGCCGACGTATTGGGTGGCAGCCATTGTAATGGCGGCAAAAGAGAGAAGTGTTGCGGTGTATTGGTAGTTAAGTCGGTCAACGATGTCATTGGACTGATAGCTTAAGAAAGGAAGAGAAAGTGATCGGAATCCGCAGTTAATTTGACAGGAAGACAGGAACCAAAATATGCATATAAAGACTAAATTGCCCAAATGCTACGCTCTAATGCCTTTTCAGAGGGTCCTTAAGCAGACCTTCGACGGATTTTCGTCAGATAAGGTGCTACAGCTCCAATCATTGTCACTTTCTGCTGGTCGGATTAGTACATTTATATGCAGTCCCTTTAAATAACGAAATTCCTTTTGAATGAATTGTTTGCCGATGACTGATGACAGACAGCACTCAATTTTTCATTTTTGGTACCAGAAATTGACAACACAACACAACAGGCGCACAACAAACGGTCGGTTGGGCAATGCGCAACGATCGATTGGGAAGAAAGGGCAGCAAAAAGAGGAGAATAAATAGCAAGGAGAAGAAGAAGAGGGAAGAAACTATTGTGATGGAAGTTGAGAGACCAAAGGGAGCGATGGAAGGGCGGTGACAAATGAGGACCATCGAAAAAGAACAAGGGCAGCGGAGAAGAGACGAGATTACCATGCAGATAAAAAAGATGAACAGAGAAGAACAAATCCCAAAATTCGACCTTTTGATAGATGAAGATATAACCTATGCCTTGGTTTAGGGTTGCCACCCGTCCTTGGATGCCAAGGACCTCCTTGGAGTTGTGCTTCGCCGCTTGGAAAATTGAAAGAATCCTTACTTCCAATCCAAAATTGATAATACATTTTTGGCCAAATTTGTTAACAAATCAAATGTAGTCCCATACTAGGGTTCCGCTCTTACTCGTACTCTACTCGTGTTTTTTGACTACTCGTAACTCCGGTCGGTCTCGGTTCGGCGCGCTCGGTTTGCCACTAGTTTTTCAGCGCGCTCAGTTCGGCGCCCAGCATGAATACGCCGAAAAACTCGCGCCGAACTGATGGTCCCGTCGTAACTCTTTGCCACGAGTCCCAAAGGCTATAATACTTGATGTAGCTTTTATAAAACATAATGAATTTAATACCTAATTCGATTTTAAATTTGGATGTGGGAACTTTATCAAATGTCCAAATTTCGATGGTATACCAGGGCACCTACAGTCATGGTCATATCTTTAGCACCACTTAAAATTTCGTATCAAATTTGTTTAAAATTGATTATAAATCTCAATTTGATTATATTGTGTATGTATGTTATACATTTCTTGTAGTATTTTTTGCGGGCTTTCTAATGATGCCAATCATTAACCCCTTTATAATTGTTATTATTGGTTACAACCCATTTTACCAACTGCACTCCCCTTTTTGGGGTGGTCATATCTTTAGCATCACTTGATATAAATTTAAATAAAGCAATATTTGTGGGTCAAAAAATCTGAGAAAATTCCTACTAGCATAACTTTTGATGCTGATTAAAAAATGTATTTACACCGAAGTGATCAGACCACTCCTTCATGGTGATCAGAAAATCCGGAAATGGCTTGAAATATGGAATTTTCGAAAAAAAATTCCTAGGGGGTTGGAAAAACTTTTCTTGGGAAAACGAGTAGGCCCATTCGAAAGAGCATAAAATTATCAACACATTGCAAAAGACCGCTTGTCTCTACGACCATTTTTAAATGAGGTATGGGAGGATCAATTTCACTGTATGCAATAAGTACTGTATTTCTTAAGGGAATAGTGATTTTTACACCGGAAAGGTTCAAACTCAAAACAGATCACCCCGAATCTCAGCAGATACAAGTCGTAGCCCCACCATCCCAAAAGGAATTCTGTATAGAATTTTATGCTCTTTCGAATGGGCCTAGTCTCTTTTTGCAGAAAAGTTTTTCCAACCCCCTAGGAATTTTTTTTCGAAAATTCCATATTTCAAGCCATTTCCGGATTTTCTGATCACCATGAAGGAGTGGTCTGATCACTTCGGTGTAAATACATTTTTTAATCAGCATCAAAAGTTATGCTAGTAGGAATTTTCTCAGATTTTTTGACCCACAAATATTGCTTTATTTAAATTTATATCAAGTGATGCTAAAGATATGACCACCCCAAAAAGGGGAGTGCAGTTGGTAAAATGGGTTGTAACCAATAATAACAATTATAAAGGGGTTAATGATTGGCATCATTAGAAAGCCCTCAAAAAATACTACAAGAAATGTATAACATACATACACAATATAATCAAATTGAGATTTATAATCAATTTTAAACAAATTTGATACGAAATTTTAAGTGGTGCTAAAGATATGACCATGACTGTAGATGTCCTTTTTTTTAAAGAAATGTTCTTTTTTGTAGGGCCGGATCTTTTAAATTTTAAATCAAACGTGTTCTTTTTTATGAAACGTTCTTTTTTCAGCCTACTGGTCATATTTTGTTCTTTTTTCTTACTATGAGATAAAAAAGGAAGAAAATAACCATGGCTCGCAGATGAAAATTAAAAATTTCGGCGTGATTTGTTAACAGATTTGGCCTCAAAAACGATCTTATTTTGAGGTTTTTTGGGGAACTGCCCGGTTCGCCCGGACGGTTCGCCGCCAGTACTTTCGGACACCATAACTTTTTTCTTAGGCAACTAAATTCTTTAAACTTAGTGTCTTTCGGGAGCTCTATCAACCTTCCAAAAATTGAAAAAAATTACTTAACTATAAAAAAGATGAACTAAAATACACCAAAATTCTGACTTTTTAGCGTTATTCGAGTTTTAGCTTTTTTAAGAGTTAGTCGATCGCTTAGAAATAACTTATTCATACCTTCTAAACACTTAAAGCTTTCGAATGAAAACGAATTTGTAAAATTTGGTTCGCAAAGAAACAGTCCTAAATGAGTCTGGTGGCGAACTGGCCAGTTTTTTTCATTTTCTGCTCCTTTTTTTTTTGAAAAAACCACAAAAAGCCTCATTTTGAAATTGGTGAAAATCTTTTAGCAGATCGGCCATAAATTTTCAAATTTTCCTGTTTGCGCCTATCGCCATCACCGGACCACCATTCATATAAGTTTTGTCAAAATTGATCTTAGAAATTGGGTCATTTTTTTGTCAAGATTTGTTACCAAAACACACTCAAATTTTGAAAATCTTTCCGGCGGCATCTATCGGCACCGCCGACCCTTCCTTTTTCAAAATTGTATTAGTGTCTCATTGCAAAGCCTGACTTCACCTAGGTACCCTGTGGTACACTAACCGAATAAATTTAATTCTAGTAAATGGCTCTCACTTAAGCAATTATATTTTATTAAGGTTTTGTTTCTTTATTCCTTTTGAAAAATGGCCGAACAAACTGAGCGTGCATACCAGAAACAGCCGACCGTTTTCTTGAATGACAAATTCAGAACCCAAGGAATCGGAAAAAAGGCGGCTAACAAAGACCGCTATTGGAAAAATGTTGGACTTGGCTTCAAGACTCCTCGTGAAGTTTGATTTATTGTAGTATTATGGCACTTATGTAGCGGAGAGTGTCAGCTAAAAGAACCATAAGGGGGACCCTTTTATTTTTTTTTTACAATTTTGTGTTTTAAGGTCGCTAATAATGAATAAGATTTATTTTGGCCAAAAACAGAAAATTGTAAAAAAATCAAAAGGGTCCCCCCTATTGTTTTGAAAGCTGACTCTCCGCTATATAAGTGCCGTATTATTTTTGTTTTTGGGGTTGGAGGTCACAAGAGCCAAGTTTGGTAAAAAAAAAATAACATTCAATTTTAGGCTATTGAAGGCACATACATCGACAAAAAATGCCCTTTCACTGGCAATGTTTCCATTCGCGGCCGAATCCTCACTGGAGTGGTGATTAAGAATAAAATGCAACGAACGATTGTCATCCGTCGCGATTACCTCCATTTCGTACCAAAATATCGTCGCTATGAAAAACGCCACAAAAATATGTCCGTGCATTGCTCGCCTTGTTTCCGGTTTGTATTTAACATTTTGTCTTGAAAACAAGAAATTTACAGAGATGTGTCTATTGGCGACATCGTCACTATTGGCGAGTGTCGTCCGCTGAGCAAAACAGTCCGATTCAATGTGCTCAAGGTGATCAAGGCATCGGGTTCGAAGAAAGCATTTGACAAGTTTTGAGTCTATCTTCCTATTTGATAATTGTTATATTCAATTGTTGCTATTTGTTACGCCGAAGCTTTGGTTGAAATGTTGGATTTATTGGCAGTTGTTTTAATTGTGTTTTATTCATGGGTTTTCTCTGTTCGGCCTTGCACTAAAAGTTCAATTTCTCTGCAGAGAAGTGAATGGTCTACCATTTCCGATAGGCGCTGCCGAGAAAACAGATTTGGCGATTAAAAACTTGAGAATTCAGGATACGTTTTCGAACATAAAATTTGTTTTCTAATTCTGTTAGAAATATAGTATTCGAGTCAAATTTTCGTAAATAATTACTACAACAAAAAATATGATTTTAATTCATAGTGTGATTGGGTTTATCAATGACGTGGGGAAGATTCATTTTGATATCGCTTGTTCGATGGACTCCTACTTCTCGACCGTCTTCGTTTCCTATCCCTCTCACGTTCATATCTGTCCCGAGTGTCCGATCGGTATTGAGCCGGCAAATCCGTGTCTCTCTAAAGTGAAATTAATTCGCTATTTCTTAGTACAAAAAACAAACCGGTTGACAAGCAAAAGCATCATATTACACTTTAATTTGCATACCCGTCGGTCGATTTTTGCTCGCTTTTCCCTGTCGTCTCTCTTCTCTCTTTCTTTCTTCCCTTCTCGTTCCTCGTCACGTCCTCGATAGTGCTTATGCTCTGCCGTTTCCCTATGACCGGTTCTGCACAATGGTTCCTTTTCATGACTGCGACATGTTGAAAGCGTCCTTCCTTCTGTGTGGCCACTCTTCCGAAGTTGGTCTCGACCAACCTCAGTCTTGTTTTCCGTCCGTTTTTCTTCTTTATTCCGATGTCCTTTTTCATGCAAAGCGTGTTCATCGCATCCCTCTCTCCTGAACAACAGAATGGTTAGACGCACTACAAGATGATGTGCATTTATACAACATGGTATGGCATTATGGAGCCGACCTTTTCACTTGTGGAGGAGCCAATGGTACCTTAAAAACCACCGGTTCACTTCCGCCATTCGTTTCAGCGTTATTTTTCCCGTGCTTTGCTTCCTTCTGCTTCTCCTCCTCCTTTTCTTCAGAATTAGAATCATGTTTGGTTTCTATTGCCATTTCCAATTTTTTGGATTGTTCACTTTCTTCGTCTTCGCTGCTGGACAAATCATCATCATTCCCTATATGTACGTTTTGTAAATATCAAAACCGTACATTCCAATTTTATTTGTATTGAATTTACACGAGAGAACAGCACATTTTGGGGGAGAAAAGATACGCAACACAATGGTCTAAAGGGCTTACCAATAAGCGAAGTCAATGCGGCAAGCGCAGAGCTTTGAGCAAGAATCTTTGGTTGAGCTGAACAAAATAGGCGGATGGGAAGGAAGGACAAAAGAAGAATATGCATTATTCTCAAGCCCGTAACCAGGGGCCAATTGCCGCCCCGCCCCAAAAAGCAATTTTTTAAAATGGAAATTTTCTGTAAAATTTAAAAATAATAAATAACAAATCGAATATTTTTTTAGTCAAAATCTGCTAAGAAACATATCCAGCTTTTCAAAACTTTCCCCGGCCGTTTTCCCTAGTTACGGGCCTGATTATTCCAACAATACTAGCAAAACTTCGCACGTTCGAGTTGTTCCCACCCCTCTAACCACGAAAAAGCGATTCATCCCAAGTCCAAACGTCTGACTACCTTTAGTCTTCCCCTTTGTCAATATATCATAGGCAATTCTTTCAAATTCTCTATTCGTCATTTCTAACAAAACAGCCGTCATCAAATGTCGCACCAGCATCACCTAATTTTTAAATGAAGATTAAAATTTGGTGAATGAGTTTACCGCCTCCTCCATCCGTTGATTATCCGTTCTCGTGTCTTCAATTTCTTCCTCCTTGTATGTCTTATTCGTCTCGACAAATTCACGGAATTTGCGAGGCACTGGTTGACTCACATTTTTGCTTGATCTATCGTCTATTTCATTCTTGTCATCCGCTTCATCGTCTTCGTCAGTGTCCTCTTCCTAAATGGTATAATAAAAAAACAACGAAAGCAAAAAAAAAATATACAAATTTGCCGATTCCTTTGGCCTCTCTTTGCCGTTGCTTTTCATCTTTCCTTTCTTTTTTCTTTTTCTCAAATTCCTCTTTTTCCATCTTCTTCTGTTTTTCCTTTTCTGCCTTTTCAAGTCCCTCCAAAATCCATGCTGGAAGCTTTTTCCTCATCTGTGTGTCTAAAAAGAATTACGAGGTTCTTTAAAGAAAGTTTGCATGGAACCGATTATTGGCATGTAATTTGGAGGATACATCATAGCATTCCATGGATTAGCCATCCAATGGGTCATAGCTCCTTGGGGAGCAGACAATTCTGGCGGTCGTTGGTCAGTGGATTCTTCTTGCTCAAGAGACGGGTCGTAATGGGCTTGGTACTGAAAACAGTAGGTATGCAATAAAAAGCATAATGCCTAGCAAACCTCTTCTTCATCCTGTCTATCACTTGGGGGTTTTGATTGAGAATAAGAATAATTTGCAACCGAAGCCATTCCGTGAGACTGATAGCCAATATTAAAGGACGGATGAACCCAATTCGGTGGAGGCCTCCAAATGTTTTGAGGAGGTCCAACGGAAACTTGTGAAAGTGGTGTTGGAAAAAATCCAGGTCCTGATGTTCGATTTGGTGGCGCAGGTGATGGTGCCATCCCATGAAACAAAGGAGCAGAAGCAACTCCTAAATGATCAAGCAGAAATCATAAAAATTTAGTTTTTGAACCTTGTGAATAAGGCAGACGCGATGGAGGAAGAGGAGGAGGAGGAGGTGGTGGTGGTGGTGGTTGGGCTGGATATAATTGTTGCTGTGAATGTTGCGTTTGAATCCATCTTTGAGCAAGTTGGGCCCAATTTACTAAAAAAATTTCCCATTATTTTACACTTGATTTGTTAATCTGTTTAACCCGCTGCGCAACCCTGTACATCTCCATTTCCATTTTTTTTTGGCTATTTACTTACTATCTCCACTGTTTTCTGCCGGATAAGTGAAAAGTTGTGATGGTTGCTGATGATAATTCATTGTTTTTTCTTCAGATAGAAATTAAAAGTCCGAAATATTCACTAAACCAAAAAAGAAATTAGCTATTGAAATAATAAAAATGAATTTATTTACGTGAAAACATTAACGCACAAATTTAGGCCTTTGGCACATATTTTTTGCTTGTGAGTGACCAATAAATTTGCAAGAATATTAGAATTTAAAATAATGAATTTTCGTTGCTTTAAATTTTTTAATATTTTTTCCCCAAAATTCACTTGTTTTCCAAAATCGGTATTACTGGTGGGGGGGGGGGGGGGGGGACGAACCTTACTATTACCGAAATTTTTATTTAGAAGTCTCAAAACAGGTAAATTTTTTATAAACTTTTAAGGATTAGATTTACGGTCGTGTTAAATTTAAAAAACACATATTGGCTATTGGCAAATAACAAGATATATTTCGTTAATGAAAATTTAGATCTTCAAATTCTACATATTGCATTTACATAATTATTTGTATATTGCATGTCTTCCAATAAAAAGTCGTTTAAATTAAATAAAATTAAATCTCAGCATAAAAGTGTTCACCTTAATAATAGCGTTTCTCAAGTCGGCTTGCCAAAGAGTCAAAGCAGCAGGTAATTTTAATTTGGTAATGATACTCTCATTCATTTGGATTAATTTTAAACCTATACAAGCAAAAAGCAATATTGCGTTAGTCAATTAAAAAAACCAACTTTTAAGATTAGATGCACCTGCGGCGGTAGATAAATCGTCCGTGACTGCTTTTTCGATCCACAAAACATGGCCCGATTTGCAACTGAACCAAAGTCATTTGTTCTTCGAATGCACTCTTTTCCTCTATTCTGTTCTTGCGTTGTTTCTGCAGTATCTGAACTTGTACAGGACTTTGTGGTGGTTGCCCAAGTCGCATTGGCCTAGCTCTCTGGTCATTTTTTCTTGTTTTTTTTTGTGATTTCGCTTCTTTAGAAATATCATCTGATAAATCCTTACATATTGTCCTGTATAGGGCTTCTTCTTGGTGTTCGAGTTACTAAATGTTTCTGGGATACGGTAATTTGACTTAAATATAATTTCTTTTTCCGTGTTTTTAGATAACTGAACGCATAGGGTTCTTTTCGGCTGGCAAAGATGGCTGGAGACTGACCTGCTGGAGAGTGTTTGAAGGTGCAATTGTGAAAACGCCTCTCGTCACAATTGTGTCGATTAGCTTTCTGTTCAGCTTCACACGAATTTCTTCTGAATTTGGCTTCAAATCTTTTTTTTATTTTTCTTTCCCGTAAGTAACACTTTTATTAAGAAAATTTGCATATGGTTTTAACTTTCTTCAGTTTTGTCATTTACTTTGCTTTATTTCATCGTAACTTCCTGCTCAATGCGCTTCTCTCAACACCCATTTCTCATCCGTTCGCCGTACTTTTCTATCAAAACGCCGCAACTGATGTGGCACATGGCTCTCCCACTCCTCCGCATAAACTGCTTGATTTGGATTCCTTCGTCCATTTATGTAAAACAACCTCCGGTTCGTTTGGTTTCACTTTTGATTATATCGTTTTTCGGGCCCCAACTCAAAAACAGTTAAAATCATTGTATTCAATTTCTTATGCCCACAATTAGTAACGAATAGTTGTATGCAACTTAGGCGCTCGCTCGTCCTGTTTTTATTTAGAAACAAATAAAATTAAACTTCGATAATTTTTGTGGAATCGAGCCATCTACGTGGGAAAGTAAAGCCGATTTAACTGGGTTTTGTTCGGGCCCACAAAACATTTTCTTCTCTTTTTTCCTAGTATTGTTTCATCTTTAAGTGCAATTCCGAGAAGAAGCCGTTGTTTTATTGCGCGACTTCGAACTTCGTTGCTCATACTGTGTATATACAGGATTATTGTAATTTATATATATTTTTGGATATTCCATTTTTTAAATCTTAGAACAGCATATTTTGCCATTTTAATGCCACGATTTTTTTTGCCGGTAATTCTTTTTATATCCAGGTTTATAAGCAAACTTAAATTCGGTTCCTTTAGCAAAGAACAGTCATCGGCGAACCACAATTCATGCTCATTGACGATGTTTGGGTGGTCCAATTGTTCAGCATTGTTGCCCTGACTTCCTCTTCGTTGTATTTCACATATCTGTTCCCTATCAATTACTTCGACTTGCTCTATCGTTGTGTCGTCCATCTTGGCCACTGGGAATTAATTGAGCCACAACCAAATGGCACTATTTCATCTCAACAGCAACGAATTAACATTCGACAGCAAAACGAGCAACAGCAAAATGAAAATTATGAGTCGTTTAGTGAGTCGTGAGTTTTTACGATATAATTACAGTTTCTGTGTAAATAGAACAGTTAAGTGCATCTTTGCCTTACCAAGATGGGACACGACTGCTCTGCAATGGCAACTTGTATATTGCAAGAAGCCATGCCCACCATCACACGGTTTCTGCAGAACCGGGCAACAAAATGCATTTCCGTCTATTCGTAAGTTGATGAATGGCATGCAACGGTTCTGGCAAACCCCAAAGAATTCCCATTGTTTCGTTATATTTTGAACTCAAAATTTGGAAACACGATTTTCAGAAGGAATTTGAGAAAAAGGAATGCATGTAACTTAAAAAATTTTCGGCAGCGTCGCCCACCACCTATCCTATTCCCCAGAGGCGCAAAACTGTATGAAACTTCCGATGCCCCTGCCCTTCTTTAAAAAAACTAGATTAAATTTGTTTTTGCTATAAAATTTAGGGGTTTTCAGAATTGAAAAAAAACCGGCTCGGATATCATCCAATTCATCCCTTTGCGAATTCCGAACCCGGATCGAACAAAAATTGCAAATTGTTTAAAAAACATTTGTGCAAACAAAATCAAATGGACAAAAGATCCTTGCTTCCGTCTTATTTTCAAAAATTGTTGCTTGATTTCCTTTTCAATTTTGAATTTATTGCATAATTGTGAAATTTGGACTAATGTTCGAATCCCGGTTCACGACACAATGGAGTTGGATGTCAGAAGTGGATTCTCCGAAGCCCTAAAACGACTAAAAAATTATTTCTCGAAAGGGGGGGAGGGGCTATCAAAAGTATTACTGCAGAAAAATTTGTCCACAAAAAATAAAAAGCATTATTTTTAGAAAATTGCGAATAATCCAGTGACATTGACTTCATACATGTGCATTTTCCAATGTGCCCTGGTCGCCTTCGAATTTTGGCTACTTTTGCTAACAAATGATTGGCAACAAATTGTCACGTTGGTCCTTCTGATGTTTGCCAATTACCTTCTGCTCGCGAAAATATTCAAAGACCGCGTTATAATTGACCGAATATACAATCCATCGGAAGAGGATTTACAGCTGATAAAACAGCTGCAGGAGGAAAACGAACAATCGCGCAGAGAAATTGAAAAGCGAAAGTTGGAAAGGACTCAAAAGCGATGAATAATTTGAAAATTTCATGTTTATAATTATATAAAGTGCCTTTGATACTGTTTACATAAGTTTGTAGGCCAAATTTGTTTGTGTTTTGGTCACTCTTATTCTGTTGAATTTTTTTTTTTTTTGTCTTTTGAATTTATACAGGAAATGACCGATCAATTCTTTTTTGCTGTTGCTTCTTTAACCGTTGGGAAGCCAGTCCGAGTTGACTTTGTGAAAGGGAGCAAAAAAATAACAATTTCTGGCAATTTGTTCACAAAAGACCCAGACAGTGGTTCATTAGTATTGTTTCAACAACATAATACTCCATCCGACCAAAGAAAATGCACCCAAAAATTCATTTTGATTCCTGGCTCTTCTATACACAATATCCAATTGCTTAGCGGAGAGACAATAGAGACCAAAAGCGAAGAAAGGCAATTTGAGGGAGAGGGAAAGGACAGCGCCGAACTGTATGAGAAAGTCGAAGGGATGGTTGGGTTGGAAGACGAAGCTGAAGTCAAAAACCAAAGGAAAAGGTGAGCGAAGCGAAAGCATACATTGTAAGTAATTGCTTCGGATTCTCAGAACTCTCTCGGAGACCGTGAGGATCTTTGATGAGTTTACTCTTTCAAGGCGCTCTCGTCTGATCGATGCACTAAATAAATACGGCATAAAATTCAACGAAAAGCCGCACGTTTTGGTACAAAATTTCCAGGGGGAAAAAGACTCTGGGGACATTCCATCGACGGTAATTGCGCTACAGAACGGTGGCATCAAAATTTATCCGCCGTACGGAAAGGTGAAGGAGAGCGAAATGATTTTTTTTTTTTAGGAAACGTTCAGACTTGGCGCTTAATTTGCTATTATACCGATTTTGTCTCAAATTGTGAAGTAGGGAAAAAAAAATGGTTCAACAGACTTTTCCGTATTAGTCCTACTAACATACCTATTTAGTAAACTCGCTCTTTTTAGTTTTTACTTTCAAAGTAAACCCTGTTGGTTTATTTGTTTTGTTTGTTAAGTGCAGAATGATATAATCGGTGGCGGTTCAATTGCGGTCAAAGAATTATTGCACAAACTCGCGGCAGAAAATGTTTTTGTTGGTTGTGAATGAAGCGACAAACAAAATGAAAGTATCAACGCTTAAAGACAACAAATTCGATCATTTGTTTTGCCATTAACTATATTTATTTATTTTTTTGCTTAATTTTAAATTGGTTTATTTTTCCACATGTATTTGTTCTCTTTTCCTCATCGTTCCTTTTTTAATTGCTTTAAAATGCTTTTACTGCCCTTCCTACGGCAATTTTGCACAATGTCTCGCTATGATAAAATTCTTTTCCCGCCACTTTCCGTCTGTGGGATGCTCGCCTTGGACCGGAGTAAGTTCATGTGAGTTGTGCATAGTTCCATAGATTTGGTTAGTAATTTAACAATATCAAATAGTTCTGGAAAGGTTGTTATATCTGATTTTTAGCAAATCCATCCAAATTCCGTTTTTCTCCGTCCCTGTCAAATACATTAACAAAGTTCGTTCGCTTGCCGCCGTTCGTACAATGTGTCTCGAAAGAATGCCTCGTCTAAAAGTGACTAAAAATGCGACTAGCCTTTTACCAATTACTTTAAGCCGTGGCACACTTCAAGTCATGAAGGGTCTGCCGAAAGGGTTTTGCTATTCGACCCCGACAAATTCGGCGAGTCCAGTGAAGATGAGAGAAATGCCTTGACACAGAAGCTCTCCCTCATTGTGGATTCAGTCCCAGAATACGGGAAAATGCCATACACAATGGAATACGAAGACTGGGACCTGAAGCGATGTATTCAATCTGTCCTCCCAGAAGGACTTGAATTCAGTGGATTCGAGCAGTGCGGACACATCATCCACCTGAATTTGAGAGAACACGTGTTGCCATTTCGTTTTACGATTGGCCAAATTCTTTTGGACAAAATTTCGACTGCTAAGTGGGGTGATATTAGTCATTGCCTAAGTGTTGTACATTTGTTTTCATTTACTATTGCTTAATATCCCGCAGCCTTTAGAACGGTGCTTAATAAAGTGGACACACTGACACACGAATTCCGAGTGATGGACGCGGAATTGGTAGCTGGAGAAGCGGAATTTATGACGGAAGTGGTGGAGTATGGGCTTCGTTACCGATTGGACTACTCCAAGGCACAATTCCTGACAATTTAGTCACTCTTCTTTCTCCGTTTATTTTCACTTTTAGGTCTTTTGGAACAGTCGACTCACTCGCGTCCATTCAGAAACTTTCAACAAATTTGACCATAATTCCGTCGTTTTCGATGCTTTCGCAGGCGTTGGCCCATTCATTTTGCCTGCTGTTAAAAAACAAAAAGTACAAAAGGCATTTGCCAATGATTTGAACCCGGCGAGCATCGATTTCATGCGGGAGAGCATGCGACTGAATGGGGTTAGTCCAATGAATGGGGAGAGCGGATTTAACGGACGGACAAAGTTAAGATTAGGGAAGAGCGGGTCGAAACATACGTCATGGATGGCGGGGAGTTCATCAGAAAAATTATACCGACGAAAGCAGCCGAATTCTGTCGCGACTTGCGAAAGGAAAATGAAAGTTGGATGAGTGAAGATTCTTCCCAACAATTGACGGTTATAAATCCGCCGTTGAATTTCCATGTTGTGATGAATTTGCCCAGTCTTTCCGCCCAACTGCTCTCAAATTTCCGCTCCTTTTTGTCCGATTTTGGCAACATTCGGTCCCTTTTTTTGCTTTCTTTTTTGAATGCTATTATTTTTAGCGAAATTTTCGAACAGTGCCACTTTTTGGATTCACTGTCATTTTTTTGTAAAAGCGACGGGCGATTATGAAATGAATTGGTACAATCGGGAAGCCAAACAAATTGTGGCAGAGAATATGGAAATTGCAATTGAAAACGTGGCGCAGTGCTTAAAGGTGGAGATTTGGGGATGGAGGAAGAGAGTTTTTTTTTTCAATTACTAGGAATTGCAATTTATGCGGTGGGTTTCCACTCGAAAAGCGATGTTTTGTGCACGAATACTTCTGCCGTCCGACTACGCATTTTACGACGAAAATAACAAAAATATTGCAGAACTTAAGAAAACAAAAAGATCAATTGATAATTGCAAAGAGGAGGAGGAGGAAAACGAGCGAAGGACAGCAAAAGAACGGAGGAGTAACTCGCACCATTGTACTACAGAGATTGCGCCAAACAACATGTAAATTGTTTAATTCGTGAATTTTACCAAGTGTTTTTTTTTGTGCCGGATGGGTTTTTTGGGGAAGTTGGGTGCGAGAAAGTTTTAGCGCCACCCGTTGCCAGTTTGGCGAGTGTTGTAAATTGATTGACTGTTTTGGCGCCGTTTTCCCCTTAAGCACGGAAAATTTTAGTCGAAATTTTTAAAATTTCTTTTGTTTGGTGCAGGACTGGCAGATAAAAAATCCAATGCTTTATTTGGGGCCAAAAAGTCTCGTTTTAAAAAATTTTTTATAAATGTACATAAAAAGACGAAATGACCCATTATTCTATTCGCTCTCCACGACAATTAAGCGTTTTATTTATTGTAACTGCACAAAAAACGAAAAAATATTTAAATATGAAGACAAATTGCTAACATCAAAATTTCTAAAAAAAACCACAAAATTCGCAAATCCTCATTTCAAAAAAACGCGACCCCTCAAAAACCACAAAATGAGGAAAGATCCTCAGATATCACAGCTCTGCAACAAATAGAGTGCGAGACGAAAAAATGTTCTATGAAAAGTGTAAATAACAAGTAATTTAGAGTAGTCGAATTGCCAAAATAACTGAACCCGACTCTTTCTGTATATACACCAACAAAGAAGAGACAGTCCGATCATTTGTCCCCTTTTTCCCCTGCCGATGTTTCTTCTTTCTGGTGATCAGTGCACTCCGATCATGTCTCTGTTTCCTGGTCATCTTCTGCTTTTTCTGCTGGTGATATCCACGCGAACATTTGTTCGCTGTCCATCCCCAGGCACTCTCTGATGTTCAGTGTCTCCTCCTCTTCCTCCGCTTCGTTTGTCGCCTCTTTGCCCTCGGGGAATACTCTCCAAATTTGCTGCCTTTTTCCTCTTTTTTCAATTCTTTCAAGTTGAACGAACACTTCAATGGTGCGGCGATGGAGCCAATTATGCTTATTGGAGAACAGAAGCCAATAAATGCCGGGACGAGAACAGTCGACGCAATCCCACTGATAAGGGAGAAAAAGTGAACAATCATTGGGGACAGACAGAATTCTAAGGGAATTGGACAAAATTGTGCCGAAAAGTTTCGCCGGGGAAATTTTGTGAATTCGGGATGCGATTTGTAAGATATAAGCCCTAAAATGAATGGCCTTATTATAAAATTTTGATGCGAACACTAAGGGAATCTTCACATTAAATGTTAATTTTCAACCCTAAAAGACCCATGAATAACATAAAAATAAAAACCAACAAAATCCGGCACGGGCCCCAAAATAATTAGTAAATGCCCGGTTTTTGGCTAATTATGAAAGCCCACCCCCGTGACAAAAAAAGACAGAAAAGAATGCATTCTCTTTCTTTGCTTTGCCAAATTTGCACCTCATGATGCAATCGTGCACTCAGTTTAAACCACGGGTACACCCATTCCAATTCATTTGCCATGCAATTTTCTCCTCCGCCCGTCACTTTGTTCTGCTGTCGCTGTTCATTCTGCAAAAGCGAATTGTAATGCATTTGAATTTTGAAAAATGCATTTCGCCATCTGACCCCATTCGGAGGTGGTGGCGAATTCAGTGATATTTCTGCGGCAGATTCCGTCGATTTTCCATTGTGCTGCCACAGTGCATTTTCTTAATTCAATGGATGGATCATTCCTTAAAGAGAGGACGGCGGGGGGGAGGAGGGAACCAGTGACGAAGACAGAGAGAGGGATGTTTAGAAAAATTTAGTGTAGATTCTTAGTGAAGTGTATTCTCCCCAGACCAAATCCCGGCAACCCTCCTTGGGGACGAGTGGTACTCCACTGAAAAAAAAACTCATTTTTCGAGTTTAATTGCATTCTTTGAGAATTTTTCCCCGGGGAGAGAGTCTCGGAATGGTCAACTCCATCCGAAACAATAATTCAAGAGACAAAATAATGAATTGTTCGGTCTTTCCTTACACCTTTTTTTGCCTCTTCGAAGAATACTCCAAAGAAAATGTCGCCGTCCGTCCGCAAATACCAACTCAAACTGTTCTTCGTGCCTTCCCCCTCAATTTGCACTCGAAATGCTTTGCTTTTCCTCGCTCCAATGTGAAAACTTTGCAATTTGTCCAAAATTTGGCAATGTTTTGGCTGCCAATTTTCCAAAAGGGGCGAGGCGGGCACACAGCGAATTGACTGAACAAAAAGCCGAAGAAAAGAGCATTTTCCAACTGTTTTTTTGTTTATGCTCGCTCGCCTCGTTTTGTCCACCCAGCGTTTTGGGAATGAATTCAATGGGAATTTCGGCCGTTAATTTTTGAAGGAAATTGCCATCGTAGAGACGGAAGCGATCGGTGAATCCGTACGGCATCGTAAATCGATTAGTCATTTTAGGGCCAATAAACACTTATTAATGACTTTTACCATTCCTCTAATCATTCGGTAGGGCAAATGAATCCATTTGGCAATATTCACCTAAATGTTTGATCGGTGGTCCATTTGTACTCTTTTCCGCTGCTGATCAGACTGACCAATTCGATGGGATAGATCAGTTCAGGGTAATTGTCGTAATGGAACAATTGCGAGTAATAGGAAAGAGTGCCGCTGGAGACGAACAGCGCAGCGAACGGATTGATTTCGTAGCCGTTCATGTCAATCACGTGACGGATGGAACTCAGCCGGCCGCTCTTCCGTTCCTTATCCGCCGATGCCCTCAGCCAATCCGACCAATCCCCGGGGCAGGCCCACCTGTCTGTTGACCATCCGCAGCATTTGCTCGAATTGCCAAAATTGCGACCGGATGGACTCGGAAGATCGAATGCCATTGGCAATTTTCTGCACCGTGCCAAGGGAAAGGGTGGGATCATTCGCAAACATTCTCAAATTTTGGCATATCCTCCGGCACTCCCTCCCCGCCCCCATTCGACCACCTCAACACTCATCGTTTGGTACTCAATGAACCATAAAAGACGGTTGCGCGAGTCTGTCATTCCCTCCATTACTCTCCCAAAAGGCATTAAACGGTCTCGGAACAGTCGATTCAGTTCCATCGGAAAGGGCGGCAATTCGTCCTTTAAAATTGAATAAAAGTGCCAAACTAAGGAAAAAGACTTCACAGGAAATCTTTTTCAGTGTTCTTTTCTCCAATGCTCGCTCACCCACCAATTTCATGCACTTTCTTGTGCGAATGTGCTGTTCCAATGCCTTTGTCGCATTTTCCACAATGTCGCGCTGATTTCGGTGGGTCCTTTCGGCATTTGCAACGAAACGGTAAATGTTGAAATCGGAGTCAAACTGAAAAGGAGAGAAAAGGGAGAGAGAGAGAGAGAGCAAGGAAAGAAAAGAGAGAGCAAGGAAAGAAAAGAGAGAGAGCAATGATGATAGCATAGAGAAAAGAAAGAGAGAACATTGAATGATGACATGACGTAAGAAAGACTGACTGACATTTGAAGGAAGGCGAAGGGAACAAAGGCGACGCACTTCCGACACCAATTGAAATGACTGATCACTCAAAGGGTCACTAAAAGAGAGATGCTATGGCCCAAAGAGTGAGTTTCTAATTGGCATGGCATTTTCCTTTGCTTAATCTGTTAAAAAAAACTCGCCCAAATTCGGTGGACTGATTTCTTGACATGACGAAACGAAATGGAGAAAGACGAAGGAAAATAAGTGACCAAGCGGGGGAGGGAGATCAATTAGCGAGGGATATTTTGGAAATGATCGAAATGAAATGGGAGGAAATAATGGGAGGGGGGGGGGGGGGGGGGACCAACGCGGAGAGTCGTCGTCCGCCCATTCCCGCCCCATTTCCCCCCGTCCCCCCCCCCCGCTCCGTCGCGCGTCTCCCCCCCCCCCCCGCCTTTTGCGCATTTATTAACCCAATTCCATTTTTCTGCTTCTTTTCCACGCTCTCTTTCCCTCCTCTTCTTTTTCACGTAATGTCTTATTAAGGGTACGTTCCATCGGACAAGTTCACTTTCCAAAAATAAGCCATTACCACAAAATTAGGCTATAATCGTGACCTGATAATTAGGGCTGACAAAATTATATGCACATAAATCGCAAAATATGCACCAAAATGTCCAACCCCAAGACTACGGAGATCCTAGACACATTATTTCTTTTTTAGAAATTTGGGTCACACTTTTGTAAATTTAAAAGTACGCATTATGGAATATCGTCCTAGAAGCTTCAAACTTCAAACCATTCATGCGTTTCAAGCCCATGCCCAGTTCAGGGACGTATCCAGGGGGGGGGGGGGGGTACACGGGGTACGTACCCCCCCCCGCCCCCCCAAGGAAAAAATCAGTACGCCCCTAAAAATTGACTTTCCCCCCCCCCCCCCCCCCCAGAACCAAATCATGGATACGCACGCCACTTCCCCAGTTCAGGAAAAAATATTCATTTGCACAATCAGCCCTACTAACCAAAACAGTGCATTTTATGGACATTTATAAGGCAAAAAAATTACCTCGGAAACGAAGATTAAAAACAATTGCATTTAGACCAAAAATGACAATGCAACACACATAAAGCGTAATTTTAATCCAATAATCTTGAATTCTGCCACCATGGCGTTTCTTAAATCGATGTCATGGCAATTCGTACAATGGGCTAACGTAGCCTCAAGCTTAACAAATCAGTCATAATCTCATAATTATAATACTTGCGATGGCACAAGCTAACTGGGGTTCGAAACAACTTTAATTGTTTAAGAACATTTAAATTCCTATTGTACTAATCATTAAATGGAACGAACTGCCTTTTGTACGAACTGGCACTGACCACTTTAATCCTCCATTTTAAGGAATTTTTCGACAAAAAAATCTTCCTAACTTTTCTCAAAATCAATCTAATTAAAAATCTGTTATCTTCCGATAGCTCTTGATTGGCTCTATTAGCCTTCAATAAGACTGTAATTTTTTTTAAATAAATTATATTTTTAAATTAAAAAAAAACAACGAAGAGCTATCGAACCATATAATTGTTCACTTATGTTGCTTTTGAGAAAGTATGACGAATTTATGTAGGGAAATCTGTAAAATGGCGAATTTAAGAAACAACCGCAGTTCTCCTGCCATACACCAACAGTCTCTCCCCCCTCTCTCTCTTCTGACGGTCCTTCTCTCTTACATTGTTTTTCTCTCTCTCTCTCTCACTTGGCCCCTATCTCTCTTCCATTGTTCGTCTCTTCTCTCCCCATTCGGCATTGTCTTCTCTCTCAATCCGTCTGTCTCCACCAATCACGGCATTTTCGCCATTCTCATCCTTTTCGGCATTCCTCCTCCGAATACCGGTGCAATTTCATTTCTTTGTTCGTCCCGCACATCACCGCCAGCACTCCCTCCCGCGCACTCAGCCGACAGTTTGCCCTCTCCACGAGCGCGACGTCGCCCACTTTCTCGAGGTAAGTGCGCGAATAGAGGCCGACTTTGGAGCTGGCGCGGTCAAAGACGAATAAATTGCCACGCTCGTCCACACAAAGTGAGCCGGGCCGTTCACAAAGACCGACCATTCGTTCGTGGACGACGTTCGACCCGTAAAGGGACACCTGAAAATGGACAAAAAACACAGAAGAGAGTGAAGAAGCAAAGGATAATCAATGTGTGCACCAGCTGAACGTAGCAGCGATTGGTCTCCACCAGCAACAGCTCCGTAACGGGGCCTAAGCAAAAGTCGAACTATTCACGGGCTTTGAAAGGGCGGGGCGGAGAATGGCAAGCAAATCGAATGTTCGAGATTTTATAAGTAGTGAGCGGCACCGTACCGTGGCAAATTTACCGAATAAATGTTTACGGTTTACCGATTTCCAATTTAAGAATAGGGTCAGAGAAAAAAAATACAAAGGAATATGAAGAGAAAAAGAATTTATTAACAAAAAACCGCTAGTTCGTAAATATACAGCTAATATTTCTCAGAGTCTCATCCCACCCAACCCACCGATCACGGCGAATGGATGCAAATCAGAATAATTTCTGAATCGTTTTGTGCCGGCGCATTCTGTCCATTTTCCTTGGTGAATGTTTAGCTCGTAAAGGAAGCCCTGGTTGGGTGTGTTGGCGGCCAAATAAAGACATTCGGTCTGTGGCACAAAGCAAAGACGGCACTGAGTGACCACATGCTCACGCAACCACCAAAAGCAAAATGTAATGAAAAAGCAATTGCAAATGCTCGCAGCGTCCTTCCCCCCCCCCCCCTATTCCCACTCTTTCTCCTTTTCTCTATGTATCTCCCCCCCCCCCTATTCCCACTCTTTCTCCTTCTCTCTATATCTCCCTCCCCTCTCCTATTCCCTCTCTCTCTCTCCTTTTCCCTATGTATCTTCCTCCCCTCCTATTTCCACTCTCTCTCTCTCTCCTTCTCTCTCTGTATCTCCCTTCCCCCCCCCCTATTCCCACTCTTTCTCCTTCTCTCTATATGTCTCCCTCCCCTCTCCTATTCCCTCTCTCTCTCTTTTTCTCTCCTCGTACTCACTTTGGTGCTTCAATGCTATCGATCATTTCCATGTCGGGCAAAGTAAAACGACAGACGAATTGTTCGTATTCCGTCGTGCCGCTTTCGCTTCTGCCATCGTCGTTGTGCTCCTCCTCTGCTGGGTTTGCCTGCATCGTGCCGATGCCATTGCTCTTTCTTTGGAATTCGCCCTCCGGGATCAGAGTGCCGTTCGTTTTGTGTTCCCTTTCGCCTTCTCTCCTCTCTTTCTTTTTGATCAGTCTGTGATCGAGCAGTACCTCAAAATACCATTTGATGGCGCTTTTTCTTTCCCTTTCCGTCTCTCACATAAACCACATTTTGCCCTTGGCTTTTGCTTTCTCCTAAACACGCGCACTGCGCATTTCGCCATTGGCCATTCTCCGGCGGGCAAATGTTTTTGATCATTTGGCGCGAATGGAGAGAAAGCAATGAAAGGCCGAGAACAGAATCGACCAGCAAAAGTAAGTGGCCGGGCACCAGCAGACAGTCGCCGGGTGAGTGCAGCAAACGACCACTCAGAGACACCGACTCGACGTCGAAGTCACTGCTGAAGAGCGACTGATCAGAGAGAGAGCGGTTGAGGGTTTGCGTCCTGCGATTCATTTCGCCCCTACCCTTGGCCAATAGCGACTCTTTAGAATAAAAAAGGATACGCACCCGGTGGGATTTGAACCTACGCCCTTCCTTTCCGTGGAATGCCCTGACCATCTTAGCTACGCGCACCCTTTCATCAGTGGTCCTCCCATTTCATTAATCCCACTTTATTCCACACTAGCTTCTTTCTGGCATCACAATTTTTCTTCTCGCCCCTTACCCCTCGTCATTTCCCCTTACCCCTCGTCATTTGCCCTTACCCCTCGTCATTTCCCCTTACCCCTCGTCATTTCCCCTTACCCCTCGTCATTTCCCCTTATCCCTCGTCATTTCCCCTTATCCCTCGTCATTTCCCCTTATCCCTCGTCATTTCCCCTTACCCCTCGTCATTTCCCCTTATCCCTTGTCATTTCCCCTTACCCCTCGTCATTTCCCCTTATCCCTCGTCATTTCCCCTTACCCCTCGTCATTTCCCCTTATCCCTCGTCATTTCCCCTTATCCCTCGTCATTTCCCCTTACCCCTCGTCATTTCCCTTTATCCCTCGTCATTTCCCCTTACCCCTCTCCAATTTCTGTCCTGCCGTTGTCCGCCGCCCTTTCCTCCCCTCTCGCCGCCTTCTCCCCCATTTGGTGCACTCCTTTTGCCATCGCTTTGCTCAGCTCGTCATTTCTGTCCAATTCTGTGCGACTTTTTGACTCTAACAGTCGAACACGCTGAAAAGAAGTGAAGTTTTACCACTATTTGTCAGCATTGGATTTCCCCTCTCTCGGCCCATTAGAATGCTTAACACTTTACTCATTTGCCTTGGTTTGTAGTCGCCCATTTCTCGGACAGACTTAATCACTTGGCAATTGTATATTATGCACTTGGATCAGTAAGTGTCTGGTCCATCCTCAGTTGTCCCTCTTCTGCTGTTCCCATCCGTATTTAATTGATCCGCAATGTCTTTGGTTGGCATTTGCTTTGGCATTTTTCCCTTTCCCACTTTTCCCATTGATTGCCTCTGCTGGTGGTGCCGTTTGTCCCTGCTGCAACTCGCACAGTCTGTCCACCAATTCAAGCGCCTCTTTGGTGTTCTTCCTCAGTTTGCGTTCGTATTCTTCCAATCGCTTCATCTCTGCCGTCCCTTCTGCTTCTGCTGTTCTCTCCACAAATCGCACTCCCTTTGTTGCGCAGTCGTTCCTTTTTGTCTCTTCCTTTCCTCGATCCCTATCCTCTTCTTCCTTCTCTCTTTCTTCTTCCACCATATTTCTTTTTCCTCTCCCTTTCTCCTCCTCCTCTTCTCTCTCACTTTCCATTGTTTCCCTCTTTTTGTCTCTTTTCTCCTCCTCTTCTATCGCTTTTTCCATCGCTTCCCTCTCTTTGTCACTGTTTTCTCTTTCATTCTCTTCCTCTTTGTTATATTCTTCCTTCCTTTCCGTCTCTTCCCTCTGTTTGTCTCTTTTTCCTCTTCCGTTCTCCTCCTCCTCTTCTTTCTTCCCCTTCCTTTCCTCTTCTTTCTTTTCCCCTTTGTTTCGGTTTTCTTCGTCTCTTTGCTTGAATTTTTCCACCTGAATTTTCATCACTTCTTCTGTGTCTTCTTCTTCTCCTCTTCCTTTACTTCTGTCATCATTTTTCATTCTTTTTGCTAAAAAATTTCGGTAAATTCAAAAAATTAAATTCGATTTAATTATATTATTATTTATTTTATTTTTTAATCATTTCTTTAAGACAGAAGAGAAAAAAGCAGTCAAAATTGATCTAATCCATCCCCCGCTGATCAAACCATCGGACGGGGAGGGGAAGGGTAAGGAAATGAGTGGAAATTGATCCATCTGTCATTGATCAAACCCGGGGGGGGGGGGATGGATCAGCTCATTGCATTGATTGCTAACGATGGAAAAGCATAGGAAATGCGTGAAAAGACGGAACACCGAAACCGAAGACATTTTGGAAGGACAGCTGCTGTTCTTCTTTTTCCCTCCTTTGGAAAACATCGGACGAATTTATCTGTCGGAACAATTAAAAATGAGAAGGATAATACAATTGCGGCAAACAAATGCGTATGGAATTTGCCAATGAATGATTTCCAGTCGAAAAGTGTGGCAATTAATTTGATTTGGGGCAATGTTTTATTTGGCACTTCCCATTTGTCCTGTGGTGCCAAATTCATTTATCCGTTCACATGGCGACTCCCATCCCCGCCGACGGCATTGGCGCGGCGATTTTCCGCTTCTGTTACTCGGCGTTTGGCTGTCGAGGGATGCGTTCATCGACCGATGAGTTTTTGTTGTCCAATTGGCTTCGGTTATGCTTTCGCTTAGCTCCCCTTTTTGTGTCAAAAGCTTTATCTGTCGGTCTTTTGTCAATGTCCCGTACCTTTTGGCCCTTCGCTCCCTTTTTTCTCCTTTTTCTTTCATTCCTCCCCATTTTATTCCTCCCTTTGTCAATGGCAATGATTTGCTACAATTCGCAAGCAGTCAATCCGAGTAGAGAGAGCATTTGTGAGCCGGAAGAGGTCAAAAGAATGAAATGAATGAAGAGACATTGGGAAAGGATTTTTCCATTTGGGAAAAATGCGTAAAAAAAGACGGGGGGGGGGGGGAGAGACAATTGGTCAATTGACAAACAATTTTTAATGATTTGTGCTTTTCCATGCTGCTGAAGATTTGCTTCGGCGAGTATTACTCCCTGCGTCAGTCTTCTCTCGACGGTTCTCTCGCCCATTTTTTCGACCGTTTTTGTGTCCATCGCCGTGAGTGTTTCTTCATTTTCTCATACCCTTTGCTTTCGCCAGAACATTGCGTTAATCGTGGCTTTTGGCCCGAGGAGAGGACATGTCGCCAATTAGACGAGTTGGACGAGGCGGTGGCACGCACTTTTCGGGACAAATTGATAGCGGAGTGAGGCGGAGGAAGGCGGTGGGGGGAGGCGCCCGGACATTCGGACAGTTAACTTATTTGGACAGCAGTTGGACATTTGGACAGCAAATGAAAGCCTAATAAGAAAAGCTCAAAGCAATAAACTTCCAGAGGTCGAATTTTTGGGATTAGTAGTCATCTGTCATGAGGACAGGTTTTTTGTCGAAGTGTTTAGCCAACAAAAAATCCTTTACTTTCCGGGGGCTGGAACAGGATTTGGGGCCTTCTGGATATTCGGTTGAGTTCATGAATTTCCCCCTTCTCTGAGGAGGAAAAAGAATGCATTTTAGGTAAATGAGAGTTCAACAATATTAGATCTCTAGAAGTTTATTACTCCTTATGCTTTTCTTATTAGGGGTTCATTCACTGTCCAAATGTCCAAATGAGTTAACTGTCCAAATGTCCAGACACGGTGGGGGGATGGCAAAAAAGGGGAGGCGGACTGTGTGAGTGGGGGGTAGTGAGGGAGGACAAGGGAAACGAGTTTGGTGAAGAGAGCGCGCAAAATGATGAGGGAGAGGGTGAGGGGGGGGGGGAGGGAAAGTAACCAAACCAAAAATTAAATTCGGATTCAGAAGATTTGACCCAAATCGCATCTTTCACACCCGATTTTGCTGTTGTTCCGACAAAAATCTCTGCAACAGAATGAATGGAAAAGAAGTTAAAGGCGTAGTAAATACATAAAACAAATTCTAATGAATGCAATTTCTCAGATCGGAAAACTGTTCAATGTCACCATAAATTTGCCCCAACATCAAACACTAATTAATAGAGAGAGATTCGGACGAAACGGATTCGAAAAGAATGGTGGCATTAGAACCGGCGGAGGGAAAATGCGCGAATGGACTCTTCATTTGACGACAATGGCATTACTATACATAGAAACGCCAATATTTACCAATGCAATGGGAAGACGTTGAAACAAACATTTCGAACAGTTAAAGCTCCAATTGTAAAAAGGCACACAGTCACATTTTGTTACATCCGATTCTCATTTCATCTCATTCTTCTCTCCCTTCACTCTTTTTCATCTGAACACTGTACCCTTCTCCTTCGGATTGCTTCACCAATTCAAAATTGTTAGTCGAAAGGCCAAACGGACGAAGAAACACATTGCCAAGCTGAAGCAGAAAAACTCATTTTTGAGAAAATTTCAAAAAACTTTGATGAAATAAAACAGGAAGGGCAATCTTTTGACAGTTTAATGGCAACTCGTACAACATAATTTTGTAATATTGTACGGTTGCCATGCTCTTTCTTTTATTTTACTCGCCTTCTTCAGCTGTTCCATAACTTCTTTTACGGCATCTTCGTTGTTTTTGTTCTCCTCTTCCTTTTTAATGAATGAGTCAGAATTTTCGTAATCGTTACGCTCTTTCCCTTCCATCGAGGCGTCGTCTCCACCATTGTGATGGTCAACAGTCCCCTCCAAATGCTTCTTATCTTCAGTTTTACCCTCAATTTTGCTGTCGCCCATTTGACTTCTATGTTGGGAGTAACAAAATGCATAATTTAATATTAAAATGTTTTTTGTTTAAAAATAATATATCGTATTTAAACAACAAATGTATGGAAATGTTTGTGATTTATTATTTCTTTGCATTAAAAAACCATTGTTAAAATAAATAAAAATGAGAAAAGACAGTGAGATATGATAAAAAAAAGGACGGTCATAAAGATAAAGCGCAAATTCATTACTCATCAGTGAACAAAAACATGGAAATGAACAGCAGATCTGCTGACAGATGAATGAGTACCTAAACATCGGATGGGCTTCAAATCGCACCAAAAATGCCCACCTCAGTCCAAAACGGTCACAACAAATCTGGCCACCGCTTTCATTGTCATTTTCGCCACTCTAAATAGGAAGTTGATGTCTATTCCGCCGAGCAATGCCAGTCCCGCGTCCTCGGACAGCGAATGATTTTGTCCGAAAGTGTCCATCTGATCAGACTTTGAGGAAATGGGCCAAAGCATGGTGAAGAGAAAGTAAAACCCAGCCAACATTATTGCGTAGTAAAAGAGGGAGACGAAAAAGCGGAGCAGAGAACACAGAGGACGGAAAACGCCGTAATAAAAGAACAGAATGGTGCCAAAGGCAACTGCAGCGTAAGTGAACAGAGGGGCGACCAAAAGAAACATTCGTGACGGACGTATTGCTGAATTCCAACAACAAAGGCATGATAGATTAAGCGAAATAAAAAAATCACCAATATTTAATGCTTTGATAAACCATTTGAAAGGCGAAGGCGAGAGAATGCAAATTTAATGAACAGGTACAAAATAGTGAAGAAATTTGTGCGTGTAATAGAAAAAAGATAAATTGCAATAAAAACACATTCAGTCGTCAATCCATCGTCGGTCCGTGTTCAATCTCACGCGCCTCTTTCACACTTTTCAGGAAAAGCAATTCACAAATTGCCGTTCCCCCTCCACGCTGTTTGCAAAATGTGAAGAATCGCTTGAGCAAATGATAGCCGAATTCGAATATTTTGAAGTGGGGATGTGCGCTTCTTCCTTCTCTGCTCGGGTATTGGCTTCTGATCTCCTGTCCAATTTCGTCGAATATTTTGAAAAGCGAAGCCTAATAACGGGAGGATTACCAATTCACAAGTTAGAAAATGCCAAACACCTGATAAAGTCGGGCCGGATTCCTCAGGTCGAACGCAATTCGGTGAAACATTTTCAAAATGGCCATGTTGACTTCAATGGGATTTGTGCGATAACTTTTAAGGCCAAAAATGTACCTTTAAATTTTATTTCGTTTCAATTAAAAATTGAATTCAACAACCAATTTATGACAGTATGCGTTGAGAATTTCGAAATAAATTCAGAAAAGTCAGACACCATGTCATCTTGGTGCGTCTGTTTTGTACTTTTCTCCATGACGTGCAAAAAGTAGTGATTGGCAATGAGCAAGTCGTGTACCATTTTGGTGGTTGTGCCAGCCGGCGATAGATTCTCGAGCGAACTACCAACTAATTCTTGGTATTCTTCGACTTGAACAATTTGTTGGCAGAATTGTTCGAAAAGGTCTTTGTCAGTGACAAAATTGGAGTTTGAAATTGAGTTGAGCCTTAAATGAGACGTTGCCGTTACTTAGTCCAAATTATCCTCACATTATCATCATCTCTTTAAAATTCTTTATGGCATGTTGTGCATAAAATGCGTATTTTTTGACGGATTGCCGATCTGTCTTCATCAACTCAAAGCAATTTGTCATGAAGGAAGTGACCATGTGGAAAAATTCCACGGAAAATGTTGCGGAAACATTTTGGCATGAAATGTGACAGTGTCGTGCAAAAGCAAGGGCAAAAGTGGCCAAACTGAGGAAATGTTGCTCATTGAGCTTATTTTGATTATTGTGACGGTCGGAACCAATGAACGCCTTAAAAGTGGAAAATTATTAAATGCGAATTTCAGTCTATAAATACGATTTCTCGCGTTATCCTCATCAATTTATTGTAGCGTCCTTCGATGATCAATCGCCAGAAAAATTCCTTCATGGAACGCATCGCACTCGGTGCCAATTGTTGCAAATTGGCAGTTTGTTTCGCCGATAAACTCCCTCCAATGTCATTATTCACTCGCCTATTTTTTGGCACTCTTTTCGGTCGTTTTCTTTGTGAAAGTGCCTGCAAAGGCATCGAAATGGTCGATTGACCATTCTCTTTGTTAGCCAACGTTCCTCTAAGCACAAAATCATTTTCCGAATTGAACGCTCTCACCCCTTTCAGTGTATAAGTCCCGGTCAAAAAACTCCGTCGATTTATCTTTCTTAAAATAAGAGAAATTAAAAATCCCTCAAATATTTATTTATGACCTTTTATTCGCTTCTTCGCATTTTGCCAATTCAATTTTGACAGCTTCTTCCCTTTCGAAGAGCGCCTTTTCCTCCAATTTATTTGTCCAAAATTCGTCATCTCCACGAGCGACTGCCAGTGGATTCTGAGCATAAAAATCAGAAATGCAAATGATTCCCACACAATTGTCAATTTGTTCGTTTTTCGTCACACAAACCAAGGTTCCGAAGATCAAAGCCAAAATTGAAACAATATAACAGCAAAATTCGCGTTCTGATGAATTGTTTGAAAGTTTCAAGAAAATTGATTCAATGCCCGACGAGAAAAAACATCCGATCACTTTCTCACGGTCGCAGAAGTCCACTTCGGGAACCGACGCATATTTTGAGGAGCATTCGTTGCCAATGGCAAAAATGTAACAGAGAAGCACAAAAATTCGTTCAACTAAAAGTCGTTGCTGCTCACTTCTGTCCTCCCAATCCTAAAAAAAACAAAAATGTGCAAAAGAACATTTAGAAATATAAACAAAACTTGCCTTGTCAAAATACTGCTCAATATTAGCGAGAAATTTCTTAAAAATAGTGAGGTCAGTAAAAGCGGCCAATGAGTGGACAAGCGACGTTTCTAATTCGTAAAAAATTTGCCACAAATCAAATTCGTTCTTCTCAGGCAATTTGCCACTGAATGCCAACAGAGTCGGTTGACATAAATTAACACAAAGTCTAAATGTGACACAATTAACGTTGAGCACAAATGTCAGAACTGCCTCAATCAACAGAGGCTAACTGTCCTCGTTTTTTCAGGAATGGATTTTATAAATTTAAAGTTTTTCAGTTTGCTTCTTACCAATGAATATAACCTTCCCCCATCCTCTTCAAGTGGCGTCCAGCTTAAACAGGCAGCACTCGTGAAAAGTATTGTACCAAAATTCTGAGCCAAAAATAAATGTGCTTTTCTCAAGGAAAATCCCGGGTTTATTAACCATTAATCACGATCACAAAGGCACTATCATTTAGACGCTAATTACCGAAGCGTAGCACCGAACAGCTCTTCAGATGTTTCCGATGTTAGAATCGGGACAAGGTCATTCTTCACAATATTGTGTCCCATGCACAGCCTTCTAACTGTTAAATGCTTGTCATCGCGGTGAAGGTAACGTATCAAATCTCTGACACTCTCTTAAGAATAATGCATAAGATGACTTGCATTAAATTCTCACGAAAACAGTCCGGTTCAGGATAATAGACGCCACCATCGAGGAACCCAAGCGTGTTGATTAGCGATTGAACTTCACGGTCAATCGAAGACATCGCTACTCAAAAGGAGACAAAAAAATAAGGAAAATATATGCAATAAACACCAAAAAAAGAAGTTTAGACAAACTAATTTAAATATAAAAAAGATGACCCATTTAAATGGAGAATTTTATGTATGAAAATTGAAAGGATGAATTAACAACGACTATAAAAGGATTGTAATTTGAATTCATTGAATAATACAAATCTTTCCAAGCCATCAATGTTTGTTTTGACAAAACGAACAGTTTTCGATGTACCAAACTCTGTAATTAATTTTTTTTAGCCAAGCATGAATTCACGAACTCACTCGAAAAAGGATCGGGTTTGCGTGCCTCGGTTAGAATTTTCTCGCATTGAGATAAACAACCAAGTTTTGAAAGAATTCGGATAAGTTCGATAGTGAGTGCAGGTTGCATAATAGGGGAAAAATGCGAGACTAATTCCTGTTCAGTGAGACCAGAGCGTTGGAAAACAATGGACAACACTCCCTCGAGCATCCATCTTAAAATTACGGTTAATACTCAAAAAACAAAAAAAATCACTTTGATGAATTTTCAAAAATTGTTTATTTGGGGAAAAACCTTCAAAACATTTTAGCGGAAAGGATAAATCCCTGGAGTCCCCTCACGTTTTTGAATTTTTTAAAATTTCTTTTAAGATAAAGGTTTTTTTTTCAGTTGAAACGTAATTCTTAACGGTCGCTAATTCGGATTCCTCAATATGAAAAAAAGTTTGTTCCTTTCGAACGAATTGCAAGGACCAGATAATCTTGGAGTTCGGCGGTTTTTCCCATTTCATTAAGTTTTAAACATTACCTGAGGACACTCCAATTTACTCGGCCAGAGGGGAACAGCCAAGGTTTAGCCACAAAGCCTTGTCCATCGCGAGTCCGAACCAACCACGGTTTGCAATTGCATGTACTGACCAGACGTACTTCATCAATACCGCAAATTACAAGGTCAACTGACTCAACCAAAATATCCAATTGCCGTTGTACTAGTTCCGCATCAAAACCGTGAAATACTGCCATTTGTCGCTAAATTAGAACCATTTGCTTAGATAAATGCCTGAAACTGTAACTTTTAGTTCCTCCTCCGACACTCCGAAGACTCCTGCCTCATCCACTAAAGCAAGCAGTTTATTGCAGCAGTTGTCATCAGATATCAACTTTTTTCCTCGTTTTCGTTTCTCTTGCACTTTCTTCAGTTTCTGACCAGTGTTTTTATCGTTATTTGGTATTTCTGAAATGCATTGAACATCCGCTTCGTTTGGAATTTTGTCTTGCTGGACAATTTGAACATTGACAAGGCATTCCGGATTGGGCAATGATTGAATGAGAGAGTCGATGAAATTGTAATTAAACTCGGGTCGAATTTTGAGAAGTTCCAATCGCAGTTCGGTGTTCTCCAAGTACCGGAGTTGTTTTGTCGAACTCGAGGTTAACTGCTTAGAAAATAATATAGGAAATTCAACAACAACAAAAAATTTACCTCAAAAACACCATTTCCATCATTTTCCAACCCCAGCCGATCAGTACGCATCAAACCTTGTGTTCGGAATAGTTCTTTAATTGAGTTCGGCATTGAAGTTGCAATTGAAAACTAAAAAATTAGTGCTCTTATTAATACAGTAGAAGGGTATTTTTTCGCTGTAGAAGAACCTCATTGAGATTTTGACATAAATGGTTAGCCAATGTTAAAAGTTGACCAGGGCATTCATTGTCTCCAAAACTATTAGAAATACGCTTTGTGATTGCGTGTGAATACTCAGAGAAAAGCGCCTCGCACAAATTTTTATGGTATTCCGGTTGGAAGAAATGCTGGTAGCTGAAAATGAGAAGCGGAGAAAATGAATTAAAAATAGCAAGCATATAACAGTACAATTGTGTGCATCTCAAATGATTGCGCCATTCACCACCCATTTGAATGCCCAATTTTTGTGCGCTTTCTGCTGCCATTGATAGCCCAGCACTCGACTTCACTGAGCATTCTCCGCCCATTTCAATCGCCGACATTCCCCCCTCTGTTTCTTTGCTTTTGCTAGGCAACTCCATCTCCTCGCCAGCTTTTTGGGTATTTTCGTTCGAAGTTGTTTCCGATAATGCGCTGACTCTGGTACCCAATGGTTCTCTCATTTCCATGCAACGCCTTTTGGTGACTAATCCGCCTGTCCGCATTTTTTCCAATACATCGGCCAATTCCTAACAAATTAGCAGTTAGTGTAACTTAAAGGCTGAGTCAGTCAGTACTCGAACGCCCAATTGTTCGACTGCAAAATTTGCTGTGTCAGCGTCCGCTTCATCGATTTGCGCTTTTTGCGCCCCGTCGTTGTTTACGACGATTGTCTCCATGCCATGTTCGTTCTTTTTTTCACTTTTTACTTTTTTATTTTTGAAGCCCACGGAACTAAGGATCACAGACTAAAAAAAAGAAGAAAGAAAGACTAACCAGATGTTTTAAATTGCCAAATACCAGAATTATGTTGTACGCAATAAACTGAGAGATTTCGCCCTTATCTGACAATTTCTTTTTCCAAAGAGAAGTTTCGACTTTTTGTCTGTCTGACGTTGAAAGAAAGTACAAATGATTGCTGTTCAAATACCGTCGAAGTTCGCTGTCAGCGACAAGAACCGAAGGAAAGTCAACAGATTCGCTGAGAAAGAAAACATTCTGAAAAATAAAATCACTTTCTTACCGAAACAAAAGCTGATATGAAGCGCGAAAAGCATTCATAAAGAAAAAGTCTTTTTGCTGCAGTTGATCATCCATTTTGTTTGTCTGCGAGAAGTTCAGTGAGGCGAGATGATTGCGGAGGTCAAGCAATTCTTTGTAACTGGCCATTGTTTTCACAATGTATTGGTGGTGAGAATAGCGCTCCTTTGAGCGGACCTCACGCACCCCCGCAGCCATCAGAGAATAAGTCGTTTTAGTGCGGGACTCCTTGGGAAAAGAAAAAAACATTGACCAAAATATGAATCAGGCAATTATTACTGGAACATATTCATGCATAAGCGTACGGATCACTTTTGGATTGGGCCAAAAACGAGCGACTGGATTCAGAAAAAAACTGCATGCTCTGATGAGGAGTAGCTTAAAGGGAAATTGTGACATGACAAAAGCAATATTATTGCATGACAATTAACAGAAATGCCAATCTCCACCAATAATTTTTTTTTTGTGGGAAACTTTCAAAGTTATTAAAAAATTGACCATGTCCTTTTCTCGCTGTGTGAAACGACTCCTGAGGTATGCCTTGTGCTGGAGGCTCAGTCTGTCCACTGTGTCATAGACTCGCCGGTCTTTTTTCTTCAAATTCCGCAGATTGGTCACCAGTGTTGGGGCTGACTCTTCTCCATCTTCTTCAGTTTGCTCTCTTTCCTTGTCTAACCGCCGTTTTTTGGTGCCTTTCATTGGCTTCGTCAGTCGCCGCCGTTTTGCAGAATCCACAAGAGAATTTAGCGACCGTTGCGAAAGCACGGATAAAGACGCTGCTCCACCTTTTTTCGTATATTTCCTAAATCATATAAAAACCTAAATAAAACTTTGCTCACAAAATGAACAAACTGCATTGAAATCCTCTGCAAAGTGTTGAATGTTTTGTTAAGCAACGACGTGCCACTTTCATCCCCTTCAGCTTCTTCTTGCTTCAAATGAGAGGTACCGGCACAGGCGTCTTCATTTTTTCCACCGCCTTCTTCAGAAGTCTTAGTCCCTTGCACTTGCTTGAGGCGAACTCCCGAAGGAAAACTTTTACTCTGCTCTTTGAATTCTGCTTTTATTTGTTTAAGTGCTTTGAAAATGAGAGGATTGTCCAAATTTTGGATTTTTGGTGTTGTGATTACGTCAACACAATTGGACATTTCTCGCTCAGTTATTTCCAACTTCATCGTGTTTATAAACTTCCTTTTGGCAAGCGCTATTACGCATTTTTTTAAGGATTTCCGGTCGACCTTAAATTTTTTTTGATGAAGAATGAGTATTCACCATGCCTGATAAGTATATCCTTCTTTCCGCTCCTCTGAGGATATGAAGCCTTCAATTTTGTGTTGCGTTATAATCACTTCTTCCTGATAAACATATTCAAGGATCCGAACTAATCTTTTTAAAGTGACATCACTTATTCGCAGTGTACCTGTCATTAAAAGAATTCAATGTTAAAATAAATACATAAAAAATAAAGAATTATGCGGAAAGGAGTTAAATTTTTCTTTTAAAATCTTTGGTTTAAAACTGTTTTTTACAAATCATGTAGGCCCGTAACCAGGGGGGGGGGGGAAAGGTGGGATAATTCCACCAGCAGTAAAATGGAAAAATAAATTTTTTTAAAAATAAGGAAATATCAATTTTTTTTTTTTTTTGATAAATTACAGCCTGCCAGTTTTCAGTCCTTGTTAACAACTTATACAGGATTTTATGAGACCAGTAAAGTTAACCCTTATCGGTCAATTAATAACTAATGATGTCGACTGGTAAAGTTATTCGCATCCCTGAAAATCCTAGTTAACCAGGTTTGAGGTAAAATTAACGGTAAAAAATGCTTGACCTCATTCTACCCAATTGCCAAAAAAATAATAAAAAAGTGACATTGATAATTAAAATTTACTTAGATTATGCTGTGGAAATTTGATGGATTCGCCAAGTTTGTACGGGCACTCGACCCCAGTTAGCTTTCTAAATCGTTCATAAAATTCGACCAAAGCAGTTCCTCCAGCGGGCGTATGCTGCTCACATTTGGCATAATACCTACAAAGTTATACTTTGTAATTTAAGTTAATCATTGGTAACAACACTAGTAAGTATAGTACTTAAGTTTGTACCCCCCTCCCCTTTTTTTTGCCGGAAAAGTTCGAAGTTTTAAACCCATTTAATATAAATTTCTGAGTTTTATGATCGCTAATCACATCTGGCATCCCTAGTACGATTTTAGCAAAAATTTGAATTTTTATAGACTAATTTGTGACTTCTTGCTTGAGTTCTGGTCGAAATGGATGCCTGATTCGTGATCACTTTATTGTCTTTTTAAACGCGAATTTTTCGTCAAAAGAAGGTACAAATTTAACAAACTTACTTGAGAAAGCGATGTTTGCCCTCCATTTTTTGGAAGATACCAAAATTGTCAGGGTAAGTTTTCATCACAGTATGGATAGAGTTAGACACAGTTCTATTGCTAAAATAATCGGCTTTATTGTTAAATTCTTGACTTAAGATAACTCACCCAGCCTTTGTTTTAGCATTTATTCCAAGTCGTTTAGATATTTCATATCGGTCGACGCCTTCCATCCCAGAGTGATATATTAATGAAGCAACAACATCGGTTTGCGGCCTGTATAAATGCAGATAAGAGAAGGAGGATGGATCATACGCCGAAAAAATTGAACCTTAAAAAGAAAACATCGAATTAAAAAACTGATATCAGCAGAACTCAAAGTCCCTCCTTCCGTTCCATCAACAGCTTCATTGTCTTCTTCAGCAGACTGCATTAAAATAAAAGAAAATTGCGCAGATTGCAATAAAAACGAATAGATAAATAATATGTCGCTAAAAGGCAATCCAATGAAAAAGTATTCAACTTAGATTGCTTGTGATTTATGCAACTTTAATCTTAAAATTTGGCAAAACTGGAGGAAACCACTAGAGGTTCGGGAATTCCGCACCGCTTTATTTTGAATTCCCGTTCCCGTAAATTTTGTCCTAAATAACGGGAAAAATAAGCACTAGTAAGAATGGACTCCTCAGTAAAAATTTGTTGAAAAAATTAGAGAAAAGGGAAATTTTGGAGAAAAAATTCGTTATACCTAAGGACGGACCCCCATTCGTTTCGGGCGGATTCGTTTTTGCCCCCATTCGTTTTTTATGTGTTATAAGTAGTGCTAGGAACCGGACCGGACTCCGGCCGGATTTTTCCGGATCCGGGTCCGGAATCCGGGTTTTTTGGGCCTCACCGGATTTTTCCGGATTCCGGATTTTTCCGGATTATCCGGAAAAATCCCACCGGCAATTTTTTGAAAATCAAAATCCGGTTCCGGATCCGGCGTTTTCAAAACCGGATTTCCGGATTTTTCCTGATCCGGCTAACGATGGTAATTTGAAGAAGATACTGAGATAAGAATTTTAGTGGGAAATTGCACCAAAATAAATTAATTTTTTGAATTATTTATGGATTATTCGTGGCTTAGTTCTTTAGTTGGTTGACCAAAAAACAAAAAAATTTGATTTGGTTCGATACCACCAGAAAGCAATTCAATTCAAAACATTAATAATTTTTTTTGCGAACCAAATCACATACACTTGGTATTATTCGAAAAATCTTGTCAATAAGCATTTTTCTAAACAAAATTTAAACAAATGGATTCGTCTGGGAAAAATTATTTACTCGAAATTTTGTATTCCAAATAACTTAAACCTTGACCAATTTTGGCGAAAATCTGTTAACTAATGGGCTATTAATTTTCAAAAATTTCCCCCTGTGGCGCCTATCGGCACCACCCGCCTCCCATTCGCGTAGATTTTTTATCTTAAAGTTCCCTTAAAATTGGTTATTTTAAGTGCAAAGGTTTTCACGAAATAACACTAAGAGGTCATTTTTGCTGGTTTTTTGCTCTTCAAATAATTTTTTTTTATGAATTAAGTGAAATTTTTTAAAAATCCGGAACCGGATCCGGATCCGGCTTTTTGAAAACCGGACTCCGGAAAATTTTTCAAAAAAGCGTAATCCGGAAAAATCCCACCGGTAAATTTTTAAAAATGAAAATCCGGTTCCGGATCCGGCGAAAAATTTTTGCAGTTTGAAAATCCGGTTCCGGATCCGGGAAATCAAATTTTCCTAGCCCTAGTTATAAGTATAGGACTGTCTAACTTGTCACTGTCTGGACTCACACGTAATTATATAGACAAAAAACGAATGGGGACAAAAACGAATCCGCCCGAAACGAATGGGGTATTTACCATACCTAATTATAAATTCATATTTTTTAATTAATTACCCAATGGTAATTTGGGGTATTGTTTCTCCATATCTTTCGTTTGGGGTCAAATCCCGCACACCGCAGGAAATTTAATATTTTTTTAATGGTCTGTAAACGACATAAGTACCAGCAAGTGTATTGTTTTCTTTTGTTGTTTTATTTTGGAAAATAATTTTCTTCTGTTTTTGGTTTGGCGCCGAACAAAAATGTCGATCTTAATTAATACCTACTTACTTTTTTAATTTTCATATAATATGGACAATTTAATACTATCATCTCTTGTATTTGACATCGATTCAATTGGCAGAAAATTTTTAGCCGAACAAAATGACTGCAATCTTCTTCGCTTTTCAGAAATCTTTATAGAAATGGAACTCTCAAGCCTATTTCTTGGTCGTCTTTCTTCTTCTGACTTGGTTGAAGTATGTTTTCATTACGGTTACTATCCCCCCGCATATTTTCATAGGGTTTGTAAAATATGTTTTGAGGGCTTCTAGTTGTTGATCACAAATCAGACATTCATTTTAAATTGTAAGCAATGGATTTAAAAGAAAGTTTTGTATCAAACGCAGAAATATTATTTTTATCTACTTATTTACCTTATTACAGTTCTCTGAAAACTTATTCATTTGCTGCTCTCGTTTTTTGTTTGCCCCGTTTTCAAGCTGTAGTGATTCGGTGGGGGAAGGGGAGTTGAGTAATTGCAAACCAAGAGGAGTGTCACCTAGCAGAAACATGGACCGAAGCTACAAAGTATTTATCTATGAATTCATCTCCTGTTTTAATTTTCTTTTTTCCAGGAACGGATATTTGGTCTCTTTTTATGCTACAGTTTTTATTTTCTCCAACCTTCGCAATATGTTGTTTCTATTTCTGTTACTTCTTCTCAAATGGATGATTTTTACGAATTTCTTAGTTCGGTCCTTTTACCTCAGGAAAATTTTGATGCACTTTATTGTTTTTATCGTCTTATCGATGCTAATGCTTTTTCAATTGTTCCTGTGTTGGGAAATGTGCGTTTTGAACCTTTAAATGAATATATTCTTCCTCAGTTCAATCCGCTTCTCCAACGGACCTTCAACCTTTCGCTACACAACAAACCTTCGTCTGAATTGAATGATGTCAATGTCGTCGAAAACTTTGGGTTCCTTTTTTCTCTAAATAAAAGTGAAGTCCTGAAGGTTTGAGCTACAATTAATTCCATTCATGTATAAAATGTTTAGCAATCGGAATCTTTGCATCAGCGCTATATGAACATGAAAATGCAGTGTGATTTACAATTGCCGACTGGGACAAAAATTTTAAGTGAAAGCCCAATGGACATAATGGGACGTTTGCTTAAGGTGTGTTTGAATAAACAAACTTATTTTATAAAAATGAGCGCATCTGGGACTGCATGAGAATCAAGTGTCTCATAATCGCCTTTAGGCAATAATTTCATTTTACCAGAAGCTGGGTGCATTCGACAGAAATATTTAAATGTATTCATTCGATTTCGTGGTAACAGTAAAGATATTTCCCCCTCTTTTGGAAAATAGTTAACTTTTAGGGGGTCTAGGGGCCGGAGAAACCGATTCTGGCATTCATTTCGTTCTATTTTTAACCCCGAACCCGGGTTTGGACCAAAGTCGAAAATTCTATTTAACAAAATTCATCACATTAATGCAAATGCATGAAACAAAATTTTTCAATGATTATTGGCAAGGATAAAATTGAGAAACGTGAAATATTAAAAATTATTGACGAATAGTGAACATGATTAAATATACAAATCTTAGGAATCAGAAGAAATCTATTCTCGACAATGTACCTTGGAGGAGGAGGAAGGCAAAGGTGTGATTGATCGACGGAACAAAATCAGACAAAATGCATATTCGCAGTCGGGAAAAGTGAGAAGAGACCGGAGGCACAGATCGGCGCTGGAATAATTTATCGTTTTATTTATTCTTAAAAGTTATTTTGTTAACTATGTTTATTTGTGAACAAATTCAGTTATTCTTTTCACTTGTTTTCTAGTCTAGTAAAATTAAAAGGCAGAAAATACTTTTGTTTTTGTTTATTTTATTTATTTTTATTGTTTCTTAGCATCGATGAATAGAAATTATTCCAAACGTCGACTAGATCAGAGGGAATCCTTCGGGTTAAAATGCGCAAAATGTGAATGTCCCATAGAGGGACCAGTGGTCTCACAGGTTAGCAAACAAATTTAAAATGTTGTTCCCATGTAATTGTTCAAAGATAATACGATGTTTATAGGCATGCTTACACCGTTTCTGTTCTTGTTGCGTCAAGGGTACTGAATGTTGTCCACACTGTGGTGTCGCCACTCGGTTTAAAGTTGACTTGAACTTTACTCTGATTGTTTCGAAGGTGGCAAATGGTGGTTCCTTTGTTTGCTTTTGATTTCGTTTGTTATTAGGTGAAGGCTCGGGGCAAACACTTCACAAAGCGACGGATTGTCGATGTTTTACACGGCGATGGCGCCAATCTTTCGTCCTTTGACAATGGACGACATTCGCGGATGAGCACAACTCAAGAAAAGGAGAGGGAACGGACTTCCCATCCGAGCAGCATTCGCTTTTGCCATGACTTGGGACCGTCCACCTCTTCAGCATTGCTCAACAGTCCTAATGGGAATGACCACTTCTTTCCTGACCAAAATGCCAAAAGTATTCCTCAAACGGATGGCGTAAGTTCCAAATCACTCATCACAGGCCATTTTTGTTTTGAGCTCGTCAATTATATTTCGGCACCTCCAACTTTTTCTTCAGCCGTCCCACCCATTAATCAGAGTAAATCCGTTGGTTCGGAAAATGACATTTGGAACAAAAATGGAAATACACCTGACAATCGTCGTTCTTTGTGCAATGAATTTATGGATTATGAGGTGAACAGGCCGGAGAAAAAAGTCAAATTTAATGAGAGCAATTAAATTTTAGAAATATTTTTTAATGATTTATCGAAACCTTTTTTTAGCCAATTGTCTTGTGGCCAGATGGAGAAAACTTTAAGAAGAATGACTTGCCCAAATGTTTGCTAAGGCCCCGATTTTTATTAGTACCACCAGAGGCAACCGGTAAATATTCCGAAATGTAAAAAATGACTATCTTTTGACTTAAGTTGCTCATTTGGTTGGTTATTTGTTTAAACGAGCAGAAATTGAAGCAACATGGAAACAACGGAAGGTGAATCAGTTAAGCAATACTCTGCTTTTTCATAGTTCTTTTTAATGGGAGGCAAAAATTCACTTTCTCTTCTAGCTTAAACTCATTTTCACTCACCTACCGACACGTTTAGAAAAATGTACTAATTTAAAACCAAAAGGTTGAGCAATTTTCAGTCAAATACATAGAAAAGTTATAAAAATAAGAAATACTTGAGAATTAAATTATAGACAAAAAGTTTAAATTTTATGTCAGCCCTAGTGATCAATGACCTCAAAACTTTTTTAAACATGTTTTAAAATTTTAAACAAAGAAAAATTTTGTCAAAAAAATCAAAAGGGTACCTTTTTGGGTTTTCAAATTCAAATAACACTTTCCAACTAGCGCCCTTTGAACTGATTCCTTTCTTAATCGTAAAGTGATTAATTATTAAGTATCGAGTTGAGTTGATGAAAATTGAAGAGGAACGAGAAGAACTGCGCCTTTGGATGGACCCAATGCGCAACATCGAGTATCTGATTCGGGACTTTCAAAAACAATTTGCAAGACAACTCGGCGGCAAAAAACCAGGCTTATATGCTGATTGTTCGCAAAACACACAACGACCTTAACTTCAACACAAATCTCATCATGACTCACCCATTCAAAGCTTTATCCGATGAACAACTTTTGGTTGAGTTAATTCGTGAACACAAAAACAGAGGAGTTCAGACGGAAAAAAGAAGCGAGAAAAATATCATAAAAAAACATGAACAGGTGGATAAGAGACAATTCGCAAAGTTGCAGCCTCAAAATCCAATTCGACCCTTAAAACTTGTATTTCGATTCGTTATTAATGCTATGTGATAGTTGCTTTTTTCAGAATTTTATTTATTTAAGTTTAACATCAAGGACAATTTGCTCTTACAGATATGTGAAATTTAAAGGTAAAAGTGAAAGAAACTAACGTCTTTGAATTCCTATACAATATATATGTACCACTAATTGCCTTGACCAGAATATTCTCTAAATGCTTTTACACAAATTTATTTCCCAAATCTGACGTTTCGTCATTTGATTGGTATATAACTTGTATAGAAATTCAAAAGGCATCAGTTTCATTCATTTTTCCAATTTAAAATCGATTTTCAATCTGGTCGGGTCTGACATCCATTTTGTTAAATTCAACTTTTTAATATTCCGATCTTAAAAACGAATGAATCGAATTACAAAAAAAAATATTGAATTTCCGACTGAATATTTTTTATCGAAAAATGGGAAAACAAACTGAATATTACCCAAACTGGTGCCTATCTGGAACATAGACAACTTGCTTCCGCCCCAAAATCCTTCCATCTTTCCAAAAAAAGTTCCCTCCCGCATGCTTTTGTTTGTTACATTGCACATAGGAAGCCTTTGGCATCGGCTAGTACTTTACTCGACAAAATAGAACAACCTTAATTCAAGATTATCCTTAATTTCACTTCAAACTAATAAATAGATAATAATTCCGATCAGATCATTTGAATTGTGTTGTTGAGCACGTCAACAAAAAGCAAGTGTTTCCAGTGTACATAAAGGCAATCATCGACAACTCCGCCATGAAATCCGCGCTGTTCACAGCGTGAATAAAATTTCTCCAATGGTACTGGTCTGTTTCCGCTTTCCTGGAGCATTTCACGCGCCAAATCAAACACACGATTTACAGGGTCACGATCCCTAATTTGAAAAAAGGAAATTTACATCTAACCTATCACATAAATTAGAAACCAACAAATGTCGTACTTGTAAGTTGTTTGGTTTTTGTGTGCATGTAATGAGTTTCTTGCCATGTCCATCAGTCGTAACGCCTCCTTAACATCGATCATTTCCACAACGTCCGCTAGGCGGAGACGCGCAAGAGCAGTGCACATGCGAATTGCCGCCTGATGGGTAAAAATTACAACAAATAGCGAAATGCTTTGCATCGCACAAGTAAAAGACGAGGAGATGTAAAAGTCGAATCGCTGCTGTTTTTTGCCTCACAACGCAATTCGACATATTTCTCCACCAGCACTTCCTTCAGAGCATCGGGCACCACGGGTTCCTTACGTTTGCATATCGATAGGTACTTACTAAAAAATTGAAAATTAAAAACTAGAGTATTTGTGCTTACCGAAAGAGTTTCATGTTGATCGGTTCGAACTCGGCTTGCGGTTGTTCGCCCTTGCGATGCACATAAGTTATGTGATCAGCCAATTTACGATCAGAATCTCGATCAGGCACATCTTGAATAAGCCAAAGCAGGTCAAAACGAGACAAGAGAGCTGCTGGCAGTTGTATGTTCTCTTCTATCGACTTGTTAGGGTTGTAGCGGCCAAAGGCGGGATTCGCTGCCGCTACAATTGAAGTGCGCGCATTGAGTGAAGTCATTATGCCAGCCTTGGCTATCGAAATTGTCTGCTGCTCCATCACCTAAAACGCAAACGTCTCGACCATCCAATCCAAGCCGGTAGCCAGAAAAAAATTTCGGAGAGGGGAATATCCATTTGAGCGCCGCACTGAAATTTCCCAGCCATTTCAGCCCCAGAAATTAAAGCTTTTAAGCGCCGTGCTGAAATTTTCACAAAAATTTAAGCCTATATTCATGTCAAATTTGTTAATTTTTAGAATAAACATAGCTGTTTTTAAAAAGAAAATTGCCTAAAAGTTTTACTTTTTTTTATTTTTTTCTTCCTCTTGCTGGTGAAAAAAATTTTTTTTTTTTCATTTCGGGGGGCGCCCCGCCCCCTGGCTACGGGCCTGATCCAATCTACGATGAGAATACTTCGTGGATTGCGGTACGATCTGAATCAACCATTTTGTCAAATTCGTCGATGCAACAAATTCCTCTGTCCGCCAGCACAAGTGCCCCACCCTCAAGCGACATTTCACCTAGAAATTTAGTGCTCCTTTAATTTAACGAAATTTACTTCACCGGTCAATTGATCTTTGACAACGGCTGCCGTCAGTCCAACGCCACTTGATCCTCTTCCAGTTGTATATTGACTACGAATGGCAAGACGATCGACATAAGTAAGAAGTTGGGATTTTGCAACTCCGGGGTCACCCATAAGCAAAATATTCAATGCTCCTAAAACCAAAAATTAACAAGTAAATTGAGCAAGGATAACCTCTGATTTTCATTCCGTTCGCGTTTTTATTAACTCCGCCAATTAAAGTAAGGAGCAAAGATTTCTTTACATCACTGAGACCGTAAATTTCCGGCGCAATACTGTAGGCTAAATAAGTCATAACAAACAGAAACAAAGCACTTTTTTTCCACTTGTTATGCGTTCAAATACATGTGAAAGGTCGATTAGCCGTGAGTGCATATATCCTTCCCTCCGACGTTTCCCCTCCGAATCACCCCCCCCCCCCACGACGTTTGCCGAACATTTTAATCCCAAACAAAATTTTTAACAGCTTAAGATTTGGAATTTAATAATATCGGGATCGTAGATAAGACAGTATGATCCGTATTTAATTACCTACCAATATGTTCGTAAAAATTCTCATGGCTGATTAATTCAATTTCCTCTGCGCTCAATTCTCCATCCAAAAGATCTTCATTTGTATCACGATAATTTTTGACGTGCTAAAAAACTTTACAATCAGTTGCTTTCTTTGGTAGTATATACATACATGAGCATCAAGAAATAGCTCAGTCACAAGACCCCCGACCATTTGGCGAAAACCGGTACGCAGCATTGGGATAAGAACACCGCAAATCTCGACAATATCGCCAGGGATAGCTTTTCTCGTGTTTTCCCCGCTTAAGTAAATGGACATTGAGCGTGGAATACTGCCAATCCCAACTTGATCACTCTGAATGTGAGGTACGGTAACCAACAAACAAAAAGGTTCAAAGACCAATTCTTGAATACGCATTTCTTGAAACTTCACAAATTTTGAACCACGAAACTGCATCTCCAAACGGCCATTGGCTTTACTTCCAATGCATTGCTTGCTTGGACATCCATACAACGGCGTATAAGATAGCGAATTTACCTACCAAACAAATAAATACGCTTTATTCCAGTTTACGCATCCAATCAAAAGTCAGTAGGCTACTTTTAAAGCCTTGTTGGGCCTTGCTTAATAAGTGGGATACCACCCTCTATTTAAATATACGGAAATCCTGTATAATACAAAAAATTTTAAACATAATGGTTGTTTTCTGATAGAAAGCGCATTCGGTAGGACTCACACTTTGATTGGACTCATAATTCATTATACTAGACTTATAAAAGTCAATTGGACTCATAAAATGCAGTAGAGCCAAAAATTCAGTTTATAGGTCACCGGTTGGAAGATTTCCGAACTGCATGTATCGCAAACGTAAGTGATCACAGAGGCCAATGGCTTAACTTCAGTCGTACGAATAACCACACCACGCAAAACGATTAATTTTCCAATAAATTGTGCCTTTAAATCACGAACAGCCAACGGTTTCAGCACATCAATTGTTTTAAAATAAAGTTCACTAAAAATATTTAATTGGTTCATTTTAAATACGATAAATTAAAAGCATCATACAATCTGCGCAACAGTTCGGGTGGGTATGCCTTAGACGGATCTTCTTCTCGCGCATTCATTTCTCCCCGAGCTATTTTTAACATTTTGTCCATATAAAGGCGTTGAAATATAAATGCATCAAGCGCATCAATAACCGCGGGCTGAAGTCAATAATTTTAAAATATTTAAAATCACAAAAACTTCGTTGTTGCCAATTGTTTCTTGGACAAGACTCTGAACAACTTCGTAAAAGAGTTGTCGATAACGAACCGTATTGAAAGTAATCCAATCGGAAAGTTCGGGATCGTGAAGATGCACCTGAAAAATATATATTTACGATGCAGATTTCCATCTTACATCATCCTGTTCAATATAAAGCGCAATTTGTTGTCTGAGCGCAATTCTTCCAATTTGCTCTCGATATTTGAATACTTTAAAGCCTCCCTCATCTTCAGTGTAAAAGTCGTTCAAGAAATCTTTAATCCGTTCTTTTACCAAATCGTAATTTGGTTCTGCCGCCATTTTCTAATAATAAAAGAGCATATATACATAATTTAAAAAATCAATTTCATTATTTACTCCTTATTGTGCTTGGTTTGAGCTTATAGGACATTATTCCATATGCATATTTATGCATATTTCTCAATTAGGTGCATAGATATTTACGATTTTATATGCATATAATTGGACTCCCTACTTATAGCTTATAAGTTATAACACTTACACAGAAAGAAAATTTTATTTTTCACAAACACAAAGAAATTTTAACTCTTTTTTCAAATTTAAATTTAACGCTTTTAATTTTAAAGGAAGAAAAGAGGGTTGGTTTTTTGAGTCTCGTTTGAGACGAAGCATTTAAGTCGGAGGTCCGTTTGAGTCGGAGATAAAAAAAAATTTTCAGGTAGATTTTCAAGTAAAACTTAATATAAATATTCCAGGCCGTAAATTCAAGAAAAACTTAAATTCGACTCAAACACCCGACTCAAACGGCGCACTCAGATGAGCCATATGGAGAGAAGAGAGAAGGAGAGAAATAACACAAGTATTTGAAAAAGTTAAAAATAAAGTAGAAAGCCAGAAGATAAAGCTCAAAGAAAGAGAAAGAGGCTTATCCTTCCTACACACACTCACACACACACCCTAATGTTTTCAGGTAAATTGAAAGGAGGATCATTGTCATATCGTCATCTGGTGTGGAAGAAAGACTGTTTGCTTTCGAGAACAAAGAAATCGATCATTTTTGAATGACTGATCAGAAACATTAGTAGAAAAAGCAATGAAAATGAATACAAAGCATTCCAATAAGTATTATACACAATCTATAAAAACAGTTATAATCAGGAATGTCTAAATAATTTAGATAAAGGAATGGAGGCTTCGAATGGAGATTCTGCCGAAATTTTGAAGGAAAAAGGAAATGAACTTTACCAGAATGAAGATTTTGCGTCATGTATTGAAACATATACAAAGGCTTTGGAGTTGAAACCGGATAATAATGTACGACTCATTCTTTATAAGAATAGAGCAATGGCTAAGCTAAAAATGGAGGATTTTGAGGGAGCTGAATCGGACTGCAATAATGGTATTTATTTGCATAATATGTTAGATATGCTTTTTTAATGCAGTTCTTTAGCACTTGAACTGAGCCCAAGCGATCCAAAATCGTTTTATAGACGTGCGTTGGCGAGAGAAAAATTAGACAAAATTGGTTCAGCATTTAATGATGCGAAAGAAGCTATTCGGTTGCAGCCGGGGGACAGGTCATTTTAGGATTATATCGTGTTTCCTGTCCATTTAATTCATCGTCACCTTTTTAAGTGTGTTAACGGAATTGTGTTCGCGTCTTCTTAAATTGAATTCAGAACGTTTAAAACAAGTCGAAAGCGTTGAAAATCGTGCGAGAGATATGCTGGAAATTGCCTTTGGTGAGGACGAAAGTGACAAGCAAAAACAAATAAAGGTAAATAAATGGAACGAAACATGAATTTTCAAGGTGTTATTTTAGGCTATGAACAATTTGCTTGTTTTATGCAGAGACTCGAACAGTGGGGCATTAAGAGTTTGGCAAAATGGACAAATCGTGACGCAATTATTGGGAGTCATCAGAGGGCATGCCTCAGATGAGGAAGCATTATGTGCCGTTAGAATTTTGGACGAATTGGCAAAATCAAGAGAAAGGGTGACTTTCCAGTTTCTTATTATAGAATCGGAAAAGATGCATTCCTCTCTATGCCTGGGTTCGAATTAAGAATTTTGGATTGGAAACTATTTGAAATGCACGTCATATTCGTGATTAGCGATACCCTAAAAAAATTTTAGTTCTCGTACCGGTCTCTCTCAACTCAAAATGCAGTTTCAAAAAAATGAGGGAGGAAGGTGTCATTTGGTGTGGGGAAGGGTTTATTTACTGCTTATTTAAATAGTCCGTGTTGGGTGCCCCCGGAGGGGGGGGGGGGGGCGAGCACTCATCTCACTAACTAGTACTCCCCCTTCCCAAATGCAAAAAAAAAAACTCTTACACTAATAAACTTCACCCTCGCCATTACATCATTAATGTTTTTGTTCTTTTTTGTCAGTCCATCCAAATGATGGAATTACTTTCCGTTCAAACCCTCGCTCGCCTTCCCGCTTTTCGACAACCAACTGAAAATGTGGATGCTGCCAGTACGGTCATTCAGCGAGTTTTTAACGGACTGGCGGCGATGGATTTATCCAAGGAGATTAAACCGGACTCAGAAGTTGTCGAACGGAATAAAGTTGCTATTCTCCGCCTTATTCTCGAATTGGAAGAAATTCTTACTGACCCTGAATATTCTGCAGCTACGAGAGAAACCAGCATCTGTTTACTTCTTAAGAATTTGATGCATATGGGAGGGGGATTACCCCGTGGATGGTTAGTTTGAAACCAATTTTTTTGGAATTTTTGCATTGTACCAAATCACGCAATTGTTTGTTCTTCTTTCAGGTCCTGGCGTTTCGTTGAAGACAGAGGACTGTTTAAAATCTTACATATCGCAACACAAATACCCGAACTAAGCGACTACCCAGTCACTTCTGAAACGCGTCAGCACGTCGCGGTTTTTCTTGCTCAGCTGTATGACGATATGGTTGAAGATGGGCTTTCTTTTAACCAGAACTAATCTTTTTTAAAGGTATTTGACCAACGGAGAGCGATTTACAAAGAAAAAGTGGATCAACTATTTGGCGGTTTGATGTCCGACATAGACAAGCCGAAGAGCAGAATCAAATTAGCCGCTCTTCTGATTACTTTACTCCAAGGGCCTGTTGACGTAGGCATAAATTTAGTGACCAATGACCGAGTTTCTGAGTTAATGCTCCAAATGGCCTCTTCCGACGACTTTCTCCAGCAAAGCGTTGCAGCCGAATTAATTGTTCTTTCAGTGAGCAAATACGAAAGGGCCACCAACATGATAAAGCATGGACTGGTCAGTCATCATCAATGCATAGGGCTTATTATCTTGAGCTTTTGGGGGAGGGTGGATTCAGTGATACCCCTTTCAAGCCCAAACTAAGGAAGCTTTAAGAATTCATCCAAAAACATATTTTTAGCCAGTTCTCAAGAAATTGTTTTTGTCCCCGGACCCCAATGTCCGTGTCCGTGCATTGGTTGGCTTGTGTAAGTGCGCTTCATCCGCCGGTGATGACTGCAGTAAACAGCCGATGGACGATGAATCACGCATGAAGCTTGCAAATATGTGCTATAAATTTTTGGTTGAAAAATCCGACAGTTTCTCGGTGAATGATTTATTTATCTTTTCAAAACTTTTTAGTTATAAAAAAAAGATTAATGAATGTCTTTTTTGTTACATTACCGACGCGTTTCCCTTCTTAGGTCGATGTCAGACGTTTCGCTTGTGAGGGACTTTCGTATCTTTCTCTGGATGCTGAAATAAAGGAATACATTGTCGGAAATCCGGATTTGCTTAAGGCATTGGTTGAATTGGCAAGATGCGCTGGAGGATGCGTTTACACAATGGCATCTGTCTACGTGAATTGTGCGAATGCTTACGAAAAACCAAAAATGGATGAGGAAATGGTGAAACTAGCGCAGTTCGCAAAGCATCACGTGCCCGAAACGCACCCAAAGGGTAAAAATAAGCAATATCATATATAGAAATAAATATTACGATAAAGATACCGAAGAATACGTGGACAAACGGATCAGACGACTGGTAGATATTTGCTTTATATTAATCGTGATTGAATAAGTCTTGACCGTGGCATTTCTGTCTTTCTCATTATCCCATTTATCGGACTACCACTAACAGTCATTTAATTCCATTTTTATGATTTACCGAAATTTATTGTTTCATATCGGGCTTGGTGCCGTTTCTGCATGTGTGGCAGTTTCGAAAACTGAAAGTTGCAATGCATTGGATAATTTAGCGCGGTGTTTGAATGCATTTTGCAGAATTGACGACTTAATCGGTATTTAATTTTACAGTTTTTAGTTGGCATCACGCAGCATTCTTTCCTTACCCTTTTATTCCACCGAAATTTGTTTTTTCCGTAAGAAAATTCGATAGCAATAAAACTGAAAAATAGGTTTACTAAAAGTTAGTTTCACACCCCCTCCCCTCCCAAAAAAAAATTAGCCGACCCCTGGAGAGAGGGCGAGAGATGAAATACAATTGGAATTAATTGGTGTTCAGGTCAAATTATTAGTGAGGGAGGAGTGAAACTTTTGCTGCATCTCTTCAAAAAATGTAGTGCAGAAGGAAAACTGAAGGCTGCGCATGGACTGGCTAAAATTGGGATCCGATCCGATCCAAACATTGCCTTTTCAGGGCAACGAATGTACGAGGTTAGCGGACGGACTAACTTCGAAGAGAGTGCCATTCTTTGATTTATTTTTAGGTGATCAAACCTTGCATCGAGCTTCTTCACCCCGAAGGTTTGCCAAATGGTGGTCAAGGATTGGAGGGCCAACGAAATTATTTCAGTTGATGGAAAGACAAATTATGACGCCCTTCTCACTCTCACCAATTTGGCATCGGTCGGCGATTCGGTCCGAAAGCGTATCATCAAAGAGAAATCCCTGCCTAAAATTGAGGAGTTTTGGTTCGATGTGAATAACGACCATTTACGGGCAGCGGCCGCCGAATTGTTGCTGAATTTGCTATACTGTGAAGAGTATTTCAACGCTGTGGTTAAGGTATTTATTGGATTGTTACTCAGTTTTTTAAACGATACAAAAAACTGTGTTTTTATATTTCACAAAAAAATATTTCAGGCCGGAACAGATCGCGCTAAGGTTTGGGTTCTTTACTGTACTGAGGGCGAAGATCGGCTGAAGATGGCAAGCAGTGCCGGATTTGCACTTCTGAGGTTGAAAATGGCATAATTATTATAATCTTTTAGGCTATTTTCAGCGAGGATCAGACATTTTGCGATCGAATTCTACAAGAATTGAATAGTTGGGAAGAACTTTTTACAGAGTTGGCAATGTCCGAAAATCCCGAAGTCCAACGGCGTTGTCTGATTGGAATTGCCAATTTAATTAATTTTGGTGGTGAACGAGTGGCAAATCAAATCATTGCGGTGAGAAAAGGGGTAACCCCTTGCCAAAACATTACGTTAGTGACAAATGTTTATAACAAAACTTATGACCTTTCAATTTTGGGATGGATTGTTAGAAAATTAATTCTAAACCATTACATAAATTAAATTTCATTTCTATTTCATGGCATTTAGAGCAGTATTTTCAACATTTTGGTTGCGATTACTAAATTGGACGAGAAAGGGCGCGAAGGGTCCAAAAAAGAGGCGCAAAGGGCGTTGGATGGGGCGGAGAGTCGCGGATTAATTAGAGCAACGGAAAGGCAAACGAAGGAGCGAAAGCATGACGGATTGGTCATTATTAACGAAAACGCATAATGGACCCAATGTTTCGCGCATGCCTTACAATTAGAGTTTCTTTAGCATGCCTGAAATATAAGGAGAGGTTTTGAGAGGGGGGGGGGGGGGGGGGGAGTCGCGAACTTACAATTTTAAGTTTGGAATATTTAAAACTTGTTATAGAATTTATAATCTGAAAAATACGCCGCGAAAAAAGGTGATTCCGTCTTTCTTGGGCTTTCCAAAAGTCACTTCTAAAGGGGGGGGGGGGGTGGGGGTCGACCCCTCCCATTTATTTTTTGTTCTTTACCCTTTTTCTTTTCTTTCTAAATTGAAGAAGTTTCTCAAATACACTTATTTGACTTTATTATGTGCTTTATTTTCATGTTATGTCCTTTATTTTCATGCTCTTACAAATGCAATAAATAAATTTTCATCTGTTTTTTGTACTTTTTTCTGACATAAACTGTAATTATCAAAAAGTTGGCCCGTATCAAAAGAACGAGGTAAGGGTTAACTTACCCGCTACCCGTAGTAAAAGAGCAACCCCGAGTTGCGGGTAACTTAACCCGGGGTTAAGTTACCCTCAGCTGCGGGTAAGATTTCTACCCGCAGCTGTACCAGGGTAAGCAAGCGAGCTTATTTTTCAGAAGTAAATTTATAGAAATAATTCCCGTTGATAAGTTATCCTACAAAGTCTACTCTATTCAATGGTACCAAGCAATTAAGCAAATTTTTGAAAATTTTTTTATAGTGGTACTAAAAGAACAGGGTAACCGGTAACTTAACCCGCAGCTGCGGGTAAGCCCAGCGAGAACCCGGTAACATTCATTTAGTACGGGTTAACCTGCAGCTGGGGGTTAGTTAACCGGGTTAAGTTACCCGGGTAAGCTTACCCAGGTAACTTTACCTCGTTCTTTTGGTACGGCCCCTTAACTGCTAAACTTATATTTTTTCGAAAGAAAGTCTGGAATATTTAGAGCTTTATTCTAGGGGATTGCTCAGTTCTTAATTATGGTCTTAGAATGCAGCTAAATTACGAAAACTAACAAAAAAAGCATTCTCACGTTGAAGTATATGAAAACTCTAAAATTTAAACATGTTTTTGGTTTTCAATTAATGAATTCTTGCAATTAAGTTGAATATAGTAGAAAAAAAGAGTCCTAAAATTTCCTATCCGCGGATGAATTATAGTCTGTGCCATGTTCTATTAAGTGCCATTTTGCTTTACATTTTTCATGTTTTATCCTCTCCATAGTTTGCTTTGCCTTCTATTTTTGCTTCGTCTGATCATTTGGTGTTTTTCGTCTTGGTCATTTTCCTGTCCATCGCCTTCCCCCCCCTCCCCTCTCCCCTCCCTTCCCAATTTTCACCTTTGTCCCCACATTCCATTGGAAATTCGACCTCATCTTGCGCCCCTCCGCCGTATGTTTCGCCCCCCAATAAAATGGTCCCTTTTCTCCGTTCCTTCGCCATTTCTTCTGCCGATGTTCTGCTCCGTTTTGGTCCTTTTCTTCTGCTCCGTCTCCATCATCCAAGTTGAGCCAAGAGTGAGTGCATGTGCAAATCTGTCCCAATTCGCTTTTTAATCGCCAAATATCCCAGGGAAGGCCGATCAGTCTGTACGATCAGCCGGGAAACTTTCACCGCGGCCCCGGTGACATTGCCAACCTGTGGAGCGGGTTCAGTCTTGGGTTGCCTCTGTGAATCGGCGTCTTCCTATTCAGGGGTGTTCTTGACCAGTTTAAGGTTTCGGGGTCCCATGAGAAATGCGATCAAACCGAACTCGCCCAATCGGTGGACTCGGTACTCCAACGACAGGGGCCAATTCATCATCCCTTACATAATCAGTGGAAAATTCGGTTTTTGGCATTAGTTTTGATTTCTTAAAAAGACCTTTCAGACAGTTCCGAGCACACGACCATTGCTCGAGCAATGATGGCCATTGCGGAGAACACATGCATCAAATTCGAACAGCGCAGTGGTGAGGCGGACTATGTGGACTTGCGAAACGAACGGGGCGAAGGGTTTGGGAGAACGGACGAATGCCAACGGCGAAGGAAAGCGAATTCCAATTGACAGGTGTTATACGGTAGTCGGACGGTCGGCTGGAAGGAATACAGTAATGCTGGAGACAAACGAAGTCGGTAAGTGATCAATTGGCTTTTGGCCGATGGCATTTGCTGACCAAAATGCCCAACGAAGCAACTTGCTTGGAGTTGGACATTGTCATCCACGAACTGATGCACACCATCGGTCTTTGGCACGAACAGATGCGTTACGACCGAGACGACTACATCAAAATTCATTACGAGAACATTTCTCCGGGTGATTCTCAAAGTCGCAATTTGCAATGGAACAATTTTCCACTTTTAAGCATTTATCAACCAATTCGAAAAGGTGCCCGACACGGACAGCACAACGTACGGAGTGAAGTACGATTATCAGAGCGTAATGCATTACGCAAAGGACGCATTCGCAACAACACCGGGCAAAATCACCATGGAAACATTGGACAAACAGTTCCAAGTAGAAAAGGACACAGAAAAGAAAATTGGCCAGCACAAAATCATTTTGAGGGGGGGGGGGACAATTGCGGACCAAACACCTTCATCAGACACTGTTAATCGCCCAAACTAATTGTTTGATTCCATTTAGTATATTTGGTATCATTCAAAAGCTTAATTACTGTAGTTTCTTTCTTTATTACTGTATAATTTTATCAGTCCTTCAAAAGTTTGGCACCCGTCTCTTTCTTTGCTAAAACACACAGAACTGTCGAACAAAAACCAATCGAACAAAAACCAAATAGAAAGAAATGTTTAGACAGGAAATGACTTATGAGGGCGAAACTGTTCCGCAATTGTCCCATCCTCCTTTGAGGATGTGATCGGAAGAGTGAAGGACGCCTCCGCGGGCGACTATCTGAAAATATGCAACATTTACGCTTGCCCCATTTGTATGGGCATTCCGTTCACTCCCGGGCAAAGTCGGCCAACAAAAGGCCAAAAGGTGGTCACTGTCGGACTTCCGACTATGTCAACGCCGGGGACAACAGCCGAAACACTTCCCACCCGAACAACGACGACCGGTGAGTGAGAAGAGTATGATAAAAACTTACCAAGAAAAAACACTTCAGAGCCAAAGACATCCCCTAAAGCAACGACAGCGAAAGACAGAAAAATGGGCGATCAGACACGACCGACGCCGGCACTGCCGATCATTTTGCCATTGATCAACAACAATTGGTGGTGGAAGAACACAGCGGCACCGCCTCTTAGGAGAGAAAGGAGCGAAAGGGACGAAGAGAAAAGGAGGGGCACAAAAAAAGAGAAGCAAAAGAGAGAGAGGGAAGAAGAGAAAGTGGAAAAGGCAGAGAGAAAGAACGAGAAAAAGAGGGAGGAAGAGAAAGCGAAAAAGAAAGGGGAAGCGAGAGAAAGTGGAAGAGAACGAGGGAAAGAAAGAAAGGGAAGAAGAGAACGAGGGAAAGAGAGAGGGAGAGAAAAGAGATGGCAAAATAATGAAAATAGAAGAAAAGCCTTTGCATAAACTGAATCACAATTTGCTTAAAATAAAGTCGCATTCGTATATGGAAGGCCAACTTCAATTTCATAGAAAGAAACTCTAGAAGATTGTAAAAAAATTCGGTTCAAGCAAAAAACGACGATTTGGTGATAATTTTCTTGGCTGTCGGGCTTTGAAAAGAGACACTAAATTTTTAATTTTGAAAAAGAAGGGCCGGCGGTGCCGATAGGTGCTGCCGGAAATCTTGAAATTTGAGTGTTTTTTGATAACAATCTTTGCACAGAAAAATGGGCACAAATATAAGGGCGCAAAAGTCGGCTAACCTTTTGCGGTAGGGTACGTTTTTCGGACTAGTTTACGGATCGGGCCATCTTCGGACCGCCTTTTTTTTTGAAAATCTAACCCTGAATTTTAAGAATTTCTTTCTTTTTCAAAAAAAGGGGTCAGATTTTCAAAAAAGAACCGGAGTCGTGACGGCCGATCGGTCGAGCTGTGGTGGAATCGGTTCCCGTTCCTCTTCACCACCCCCGTCCCTAACGATGGCACGCTCCTTTGCTGTGCCGTAAAGGGAATTCCGACACGTTGCGCCGCTTGCTCTGATGGGTCTTATGTTGCTGATCGGTCCGCTCAGGCCGAAGGGCGACTGGGAAGGGGGAGAGGTTGACCATATTGCGGGTGCGGTTTTGGATGGAAAATTGAGCAACGGTTTGCTGCTGCTTAGTGGCACCACCGACATCTTTTACGAAAGGGCTGGTCTTTCGGCGGACGGTTTCGCACCGAACGGGTCTTCCCTCCGTCCGTGTGCTGCTTGAACTCGTTGAACATGGAACTGGCTCCCGTCTCCTTTTTCGGATGCTCCGGCTGGTGGGAGGCTTACTCCGAACTACTCGGTGCGCCGCGCCAACGCTCGAATTTCTCCGACGGCAAATGGGAGGATTCCGGATCGAGAGGGTTGGGGAGTTCGACGCGGGCAGCCAGGGAAGAAGAATGGGTCAGTCGTGAATGGGCGCCTTCGGAATCCCCGCACGACACTTGACCTTCTAAACACTTAAGCTTTCGAATGATACCGAATTTGTGAAAATTGGTTTACAAAGAAAAAGTAACAAAATCCTAAACGAGGGCGCCGAAACGGCCTTCACCCAAAATTTAACCGCGGTAATTTACCGAGGTGAATTTTACGGTGCCGCACACTAATTTAATCTGCTTGGTTTACAATACATTGTTTAAAAAAAGCATGACAAAAGTTCTTTTTTCCCAGTTAAAGTTCGTGGTTTCCTTTTAAATTTAAATATTTTGCTATTTCGGTTTTCATTAAGATAGGTACTCAGATAGTGTAGGCTTAGATGTCATTTCTCATGTTCTATCATTTGAAAATCATCAAAAAAATTTTTACAATTCTAATTGAAATTTACAATTCCAATTAAAATTTAATTCCTTTTGCTTTTTAAAGTCGATTTGCAGCGAGTAACTTTGGTTATTTGTTCCGAACAGGCTGTCCGCAAACCCAACTATAATGGCGCAAGAAAGCACAATGATTTGGTCTGAAAAAAATATAAAATTCTATATTTTATCCTTGTTTTAAATGTTAATTAAAAATTCCAATTTGCTTTGAAACAGTGACTTATGCTTACTTGTTATTACAAATTTAGTGTTGACAATTCCGAATGGATGCGAAATGGCGACCTTCCGCCCACACGATTCAATTGTCAACAGGAGGCCGTCCGGGCACTTATTCATCTTAAATTGAGAAATAACCCTGAAAATGCTGTTGGTCTTCTTTCGTTAGCGGAGTAAATAAAAAGGATTTTTATACTATTTTTTTTATTTTTTTTAGTCGTATTGACGTGCTCAATTCACTTACCACGGAAGACCGCAAATTGATGGTTCGTCTTCACAGTCTTGAAATTCTCGTAATAGTTCAGTTCGAATTCCGTTTTTATTCTTTTCTTTAGGGCGTTTCAAAAATTTTTGACGGACTCAAAACGGCCTATTTGGCACTCAAACACAGGAAGAATCGCAATCATCGTCAGCGAATCGTCGTATTCATCGGCAGTCCTTTGGACCCATTGCTTTCAGAAAAGGAAACGGTGCAATTTTTTTTTTTATAATTAATGACAAAGAAAGGCATTTTAGTTTATGAAATTTTCCAAAAAGCTCAAAAAGGAAAAAGTGAGTGTTGATTTTGTGTTATTTGGAGAAGCAACTGCCGAGAACAACAAAATAATTGTTGATTTTGTGGACATTCTTAACGGATCTGAGGACGGCTCCTCGCATTTGTTGGTTGTGCCGGTTGGTGACACCAAACTTTACGACGCTTTGCTGCGTTCGCCCATTTGTGCTGGTGCGGGCGTTGCGGTGGGAGCGGGCGGCGAATTTGGCATTAATGAAGAAGACGATCCGGAATTGGCCATGGCGCTGCGTATTTCACTGGAGGAGCAACGCCTTCGTCAACAGCAGGGCGCCGAAGGCGCGGGTGAGTGAATTGTTGCGTAAAAGGAAGGCGTGGGTAGCGCTCCAATCACCGCACAACTACCCTTCTCTTTCTCCAAACCTAAGGCATGTAAAAAGGCCTTTTTATTTTTTCCATACATTACTTAATTCTATTTTATGTCACTGATCACGGAAAAAATGCCCTTTGCTTTCGTTTACCCTAATAGATGCATACATTAAGAAAAGTTGAAATTGTGTGTAGCGACTTTCTTTGCCAGTAACTTGTCTATAATGTGCTTCTATTTTTTCCAAAAGAGCATAAAACGGTAATAAATCAAAACGAATGCAACAAAAAACGCCACTAAATAGTGTCCAATTAATGTGTGAATGATAACGTTTGTGGGTTTAAGGACAGCAGCAAAATGCGCCCGTGGAAATGGAAGTTGACCAACAGCAAACGGACAATGTGATCCAAGCAGTGCCGGCAGAAGGAGCTCAGCAAAGTCAGCAACAGGAAGTGCCGGATTTGTCAGCAATGACCGAAGAGGAACAGTTGGAAGTAAATTAAAACGAACATTTAAAGGAAAATCCTAAAATTTGGCAGTATGTTCTTCGACTTTCCATGGCTGGAAACCAACCAACGCAAGGTAAATTGGACTGACAATGCTGAACTTTGTATTGGTGTTAATTATACTGATAGGTACTCATGACGGACAACAAAATCCGCAACAGAGTCGATCGCCTTCTGGCGCAATGAGTACGCCCGCGCCGACTCCGATGGAAGTGGAGGAGGTGACGCGAAATTCGAAAATTGCCTGTGCATTTCAACTTTTATTCAGGGTGCTGCTGGAGGCAATAATGCCCAAGGGGCGAGTGGTGGCGGCGGAGTCCAACTCGGCGACTTGTTGCAGCATCCGGAAATGCTCCGTCAACTGGTTGGGCAAGTGCCAGTTGACAGCGCTGAGGGGACATCCAAGGTAATTTTCATTAGATACAAATTTTATTATAAGAAAAACGATTATTTCAAACGTAATGTTCAGGACCAACAGAAGGAAGGCAAAGAAGTTGAGGAGAAAAGTGGATCTAAGAAAGAAAAGGAACGGAAGGACGACAAAAAGGGAAATTCCAGCGAAAAGTAAAGGAGGAGATAATGCGGTTTATTCTTGAAACTAAACCAATGTGTGTACTGTTGTTTTCGGACCAATAAAATTGATCTATATTTATGTATTTTTGGTTAAGTTTTTTTAAACATGCTTTATTTATTACTAATTGATCTTTTAATATTTGTTTATTTCAAGTCACCTTTGTTACATGCATCTTGGTGCGATGGACGATCAAAAAGTTATACAATCCTTTGTCGTCAAGCACAAAACCAATATTTTTAGGCTTCTTCAAGCAAAGCAACAATGAAAAGGCAGAAAGTTGAGCTGAAACCCGGCAGAGGACTCCTCGATTGGATTAGGTACTGCTTAATCTACGATTTAAAAAGGTTTAAATGTCTGTCCCTAATTTTCCTTCAGATTATCCAACGCGGGCCGAATGACCTCTCACACCGTTCGTTCTTCGGTCGACCAAGATGAGCTTTCGAAGCACAAAACCGAAGGCGACTGTTGGATTTTATTATTTGACATGGTACTCGGAGGTTACCATTGTATTGTTACACGTTTAGGGCTTTCATACATTATTTAGGTGTACGATGTAACGCAGTATTTGGAATTTCATCCCGGAGGCATTCCGGAACTAATGAGGGCAGGTAGGCAGAAAGAGGATTTTTTATTTTATTTTATTCGTTTGAGTTGTCCATCGTCAGTTTCAGCTGGGACTGATGCGACCGAATTATTCACTGAAATTCACCGTTGGGTCAATTACAAATCAATGCTGAAGAATTGTCTGATCGGACCCTTTCAAGGGAAAAAGGACAAATGTTAGTCAGTCCAACTTTCGCGACATTTTTAATTCGGATTTAAGTGAATCCCGCGACTGAAAGTGCGACAATGCCTTAAGCGGCGGAAGGGATTTTCGTTTCTTAATAATTTATGTATTCTTATTGTACTGTATTGTTGTAGAAATTGGATTATTATAAATTGTACTTTATTATTTTCATCCTTCAATATTTGTTTACCGGAGTTCGAATTATATTTATGCAACTATCGATTCAACCATTAAGTGATAAAAGGGTGTTTCTGTAGTACACTCGGTTAATGGGATTTTTAACAGAATTTGATAAAGAAAAGAAAGGCAGTAATTGCACCCAAAATGTGTACAAATGAAGAGGGGGAGGGGGGAGTCCCACTGATAAAAAGTAAAATTGTGACGACTGCAGTGCACTTAATGGCAAAATAAAATGTAAATATTTTTCCAGGTAACTCCGGTTAGCTGAGAATGTCGGGGAAAGGGACGAACGACGCATCGGCGGCCTGCGAAGAAGGAGAGTTCAAAAAGGTGGGCTTGGGATTCAGAGGCAGTGATTGGCCCGTGATTGAATCGAATGGCAGGGACCTTAAGATTGTGATCGGAATATGCGCAATGCAGCGAAAGGCCAACAGCAAACCGATGCGGTCGATAATGGTTAAAATGGGCGAGTTTTACAAGGTGTGGTTATTATACCATTTGCAGGACATGTTAGAAATAGTTTTCTGTTTAGGATTTTCTCGATTTTGTCATTTTCCCCGAGGAGACCATTCTCAATGAACCGGTGGAGAATTGGCCCCTCTGTGACTGTCTCATATCCTTTCATTCCACGGACTTTCCTCTCAAAAAGGCTATTGAATATGAGAAATTGAGAAGACCTTACGTGTTGAATGATCTTCACCGGCAGTTCGATTTGGTTGGACATTTCTTCCTTTTTAAGACACTTTCTGTGTTTTTATTAAATGGCTCATTAATTTTCAGTTAGACCGAAGGAAAGTCTTCCGAACATTGGCCCGCGCCGGCATTGACCACCCCCGGCATTGTGTGCTGGTCCGAAACGAAAAGGGCGAATGTTTGTTCTGCTGAATTTAAATTTGCAATTTGGAAATATTGTTAAGTGATCGGCGACGAGTTGTTCGAATTTGCCGATCATATCGAAGTTAACGGAATGACTTTTAATAAGCCGTTCGTGGAAAAACCCATAAATGCGGAGGACCACAACATTTACATTTACTACCCAAGTTCGGTGGGGGGCGGTTCACAAAGGCTGTTCAGAAAGGTAACTGAAAGTAAATAGCAATGACGAAGTTTTGGTTTGAGGTCAACGATCGGAGCAGTTGGTACTCACCGGTGAGCACCGTTCGCAAGGAGGGCTCGTTCATTTACGAAGAGTTCATTCCTGCCGATGGGACGGATGTCAAAGTGTACGCGGTTGGTCCGTATTATGCGCATGCCGAGGCGAGGAAGGCACCGGGATTGGATGGTTGGACATGGAATTATTAAAAAAAACTCCTATTTGGGGCTATTTAACACATTCATTGAGTTGCTTTTCACATGCTAATAAATTTTCATCCCCTTCAAGGCAAAGTTGAAAGAGACGCGGATGGAAAAGTATGTGTTTATTTGTAATTTGTGAAAAGAATCAACAAAATATTTTGAGGAGGTTCGATACCCCGTGATTTTGAGTGCCAAAGAGAAGACAATTGCGCGAAGAGTTGTGCTGGCGTTTGGGGTAGCATTGGCATTTTGGCTGGATGAAAACTGATAGTCCCTTTCAGCAAAGTGTTTGCGGCTTCGATTTGCTCAGGGCCAATGGCTGTTCGTATGTGTGCGATGTCAACGGCTTTTCTTTCGTCAAAACTTCGACCAAATATTACGAAGACACCGCAAAAATACTTGGAAATACCATTCTGAGGCGTTTAGCTTCTTCGCTGAGCATTCCCTGGCACATTCCTTTCCAAGATGGTCGGTTCGTTCTTTAGTCGTTTCAGCCAATTGTTACATATTCAGATGACCCGCCATTGGTGTCGACACCGAGTGGCAAAATTATGGAACTGCGCTGTGTTTTGGCTGTAATCCGACATGGCGACCGAACCCCCAAACAGAAGATGAAAGTTGCAGTAAAAGACGAACGGTTTTGGAAAATGTTCAAGAAATATGACGGGCCGAGAAAGCGCGAATTGAAACTGAAAAAGCCAACGCAACTGATGGAAATTCTCGAAATTGTAACAATTTCCCTTTGTTTACGTATATGACCGTTTATTGTAAAAGGTGAGACAATTGCTTCAAGAAAACCTGGAGAAAAGGCAAACGCTGCTTACGTTCAGCAACAAGAAGATGACGACGTCGCATTTGCATAATGGGAAAAGCGACGTTTTGCCACCGACGGAGGAACATTCGGTGACGAACGAATTGGAGAAGTGCGAGGAGGCCATCAAAACGTGGGAACAAATGCGCGCGGTTTTGGAAATGTTCGTAAACATTTGCATTGTAAAGGCATTTCTGCCATTGACATTTTTTATGATGGAAAAGCGACAACAAAACATTCGATAAAGTGAATTGTTGACAGTGGAAAGCTTAACCAATTGGTGTGTGTGTATGTGTGCATGATCATTTTAACCCTTCTTAGCTCATTTTTGTACGTACTCATCTTCTTGCTTTTCATTTTCCGTTTTCTGTTTGGCCTTTGATATTTTACTTTATAAGAAAAAGATACGCAAAATATGAAATATTAAAGAATATTGAAAATAAAAAGGAGCTTAGTAGTGGTAAAGGGTGTGGAGGGTGCACTGTCACTTACATTTTGTTTGTGTTTGGTCTTTTCTTTGCTCCCTTTTCCCATTGGTGTTATTTCGCGTTTTCATTCAGTTTTGATTAATCTTCTTTGCTTGTGTTTCTTAATGAGTTTGTTGTTTTGTAGGGATTTTTTTTTAAAAATAATTTTTGGGTTTTTAGGTACGGTCATTTTTCCGGAATCAATCGCAAAGTTCAGCTGAAATATTTGAAGACGAGGACCGAAAAAGGGAGCACAGGTGGCAAAACGTCATTTGTGCTTGAGTCTGGCAAAACGGTGCTGCAAAATTCTGGCGGTGAAGAGTCGGCCGACCATTGGCCAAGTGATTCTTCGGTGCCCACTTTGTTTCTCATCCTCAAATGGGGAGGAGAGGTGAAATTGGCAAAGGCATTGTCCATTCCACTCACTGCTTCTCCCTCTTCTCTCCCTTTTCAGCTTACAACGGCTGGCATCCTTCAAGCGGAGGCATTGGGACGCCTCTTCCGAACCCTTTACCCGGGCATTCGTAGGACGGACGGCAAAGAATCGCCGGAGGACACGCAGGGACTGGGCTTTTTGCGATTGCACAGCACATACAGACACGACCTGAAGATTTACTCGTCGGACGAAGGGCGAGTGCAAATGACAGCCGCTGCTTTTGCAAGGGTCCGATTTTGCAGTGAGAAATCTGTCACAAAAACACGTCATTGTGAATACTTAAAGACAACGGATGAATTGACACTCATTTTAGGGACTTTTGGCATTGGAAGGCGAATTGACCCCAATTTTGATGCAAATGGTCAAATCGGCAAACACTGACGGTCTTCTGAACGACGATTACAGTGCGCGACAATTTCAGAATGACATTAAGTCGTTTCTTCACTCGGCGTTGCAAGTCTCCCCTTTTTTTACCTTCTTATGACCGCCTTCCCTTCCTTAATTTAGGAGGACCGTGAATTTACTCCATCCGATTACCAAGCACTGAATCCGTCCGGGCTACGTTCCATAAACAATGCTTTAGAGTTTATAAAAAATGCGAGGAAAATGTGCCATGAAATTGCTGGGTATGTGCAAAGAATGTGTGAAATCATCAGATGGCACAAAATGAACAACACCGGTTTGTGGGATTATTTGCTAATAATAAAAAAATATTTGTAATGGCGGAGAATCAAAATTTAACAGAACGGATGCTGTATTTGAACGAAACATGGGATTTGGCCGAAAGGAGGTGGACAAAGGAATTGCGCGAGTTTCGAAAACCGTCGAAGAACGGCTCAGAGGACGGATTCGACTTTGACATCTCAAAAATACCAGACATTTATGACAACATCAAGTACGACATGGAAGTGAGTTGGTGCAGGAAAAGGTGTGGAGGAGGGGCAGCGCGTAGCGCACCCCGCCCAGGGAACAGCTCCCCCTCCCCTCCACCGGTGGGAGTCAACTCGGCACCATGCGATATAACTTCTTTTTTTCTAAATTAATCTAGTTTTGTAATCAAGGCATTTTTAATAGTTCTCTATGTTATCTATTAATCTACAAAATTTCAAAAAAAAAATGATTAAGTTTAAAGTCCGATTTTAACTTTTGTACTTTTTCGCTCATAACTTTATTATTTGGACCAAATTTTTTTGAAATTAAAGGTTATTGTACTTACTAAGGGCTATCGAATATATTAATAATTTTCAATTAGGTTTCTTCTGGAAAAAGTTTCACAGCCATCATTTGCCTTTCAGCATAATCCCGACCTGTGCATTAACAATGAAGGCGAATTCGAGCGATTTTACCTTTGTGTGAAAAATATGGCCGACATTGTCGTCCCGCAGGTCCCCTCCTTTTTCCTGCATTTCTATCTTTTTATTCTTTTTTAGGAATATGGCATAAGCGAAGAGAGCAAAATTTGCATTGCACAGCGCGTGTGCACTCCGTTGTTGGCCAAAATACGCAATGATTTGCATCGGTGCGTTCAGAGTGCGTCCACCGAGACGGGCGACGAAAGTCTGACACGACTCGACCCGAGGTAAGAAGAGGAAAAGACAGTCGAACGAAGGGAACGGCATTTGCTACTCGCAGGGCATCCGAAGGAATTGCGACTCCGATGCGACACGTGCGGACTCGACTTTATTTCACAAGCGGTCAGTTGGAAACGAATTGCTTTGCGCAAATTGACCGTTAATTTCAGAATCGCACATCCATTCGTTGATGAATTTGATTCGCTACGGCGGTCTTTGCTCACCGGACGACAAAAAATGGCAGCGCGCAATGAATTTTCTTTCGGGGGTCACCGAATTTAATTAGTGCGTGGGTTTGGTCTTTATTTTTGTTTGGGAGGAGCCGACAAATTTCTGTTTTTTTAGTATGACTCAGCTTGTTTTAATGGTTTACGAGGACAGCCGAACGGAAGAAGAAAAAAGGGAGGGCGGCAAGCAGCAAAAGGCGGACATCAAAGACCGCTTTCACATCGAATTGCTCTTCTCCCCGGGACTTTATCCATGCTTTCAGGTGAATGAATGAGATAAATGGTTATAAGACGCTCTTTTTGTTGCAGACAGAAAAGGAGCGTATTTACGAGTCGCGCTATAGCAACAGACATAAGACGAGCACTTCGGATGGCAACAAAAGTGCCAAGGGGAGCAAACAGAGCGGAGCAAATGCCGGAGGGGTCGAAAGTAATCCAAACGGATTTGGGGAGGACAAAGTAATAGACGCAATAGACTGTCAACGGTCATTTAACAACACATTGAAAAGGCATCGTCCTCTTCATCGATCATTAAACCCATCGAAGTATTGGACGCTGGCACACTCAGTGACTTCTCTCAGAATGGCGATTTCCCCGAACGAGAGTCTTCTTCATCGCAACAAAAAAGTCGAAATTGGCTGGGAAATGTGACAAATTTCGAAGACAAACAAAAAGATGTGGTTACTTTTCCCCTTTGGGTTAATTCTAAAATACAAAAAAAAAAAAGGAAAAAAATGGCGGAGCATATCGCCAAAATAGCAGAAAATCGGTCGAAGACGATGACGACGATCTCCCAGAGGAAAACGAAGTGAATTTGGTCGTTTTGGACGAAGTTACAGCGTCGGCGGGAACAAAAGCATATTGTGGGTCTCATAAAAAGTTTTGTTTATGCATTTTCCTTCAGGCAAAGGTGATTTGGCACGGCACAGCCCCAATTCAATGGACCATCCTTTGCGAAAGCGGCACGCTACTTTTGAGAGGGATTCGCTCAAAAAGGAAGAAAAAAAACAAGAAGGTGGCACAAATGAAATTGGGAAGGAGAGAAAATGGAAGGACGGCGACGGCGGGGGAGCGAGGGGACGAATGACGGACAATGGCACGGCCGCTGGAAGAGAGGAAAGTGACGGCACGGAGAAGAAACAGAAAGGTGTTGTGATGGTGGACAGAAAAGGGTGGGAAATTGTTGTGTCCCCGGGTTTGAGGCTTTAAGCCATTTTGAGTTACCGGTTATTAGGAGAGGAATTTTTAAAGGAAAAGCATTAACAATAAAGCATAGACCGGGAATAAGATTGGGTCAAACATTGTCAGAGCAATTTGGGTGGGTCAATGCAACATTGGGGAAAGGATTGCCAATGGCATAAAAACAACACAGAGCAGAATGACTCAATGCAGACATAACGCAGCCCCCCTAAGGGAAATTGGGGTGAACTTATATAGTGACACAATTGGGCGGGACAGACTTTGGGTAGGATGAGGAGAATGACGGCAACCCAAAGGGAATGATGGGGAAGAACATCTTAGGCAACAGAAGGGAATGGGAAAGGATATGGCACGATTACATTTGGGGATGAACAGAAGGATTGGCTTGGGTTGGGACAAGACAAGTTTATGGGGAGATGGCACTGATTGGAAAAGGAGAAAAATAGGTCAATTTACATTATGAAAATGATATCAAAAATTATTCAAAATACGAATCTGCGGATACAGCAGAAATAAAAAACCGAAAACAAATTTGTGTTAACAAGGCAAGATGTTTTTCTAATCAAATCAATAAAATGCATTCCATAAATTTAACAGAGCGATCACAGAAGTGCCAGCAGTACAAAAAGTCAATTGTGAAGTCAATGAGCGATTTGTTTGGAAGTCATCAAAAGTTAGAAGCCGATGAATTTCTGAACGAAAGTGCCAAAGAAGAAGTCGAAGGCGGCAATTTTATAGGGGAAATGAAACAACGCATAAACGAATTAAAATTGGAGGAAGGCCAGGCGACAGTCGGACACGGAAAGGGTGAATGGGCAAAGCCATTTCTTGAGGAAAGAAGGATGAAGGGTGAACTGGTGCGGAATCAACAGAGAAATGGTGAGAAATGGAGGAGAGGACAGAGTAATGGGATACGGTGCGAAGGGGGCGAGAGTATCTTCGGGAAAATAGTCTTGGGTATTTTTCGATGCGTGGGCTGGGGTTGGCCGGTACCGTCCAACCGATGGTGCAAGATGAACACTCCCACTCCATTCCCACTATCTCTATTTCGAAAAATGTACCCTTTCATATATATTGTAAATGTTCAGCAAATAGTGAACAAATAAAAAAAAGTAATGAGCGGAAATGTCACAGATAATGCGTCAAACTGTGCGTCAGCGAATGCCGTGCGAATTCCGTTGTCATCGGTTTTTGAAGGAATTTCAACGGAAGGACAGAAAGTTGGTATCGATGCAAAAGAACAAAACAAAAAAGAAGAAACAAACCAACGTGAAAAGAGAGAACAAAATGAGGAGGAAAGGAAAGCCGAAAAGCGACGAACCGTCGAAAATGAAAGGGACACTCTTGGCACAGCGGAAGACAGCGCAATTCACTCACAACAATCGACGGCAACGATAAAGGACGAGGACAGCGACGAACACAACGACAAATCGTCATGTATTGCCAACACTCACTTTAACCCCCCCCCCCCCCCCCCCCCTCCTCCCTTATTTATTTGCCTTTTGCAGTTCGTCGTCCACGTTTCCCTTATCGCTTCAAACATCACACCGTCAATTTGCTGACTGGTGAATGCTTTTGATTTGATAACCAGGTTTTATTAATTGTTTTCCCTATTAAGGTGCCGCGGAGAATCGTTTGATCAGCACGGATGTTCTAATGGGAAAATTTGGCGATAAAACGAAACGAAAGGCGAGCAGCAGTGAGTTATCAAATGCGAGGGGATACCTAAAGCATTTCCACCGGATCAGATTCGGTCGTGCTTTCGACCGCAGTGATCGGAGTACGTTCGTCGTCTGCTCCAAGACTACAAACGTACAATGCCGGAGATGAATTCAGTGTCAATGGTATCGCACGGGTGGGAGGGAAGTGCAGTTGTTAGATTTTTCTTCAATTGATTACCATTCATTTAAGAATCGACATTCTTTTATAATCTCAGAAATACGTCGCTTTTGGCCGCCGCTTCGTTCGCTTGAGACAATGCATGATAATTTGAGTTGGGGAGAAGTGGACGAGTTTTTAAAGCGGATGATGAAAAATTGCACCCCGCTTCCCTCACCGCCCAAAACACCCGCATCGCATTTCGACGAGTCACCGCCGCTATGTGAGGGATTGAACAAAGTTCCAAATAAACAAACCATTTAAGTTGCTGACAAAAGAAAGTTTGACAGCACGATTTGCAGACTCTCTCCCATGGAACACTAAGCATAACTTGAAGCCCTTTGGGGAAAATTCAAGAATACGGGTACCTCGCCAATTTCTGCAAACAAAAATCTCCATTTAAAATTGGCCTTTTCAGCCCCGGGTCTAACTCTATCCTAAGGAATTTCCATCTAAAAATTCCTTCGGTTCCGTGTATTACACACAACGAGACATCAAATTACATACACAAAATTTCACATTCATTCGTTTTTACAAGTTGGACGGTTCAGTCCAAAGCCATTTTCCCATTTAAGTCCCGGGTCTGTAACTCTGCAGGGAATGGTTTCCGCAAAAAAATTCTAATGTCGGGCGTTACAGATCGAAAGGAGTCGAATGGTATATAATTTATAGAAATTGGCGAGGTACCCGTATTCTTGAATTTTACCGCCCTTTGTTATTATCCAAGCATAATATGCTCTTGATTATCAATGCCCATTATTCCTTCGTATTGTGCATAATATTTCTTATGGTGTACGCGGTTATTTCCAATTTTAGTTTGTAAACAAAATAAATGAGAAATCCACTGTTTCGAAAACATAACGTGATCATTTACCACAACATCCTCCTTTTCTCACGTCCATTAATTAAAATTGTCGGCGATGGTAAAGATCAGGGTCGAAGTAACTCGTAACCTTAAAATGACGCTTATATTACTATTTTTGAAAATTAAACGATTATTTTACTTACCACAACTCGGTTATCAAATTTACGCCCAGTCAGTGCGGCCTGGGCTTTCTGGCATTCTTCTTTGCTTTGGAATTCAACAAAAACAAATGTCCTATTTCCATTTTCTTACCTTTCCGACACCACGCTCCTCATAACCGGGCCTCGGGATTTCCATACTCACGACATTTCCAAATTTATTGCACTCACTTCGTATGTCCTCAGTTATGTCTAAATTATTACAGTTTTGACGCCCAAATTGAACATTCAAGAACTTATTTACCTTATTAAACTTCATCCTGCTGCAATTCCTCCTCAGTAACCATGTTCATTAAACACAAAACTTCCGTGGGCGGTCCGGCCCATCTAGACAAATCAATGCCGGCGATTTGTACAGCCGTGCTCGGATGGGTGACCGATAGTCGTGCACCGGCCGAGGCCAATTGAACGAGCAGCCGATTGTCACCGAGTTGCATTCCATTCAGGCCAACAACTGCCTAAACAAGAAAGATTCACCATTGTAAAGAACGAAATTAAGCAGTGACCTGATCGGTGAGTGTTTGGTCCAAATACTCGCAAAAGGCGTAACCTTTTGACATTCCGCTGGTCGTGTCCATCACCAAATTAAAAGCCTTCAACTGTCCAAACGCACTCAGTAGCTCTTTGACTTGCTCTGAGTTCAAATGATTAGGAAGTCCTCCGACGTATAATTTAAAAGGACTGTCGAAAAGGACTGTCGACGACAAACCGGGGTAATTAGAGGGGGAAAAAATCTTCGGCGTATTGAACTTAGTGACGCGACGGTCATCGTAGTAGGAACCCACTTGGAGTTAATTGGAAAATTCTAGATTCAAAATGCGAATCGAGGCCAAAGCGCCGCGGTAAATACTCAACTCGTTTTTATTGTCTCAACTCGTTTTTATTGTCTCAACTCGTTTTTTGGGCTTGAAACCCAAAAATAGATAAATTCTAAGAATTTTTTTTTGAATTTTCAACTTAAGAATGCTTTTTTACTCGTGCCGAGCTAGTGGCGCCGAAATAATGGGCGCCGAGTTGAGTTGGCGCCGGATTCATGGCGCCGGATTCATGATGCCAGTTTAAAGGGTCGGGGTTGTTTCGGCCCCCACGTTTAATTAATTTTAATTAAATTTAATTTATTCATCCAGCATCAAGGGCACAAATGAGATGCCACTTACAGATGAGAAATACAAAAAAATAAAAAGTCAACGTCAAATATAATTTCAGATGCGAAACATTGTAAATAGAACAGATTAAATTAAATTAAATAAATGCAAGACCAGATCAGAAATAAATGAATGGATTTTTGGTGATCTCTTTTTGCTTATTCTTAATACAATCAGTGATATATGCTTTAAATCTAGCCGGATTTCTATGCAAAAATGCATCCGGCGGAAGGGAATTCCATAGTGGGATTGATCTGTTAAAAAAGGATTGTGCGGTGTTTGAATTTTTTGAGGGGATTTTAATAATGAAGTTGTGTTTGCGAGATGAGCGAGCATTGAACTCGATAAATTGGCTAGGATTTATGGATGTTAGGCCCATAGCTATCTTAAAAAGAGTTGTTTGGTCTATGACCTTACGGCGTAATTCCAGCGCGTCCATTTTAAACAGAGTTAAACGATCTGAGTATTTTAATGCCCTTAATTTTTTGGGGACCTTGGCTTTTACCAAAGCTATTCTGGTAAAAAATTTTTGTATTTTTTCTAGCTTTTGAGTTTGGCCCTTATCGATAGGATTCCAGATTTCTGAGGCATATTCCAAAATTGGGCGGACATAAATTTTAAATGCATTTGCCCATACTAAAAGTTGGTTTGAGTGCAAGATTTTTAATAATTGATTGACCGGCACCATGCCGATTTGCAAATGTTTATAATATGTTGTTTAAAAGAGAGTTTAGAATCAATAGAAACACCTAAGTCACGAATTACCGTAACATTATGAATCGTGGACTCCAAATGGTAGGTGTTTGCACTGTTGTTTTTGCCAATGTGAAGAGTAAAAGCTTTGTCTGTGGAGACTATCAACCCCCAGTCCCGAACCCAGTTAGTGATTTTCTCTAGATTATTCTGAAGCATCACTGGGGAGTGAGCATTTTCCATACCTGAGAATAGCTTCACATCATCCGCATATAGTGCAATTGATTCAGATGGACTGACCATCTTCGGCAAATCATTGATATAGATTAGGAATAAAATTGGTCCCAAAGGGGACCCTTGTGGGACACCTGAGGAGATTTTATGTGGCATTGACTGTGTTTTATTGATTTTAACTGTGAAGGTTCGGTTGGTCAGGAATTTACTTAACCACATTAAGAGCTTCCCTCCAACACCATAATTTTTAAGTTTGTGCAACAGATACAGGGTTGGAACGGAATCGAAGGCGGATTTCAAATCTATATACACACAATCCACTGGGTTGTTACTCTTCAAATTTGAGTACCAATTGTGGAGAACGGATATTAATTGCAAGGTGGTAGACACGACACACTGACGAACCCATAGCGATGGGGCGGTAATTTTTTGGATCGGACTTTGGGCCTTTTTTATAGATTGGAATTATTATTGAGCTGGTCCACTGATCAGGAATAATCCCAGAATCTAGAGATTTTCGAAAGAGACCTGTTATAATTGGTGCAATTGGGAAAAAGCAGAATTTTAGAAATTTCGCCGGAATATTATCAGAGGAGGTCGAATTCTTATTCGGACAGCGAGACAAAAGTAATGAGATATCTAAGAAGTCAAATTTGATATCATTTAGCAGCTTAGATGTTTTTATGGTGTTGAAAGCTGGAGGGGGGCCATTTGGGACATTGCTAAGATTATCTTTAAATATCTGAGCTAATAGATTACATTTTGAAAAATCATCAATAAAATCTTTGTCATTGAAATGTAAGACAGGTAAACCCGCCTCGGTCTTAGTTTTTGAGCGGACAAATTTATAAAAGTTAGCTTGAGACGATAGAGTTTTAGTAATTTCCCTTGAGTTGTATCTTCTTATTAAATGGTTTGTCGTCTTAACAAGCGACTGATACATAGGAATGAGTTTGCTATCCTTTTTTGCCTCTCTGAAAAGTACACGTTTTCTGTTTATAATGGAGCGAATGTAATTTGGGTATATCTTTTTTACAAGATTTTCGTTAAATTTGCGTTTCGGGATGAACTTTTCACAGGTTTGGTCGATCAATGAAACAAAATTTTGATATGCTGAGTTGATGTCCGAGTGAAGTAATAGTGAATCAAAAGGAAGAGAAGCAAGAACTGGATTGAGATTTTGAAGCGTTTTTTGGGACATGACTCTGATAAACTTAGTCTCTTTTTTAATTTCAGGGAATTCTATGTTAAAATTTATAGAGAAATGATCTGAAATTCCCTCTTCAACTTAGATTTGAAAAATTGTTTGCGGTATATTGGTGATAAGCATATCTAAAATGGAACCTTTTTCGTGTGTACTTTGTGAGATTAATTGGGTCAATTGCATATTTTTCATTAAATCTAAGAGAAAGGTATCAGAGCCATTGACAGTGGTGAGAGAGTCCCAATTTATTGAGGATGCATTGAAATCACCACATATTATAATATTTTTTATGGAGAGATCGGACAGGATTTTGACTAATTTTTTTGTCGCTGTTTTTGAGCAGTTGGGAGGCCGATATACGCAGCAAATGCGTGTGCTCTCGGAGTGATGGGTTATTAGATCTCCACAGATTACATCGATCCCCATTTTTGACACGGAAGAGATAGTTTTGAAGGATATAGATTTATGGACCAACAGGCAAACACCTCCACCTTTCTTTTTATAATTGGTGTCCCGGTTTGTATAAAAAATTTGAAATTGGTTAGAGAAGGAAAGAGCATTAATTGGTGAATCCTGGCCTAGCCAGGTCTCGGAAATCATTATAATTTGAGGCCGTTTTTCAGTAATAAGCAGTTCTAATATTGGGACCTTGTTTAAAATGGACCTGGAATTTAGATAGACTATTTTTATTGTTGTTTTGGGGATTATCCCTTTTCTAGAGATCCCTTCCAATCCATTCCTAATTAGAGAAGAATTACAGTTTAGATGAGAATGACAATTTGAGCATAATTGGAGATCACAGGAGAAATGAGAGTCGTGATTTATAGAGGATCGAGATTTGGGGGGGTGAGAAATTGTTTGAATAAAGATAGTGGGTCAAATGTCTTCCCCCAAACCTCAAAAGATTGTGTGGAACATAATTATGATGAATATCCGTCCATGATTTTTGTCTGTAAGTGGCGGCACATCGTCATTGGGGAACCGGCGCATTTTGTCTTGACAGCAGACTCGGATGAGACGGAAAGACGGCGGGGGCATCGGTAGTGTCTTTTGAGGTCACCATATTGACATAAGCCTGCTTCCGAATCATTCGCTGTTGTCGTTCCATCTCCAATTGTTCCTTGGTCAGACTGGGCCGGAGCAGAACACGATTATACATTGTGCCCGGTTGGCGAATTCGGTCCCGTTCATGCTTCCATTGTCCCAGCGCCACCCTTTGAAAAGTGGAAGACGGCAAAACGATTTTGAGAAGGCGGGGGCGACCTTGTTTGGCTAGGTCAGAAAACCGCCCCATTCGGTAAACAACGTTTGGGCGGCACTCGATCCCCAGCAAATGGAGTAAACCTTGGGTGTTCGCTTCATCTTCAACCAGACGCTCACTTGGAGTTGCTTTCTTACTCTCCGGTAGGCCAATTAGGACAAGACTGCGCCGTCTCTCCATTTCATGGGCCGATGCAGCTTGGTCCAACGCCATGTTGTTTTGCTGCAGTTGCTGTTGTTGTTGTCTGAGATGTCGGATTGAAGCGGTGAGCAAATCAAACTGTTTGCCGAGACTGTCAGTGAGCACTTTGAGCAGATGTTGTTGTCCTGGTTGAATGTCCGGAGCGAGAACCGAAATGGCACTGATCATTTCACGCGTTGTCTGAACTTGTTGGTCAATGAGATCCTCCAAAGTTGTGCCCGTCGTTTTGTCCATGGGCGAACCAAAACCAGCTTCGGAGCGTGTGCGCTTTGAGTTAATTGGAAAATTCTAGATTCAAAATGCGAATCGAGGCCAAAGCGCCGCGGTAAATACTCAACTCGTTTTTATTGTCTCAACTCGTTTTTTGGGCTTGAAACCCAAAAATAGATAAATTCTAAGAATTTTTTTTTGAATTTTCAACTTAAGAATGCTTTTCTACTCGTGCCGAGCTAGTGGCGCCGAAATAATGGGCGCCGAGTTGAGTTGGCGCCGGATTCATGATGCCAGTCTAAAGGGTCGGGGTTGTTTCGGCCCCCACGTTTCGGCCCCCACGATTCGGCCCCCACGTTTCGGCCCCCACGATTCGGCCCCCACGTTTCGGCCCCCACGATTCGGCCCCGGGCACGTTTCAGCCCCGGGGTCGTTTCGGCCCCAAGCCAAAAAAAGCAAAAACAAAATAAAGTTGTCAAAAAAAAATTGTTTTTTTTCAAACAGGGGCCCCCTAAGCCTAGGCCTACGCAAGCCGAAGCTTAGGTTGGTGTTTTTTTTGAGGTATCCTTCAGGTTTGGTGTAATAGACAATTGATTTACCAGTACTTTAAAGAAACCTATGCGTAAAGTTCATTTTTTTGAAATTTTCAAAATTAGGTTAAGGTTATAAAAATTCAAAAAAAATTTTTTTTGGTTTTCGAAAATTTTTTAAAATTTTTTTGAAAATCAAACTCTATTTTTTAAGTTTGAAGTTGGATTTCAAAAAAGTAGGGTCAAGTTTAAAAAAGGTTTGGAAATACTAAGGAAAAAAATCACACTGATTTTTTGAAAACTTATCTCTAAATTTTTGAACCCCTAGTTTTTCAAAAAAAAAAACTAGGTTGAAAAAAAATTTGGGTACTATTTTTTCTATTTTTAGCTTGGGGCCGAAACGACCCCGGGGCCGAAAAACGGGGGCCGAAACGACCCCGGGGCCGAAACCTGGGGGCCGAAACATGGGGGCCGAAACGTGGGGGCCGAAACGAGCCTGGCCCCAGTTTAAATTGGGTTCGAGTTATTGGAACGATTCATTCTGGCGCCGTGACCAGGCGCTATGAATCTGGCGTCGTGACCATGCGCTATGATTCCGGCGCCATGAATCCGTCGCTATGAATCTGGCGCCATGATTCCAGCGCCGTGACCAGGCGGTATGAGTCCGGCGCCATGAATCCGTCGCTATGAATCTGGCGCCGTGACCAGGCGCTATGATTCCGGCGCCATGAATCCGTCGCTATGAATCTGGCGCCGTGACCAGGCGCTATGATTCCGGCGCCGTGAATCCGGCGCCATGAATCCGGCGTCATGAATCCGGCGCCAACTCAACTCGGCGCCCATTATTTCGGCGCCACTAGCTCGGCATCAGGGTTGCCGCGGGTCGAGAAAAAACTCGGGTCGGGTTTCGGGTCGGGTCGACCAAAAAAGTTCGGGTCGGGTTTCGGGTCGGCAAAAATACCGGGTTTCGGGTCAAAAATTTAATTCAAATAAATAAAAGAAATTTTTTTTTCTTAATTTGTAACATCATATGTAAATAGGCAAATTGTGGTGCAAAAATAGCAATTTTACAAAATTTTTTGCCGATAATAGGTTACCTAATCATTCAGAGTTATTCCAGCCGTGGAAAACATACGTTCAGAATATTACTTCATTTATCGGCTTTCTAATAAAAAAATGGCAAAAAGACGTTATTTTTTATACAATTTTTTATCTATAAATTTTATCTAATTTTCTCAAAAAGTTCTCCGGCAGCGCCTATTGGCACCGCCGGACAGCATTTGCTTTTGATTTTTTCAAAATTTGTCTTAAAAATTAGTAAATATTCATAAAAATAGGCTCAAGATACTCCAAAATAAACCATTTTTGAGCCATTTTTGTTAATAAATCTAAACCAAATTTTAAGAAATTTTCTGGCGGCACCATTTTTTCGTTACCATTTAGGGCAATTTTGGAGTCTTTTAGCTTTTTTGTTTTTTTTGAGATAAACAAAGAACCCCTAGACAATGGGTGTCCGGTGGTGCCGATAGGCGCCATCGGTGGAAATTTTAAAATTATGGCCTATTTGTTAACAGATTTTCCCCTAAAATGGTCAATTTTGGGTCCTTTTATTGAAAAATTCCACAAAGGATACAAATGTCCGGCGGTGCCCCCGGAAAAATTTTTAAAAATATTAAAGAAATCGCTTCAAAAAAATGTAAAAATAGTAATATTTCTCGGAGGGTTTTTTGAAGATTTTGTGCCAAGTAAGGATTTTTTAAGGCTCTGATGAGTATTTTCAAATATTTTGAAATCGAACCCGTGACTTAAACTCTTTAAAAATGTTCAAAATAAGGCGAAAATTGACCATTTTTGGTGAAAATCTGTTAACAAATTGGCCATAAATTTTCCAAATTTCCCCAGGTGGCGCCTATCGGCACCACCAGACGCCCAGGCAATTTTCGGGTTTCGGGTCGGGTTTTCGAAAAAAGCTCGGGTCGGGTTTCAGGTTTCGGGTCGGCAAAAAGACCGGGTTTCGGGTATCGGGTTTCGGGTTTCGGGTAACCCGCGGCAACCCTGCTCGGCATCGAGTAGAAAAGCATTCTTAAGTTGAAAATTCAAAAAAAAAATTCGTAGAATTTATCTATTTTTGGGTTTCAAGCCCAAAAAACGAGTCGAGACAATAAAAACGAGTTGAGTCAAAAACGAGTCGATATAAAAACGAGTTGGCGAAAAACGAGTTGAATGCCGTCCAGCGCCGCGGTGCACCCCAAAACTCCGCCGTCGAATAAATTTTCAAAATGACGTTTTGAGGCTTTTTGTGGTTTTTTGAGATTTTCTGAGGCTTTTTGAGGCTTTCTGTGTTTTTTTAGAAAAAACGTAGTGGAAAAGTCAAAAAGACCTCAAAATAGAATCGTTTTTGAGGCAAATCTGTCAACAAACTCGACTCAAATTTTCCCCGGTGGCGCCTATCGGCACCACCGGCCCCCTTTTGGTATTTTTTTTTCGCTTTTGGATAAAATTTTTCAAAATGAGGTTTTTTGGCCCCAAATGAGGCTTTTTTTGCTAGCCAAATGAGGCTGAAAATTTTCATGTGGGAACCCTGGTAATAAACTTCAGTTTATGACTCATATATTTGATCAACTTTTGTTTTGAGTATACATTAACTTTTGTGAATAATAAAACGGTGTTTTTGTCGTTTTTTGGCTGAGACGGGATTTTGTCGTTTTTGGCTGAGCCGGGATTTTGTCGTTTTTTGGCTGAGACGGGATTTTGTCGTTTTTGGCTGAGCCGGGATTTTGTCGTTTTTGGCTGAGCCGGGATTTTGTCGTTTAGCTTTGACGGGATTTTGTAGGGTCGGGATTTTGTCTTTCAGGATTTGTTGTTATTAGATTTTGTCGTGTCGGCTACCGGTCTGAGTGCCGAATAGAACAAAAAAAAATTCTGAGTTCCGAATGGCACAAAAAAAGCCAAAATGGCTTTTGTTTAAAAAATGAAAACATAAAAGCCTAGACCTAGTCGAGCTTAAGCCTATGCCAAAGTTCAGACCTAAACTAAGCCTTAATTATAGAGTAGTGTCAGTTTAAAAAAAGCATTCGGAACTCGGCCCTTTCGGCACTCGGACATTATATACACCAGGGATGGCGACGACTTCAAATTTGAAAAATCGGAAATCGAAAACCAGAATTCCGATGCCCAAAATTTTTTCGGAAATCGGAATTCCGATGCCCCAAATTTTTTTCGGGAATCGGAATTCCGGCCCCAAAAACATCGGAAATCGGAAAATCGGAAATCGTCGCCATCCCTGATATACACTATTCGGCACTCGGAATTTCGACACTCGGAGCGGAAGCGGTCGTGTCGGGATTTTATTTTCGTGTCGGGATTATTCGCGCGCAAACGTTAACATTCGTGTTGAAACATGCGGAATTGAATTGACCGCTAAAAATAATTGAAAATTTCTCTATAAAAAGATAGAAAATCATACACTCATCATTCATTCCAATTGATGTTTGCATGTTTTTAACCGTCCTCCATCCATTTTCTTTTTTTTTTGTTTTAAGAAATGGTTTTTATTCGTTATTATTTTTTTTGTTTGAACGGGTTGGTCCTCCAATTGCTTGCTCTTAGTCATCATGGCAGGTCGTTGAAATGCCATGAGAAGTGAGTGCCAAATGTGTTGTTTTTATTTACCCCGTTCAGCTTCAACACTCCCTCCGGCTGTCTTATCTGTTCCGTTGACAATATGCCCGCCCAACTCCCCGTCGAGGCCACCGAGCAGTTCGGCTCGCTGTTGCTCCCCTATATGATGGATTTGGTGCCCCGCAATTCATTTGCTTGAACTTTTCTGACTTTCATTCAGTTAAACTGCAACACTGATCAACCATTCGCTTCGCTGCAATGTCCTGACGAAATCAGAAGGGCAATAATCACTTCGGATGGTCAATTTAGTCGATTTGCGCACAAATCGCGTGCGATGGCTGTCAGCTCGAAGCTGCTGCTTCTTCGTGCCGGAATGGTCGTTTCTATTCTATTTGATTTTCAAAATTATTATCAAAAATCAATTTGGTTGATTCTTTCCACCAATTCTTCCATTTTCAAAGGTGTCGGACCCCTTCGTCAAATATTACGCCGCCCAACCGAAAGTCCAATTGATTGTGGCCAGTGATTTGTCAAAGGATGGGCAACGATTGGCTTCGCTCGGCAGAAACATCGAATCGGTGGTGGTGGATGTGAACAAAGAGCCGGAAGTGATCAACTCACTGATTTCGTCCGTTTGGCAAAGCAATCCAAAAACCACCATAACCAACTTTCCCTCTGATCAGTGACCACGAAATGTGCATTTCGCTGCTGCCCTTTCCGTTTCACCCGCAAATTGTGCGCATGTGCATTCGCAATCGGTCCAACATGGTCACCAGCAGTTACATTACGCCAGAACTGCAGGCAACGTCCATCAACGCGTTATTGGTGCGTCACTCATTCGGCACTTCTTTGGGATTCGATGTTTATAGTTGGGTTGAACCCAAAATATTCTTAGACAGAAGTTTTGAGTATACCGATGTCGCTAATGCCTTAAATCCATTTTAATATTAAGTTCATCTCGTCTGTTTTATTGGTCGCCTGGTGCTTGAGATTAAAAGAAGAATTGGAAATTGAACGACAGAAAAATGAAGTAGCTTTTCTACATTTGTCCCAAATGGTGTAATCTTATCTTTGATAGATTTTACAAAAAGACCTTGTCTTGATGGCTGTGGCTCGCTCACATTCTTTACCAAAAAAACAACAAGCTTTAGAAGGCAACCTGCTCTGCATAGAGTTGAAGAAACAGGAACAAAAGTTCATTGGGGTAGTATACACGGGTATATATTTGAAGCTTTTTATTCTTTTCTAATACGAGCTGCCCTTCAAATTCTTATCCAAAAGCTTTGCAAATATATTTACAGAGTAATTTCAGGATGCGTATCAACTCTTATGACAAACGAGACTGCAGAAGAATTGGGGTTTCGCAAAGGAAAAATGGAGGGCGATATTGATTGTCGCTATACTAGACAAATTGTTGGATTAAACGGCACAATTCAAGAAACAATTGGAAGGTGAAAGAATTTAAATAAAAGCTGAATGATCATTCGATGCTTTAAGAATCCAAAAAGCAGAATTTACCATTTCGGGTAAAAAAATTTTGATGGAAATAGATGTTTTGGCGGTGTCCGTCGTTGATTTTCTGTGAGTTTTAAAAGGGGAGATTGGAAATAATTTAAATTATCTTTTTAGGATTGGACTCAACACACTTATAACCCATGGTGCAAAAATCGACCTAAAAAAGCTCGGAATGAAAATTAAAAAAGCATACGTGCCTTTTATAAGTACGGAAAAAGTCCGCAATGGACTTTTCGGCTGTCCGATGCTGTTAGCAAATCTGGTCGACCCGAGGTAAGAGAAAAGGACATGAACGGAGGGAAATCAGCAAATGCTTATTTTTTATAGAGTCCGCGACGTTGACGCTGTTGACCGTGTGTCGGTTGGCGACCCGGACATTTCTTCGGAAGTGGTCTGTCTGTCTGGCCATTTCCCCCTTCTCCCATTTTCCTTTAACATTTTCCCCTCTCCCCCCCCCCCCTCTCAGATTTTCAATACAATTCCCGGCCAAACACTTCTCTCGCTCGGCTCCTCAGACGTGCGTTTGACTCAGCAATTGGCCATTCATCACTTCCGCGGCACTATCGGAGAGTTGGAAGTGGATGGCATTTCGGTGCCCCTTTGGGTGTTCTCTTCCACCGAAGGCATTTGCGACGGCGCGCCCGGTCCACCGGTCAAAGCGGTCACCGGACATATGTTCCGGTCGGTTCTTTGACTGTTAACTGTGAAAAGACTAAAAAATTCGTTGTCCTTCAGTAACGGATTTGCCCAAGTGCGAATGCCAATGGCCGAGCGGACCAACACAATGCTCAGCGTACAGTTCAGCGCGTACTCTCCCAACGGTCTTTTGTATTTGCGCGGCAGTCCCTCCACCGGTGAATTTATCGCGTTGGAATTGAACGAAGGTGCCGTGGCACTGAAGGCGGACTTTGGAGCGGAGACTAAAATTGCGATTCAATCGAATGGGGCAAATTACACGGACGGACGAATGCACAGAGTGCGAGTGATCAGAAAGGACGGAGAAATGCATTTGCAGGTGAATGGTGACAATGGGTGGGCGATAATCAGAAAAAAACGGTGATTTGTTGGGCAGGTCGACCCGGAGGGCGACCATCTGTCCATCACTTTGGCGGACAGTGAGGCCCTTTTGAACATCTCTGAGCCCGATCACTTTGTCGGCGGCGTCCCTCACGACTTTCCGCGCGAGAGCTTTACCCAGGACCACGACATTCATTTCGGCGGATTTCTGAAAACTCGCGGCATTTTGCTGGACATTTCCTCCACTTTCGCATTTAACCTTCGCACTCGACGCGAAAATGCCATTTTGTTTTACCAATCTTCGGAATTGCAACGCGTGGAAGGAGCAGAGGCAGCACAGGTGGGACAACCAAAGCAATGAACACAAATTGCGGCTGATTGACTGACTTATGGACTGTTGGCCATCCCTTCAGTCATTCTTGTCCATTTATTTGTTGGACGGACGTCTGTCCTTGCACCTTGGCTTCGAATCGCAACACTCCTCCAAACGTCCGCTGGTCGTTTCCTCGCACCATTACAACGACGGACTTCTCCATTCGGTGTTTGTGTCGCGTCTCGGCAAAGAGTCAGTCTCACCATTCCATACCATTGCTTTGTTAAAATATTTTTGTAAGAGTCCAAGTCCGAATTGATGACCGCGAAGTGATCGCCACTGTTTTCACTGTTTTGGACGACGATCGGACACAACGTTTTCTGCGGCACAGTCGCGACTCCGAGTTGAGCGAGATTCACTCACAACAATCGACGGCAACGATAAAGGACGAAGATAGTGACGAACACAACGACAAATCGTCATGTATTGCCAACACTCACTTTACCCCCCCCCCCCCTTCTCCCTTATTTATTTGCCTTTTGCAGTTCGTCGTCCGCGCCTCTTATCGCTTCAAATATCACACCGTCAATTTGCTGACTGGTGAATTCGTTTGATAAACCGATATGAATTAGTTTTCCTTGCTAAAGGTGCCCCGGAGAATCGTTTGATCAGCACGTCGGGGAGAAGTGTACGAGTTTTTAAAATGGATGATGAAATGCCCATTATTCCTTCGTATTGTGCATAATATTTCTTATGGTGTACGCGGTTATTTCCAATTTTAGTTTGTAAACAAAATAAATGAGAAATCCACTGTTTCGAAAACATAACGTGATCATTTACCACAACATCCTCCTTTTCTCACGTCCATTAATTAAAATTGTCGGCGATGGTAAAGATCAGGGTCGAAGTAACTCGTAACCTTAAAATGACGCTTATATTACTATTTTTGAAAATTAAACGATTATTTTACTTACCACAACTCGGTTATCAAATTTACGCCCAGTCAGTGCGGCCTGGGCTTTCTGGCATTCTTCTTTGCTTTGGAATTCAACAAAAACCTTGAAAATTTATTTCCTGAATTGAAATGTCCTATTTCCATTTTCTTACCTTTCCGACACCACGCTCCTCATAACCGGGCCTCGGGATTTCCATACTCACGACATTTCCAAATTTATTGCACTCACTTCGTATGTCCTCAGTTATGTCTAAATTATTACAGTTTTGACGCCCAAATTGAACATTCAAGAACTTATTTACCTTCATAAACTTCATCCTGCTGCAATTCCTCCTCAGTAACCATGTTCATTAAACACAAAACTTCCGTGGGCGGTCCGGCCCCTCTAGACAAATCAATGCCGGCGATTTGTACAGCCGTGCTCGGATGGGTGACCGATAGTCGTGCACCGGCCGAGGCCAATTGAACGAGCAGCCGATTGTCACCGAGTTGCATTCCATTCAGGCCAACAACTGCCTAAACAAGAAAGATTCACCATTGTAAAGAACGAAATTAAGCAGTGACCTGATCGGTGAGTGTTTGGTCCAAATACTCGCAAAAGGCGTAACCTTTTGACATTCCGCTGGTCGTGTCCATCACCAAATTAAAAGCCTTCAACTGTCCAAACGCACTCAGTAGCTCTTTGACTTGCTCTGAGTTCAAATGATTAGGAAGTCCTCCGACGTATAATTTAAAAGGACTGTCGACGACAATGTTAGAAACTGTAAGGAAAAAAGGAGAAATGACCAAGGTCAGAATTACTAACCTGGCATTCTGCCAAGAAGCTCATAATTAGTGGTCGGCGCCACATAATCGCGAGGTCGTCGTATTTTCAATTGTTGGCCCATAAAATTTATGCCATCAAATGCCATCCCAGCAGTTGTTTCATCGATGGAACGGAATTCAATGAATGCAAAATTTTTGTCCAAATTTATCTGACACGCAATGACGGGATTTCCTGGAGCTTGTGCCAAACCACATAAATGCATCTGCAACGGTTTATATGCATACGAAAATCCAATTACTTCTCAACGTCCCCCGGGATTTATGTTAAAAATATGAAGGGGAGGGAAGTGGGCAAAAGAAGGGAATCAGTTCGACAGAATCCATATGAACGAATTTAGGGGTAAGGTGGTCGACACCTACCACTTATTTCTGGTCGACACCTACCACTTATTTTATGTATCGCCAAGGGGGAGGATATTAACTATAAAAACCTTTATTGTTTGGAATTATACCTGTTGGTTGAAAAAATCCAGCATTGCATCTTCGTTCGAGCCGAATGGAATGTTTCCGACGTAAAGGCGTCGCGCCTGACAAGTGACCGAAGGACCGACCACAGGAACAGACGATTGGAGTGTGGCCCGAGGAATAGCACCAGTGGCTAAAACAATAAATTTGTTAACCTAAGAAATTGGGAATATTCTTGGCTTTGTAATGAGAGCAAAGGTGAAGTTTTTCCTCGGCCTCCCTATAATCTACTCCTTTGTAAGAATCTGAAAATGCAGCAGGGCACCGTTACTCCCCTAAAACCTAAAAATTCTTTATAAATTGGCGAATGTCGAATCTAAAAATGGACGACGATAGGCCAAACTTTGCGCTAAAACTGAATAATAAGAAAAGCTTCCGAAAGCATCGTTCAGAAGACCTAAATGCTAAAAATATCCAACGATTCGGCACCCTTGCGCAATTCTAATGGACGACCACTACTGAAATCAGGAAATTCCAGTGAGGAGGGCAGTGGAAAGGGCCTGCTGACCTTGGAGTTCCTTGTATTCTTTGGGGGTCATGTGCTCATATCCAGCCGGTGGCACGTCCCAATACTTGTACTTGAGCTTCGACCTTTTCTCGCCCCTTTCCTTCTCACGACTTCGGTCTCTCTCGCGGTGACGCTCCTTCGAACGCGAACGACTACGACGGCGTTCGCGTCTTAAGGAAGGAATTTATTGCCAGCTGAACCATTTCTAAGTGCAATTCAGGATTTTGGATCGAATTGGGTACTATGGTTCCGATAAAGACTAACGATCGTTTTCGCTCTCGTGACTTCGATCGGCTTCTCTCTCGGGAAGTGCGCTTGCTCTTCTTCTTGCGCTCTTTATCCCCTTTGTCCCGCTCCTTCTCTTTGTCACTTTTCCTCTCGCGCTCCCTGTCCGCCTTTGCCTCCGTTTCCCCAACGTCCGCCTGTCGGGCCATCGCTTCACTGAGTTCGGCCTTTATTTCCCGCTTAATGTCCATCAGCCCGCGCTTATCTTCCGAATCCTCTCTTAATCCTTCAACGTTCGCTTGATGAAGGTTTTCGTCGTCCATTAACACTAAATGTATTAATTCCACACAAAGATCAAACAAATGCAAAGCAAATTTTAACTTTAATCAATATTCAAAATTATAAAAAAATTGCATATAAAGGTTCAATATAAGAAAAAAGCATTTGTTTTAAGCACATACATACTTATAAAGATTGCGAGAATACAAATTAAGTGAAATAAATTGTGAAAGGGATGTCATTTAAATCGCTGAACGAGAAAGTTGTTACCATCACGACGAAACCCAAACTTTTCGTAGAACGGAACCAATTCGTCTTTACATTCGAGCGAAAGTTTATAAACGCCAAAATCACGAGCCAAGGAAACCTCAAAAAACAACGATTAAGTTTCGCAACCATTTATTAACATTCAGATAGATTTAGATAATTTGCTAATTGAAGGAGAGACGTGTGTTTTCAATTTCTTAACAAAAGCTGATTAAGACAAGAAATCCCTTTAAGCAAATTGAAATAAGCATTAAAATTTGATGTAAAACTACAACAAATTGACGGTCTGAATCAGTTTGGCGTGGCTATTTTGGCGTGGCTGTTTTCAAAAAATTTGGTCAAGCTAAAAAAAAGTTATGTTTAAAAAGATTTAAAAATTTGAGAATTATGAATTCGAGTTTTTTTTTGAATATAACTTTTTTTTAGCTTTACCAAATTTTTTGAAATTTTGCAGGCTTATAGAGCTTACCAAGAGTTGCCGAATGATACTAAGAATGCCTCTGAGAAAAGGTATACCAAAACGGCCATGCCAAACTGACCCGTTTCGCAAATTGACTCTCGTAATGTTGTTTTAAAATAACGTTAAAGAATTGTAGCGCTGGCCGACTCCCCTTCCCCAGCGCAGACCGTTTCAATAAAAGACATTATACATGACGATTGAGTCCCAAAGGTAGTTGGACACTTCAGTCCCGGCTCTGTAACTCTTTAGGGAGTGGTTGCCCAATAAGAAGAATTCTTTTGTTTTCTATCTTTACAGACCGAGAGGAATAGGTTTATAAATAATTGTAAAGAAATTCAAATACCTATTACCTATTCTCCTAATTTTTGCTTTTTTGAGGGTTTTTGTCAAAAATTTCAACAACCCAATAAAAAATTTAAAATTTCTTCATCATATTTTTGAAACACTAATTAGGTAAGATATTTTTGCAGAAAGTATCTTTAGACTACCAAATATTCGTTGAGAATTTGGCCGAAACATTTTCCCCTCTCCTCATTGTCAACGACTACGTCTTCAATACGACCACGTGCCCCACAACTGTGGATGAATTTCCACTCCAACACCAAAGTAGCAGTGGCCACAATCTTTTTTGTACTTAAACTTAAATTGGGATTTAATTTTACTGCAAGTGACGCAGCCAAATTTTGCCATTTTCTAATTTTCGCTTACCTTTCCTTTTCAATTACGTAAATATGGTAACCCTGCGGTTTTTGTTCATTCAATTGAGTGAATCGGTCTTTGAACTGTTCAGTGCTTAACGGTCTAACCTGCAAAACAACAAAACAAAAATAAAAAACCGACTATTTTTATCACAACAATTTAACGTACGATGGTTAACTTACAGAAGTCAGTTGTTCCAAAAGTTCAATGAAACCGAAATTAACGTCGCTCAGCGACAGAGGACGGAGTACGTAGCCTGAAGGAAGTTGTGGAACAGGCACGGCATTGGGAGCGCAACCAACAGATGCAGTCATTGTGAGGAATTTAAAATTCCAAGAAAGACTCCAAACAATCTAATGGATTTTCTAGTAACTTTAATTTTTCTTGCGTTGTCCAAAAATCCCTTTGTTTAATCAATACATTTAACATTGATTTGACTATATATGCACATTACATTTCCCTCCCCTCCCTCTCCGCTCGCTCCGCCGCTTATTAGCGATGGATTAGTAATAGTGTTTGTGCAGTCAAATTTGTGGATCACTTAATTTGTATAAAAAGCAAACTAGTGGAGGTGTGCACGACGGTCTGGGTCATTTTGGCGTGGCCGTTTAGACGCGGCCATTTTGGCGTCGTTGGATATAACTTTTCTCAAAGGCAACCACACTAAATATTCAGTATCGATATTCTGAACTTTGAAAATTTTCGAACTTTTTTGAACTTTTTATTGGCTGGACAAAATTTTTTGAATTTTTGCAGGTTAATACAGAATACGTAGGGCTACCGAATGATACTAAAAATATTTAGTTTGGTTGCCTGAGAAAGTTTTATCCAACCACGCCAAAATGGCCCACGCCAAAATGACCGGTTCCATGGTTTAGGCCCCATTTTTTTTAAAATTCATTTTTTTAGATATCAAATTAAAAAGGCCAATCAATAAATAGATTTTCGGGGTCGCTGATCACGAATCCGGCATCCGTTTCGTACAGAAAGTAAAAATTAATATTTTCAACAAAATTCACATACAGTCATGGTCATATGTTTACGACCACTTGTATAAAAATTGCTAAATTTCATTAATTAATCCATAAAATCTTTTAACAGAGAGCAAATGGGAAATGTATTATACTGATCGGTAGCATATTCAATGGGCTTTCGAGTGATACAAAAAGTGTGTAAATTCAATCCCTTCGGCCGATATGCGATCAGGCAAATTGTACCTTACCAGCCCATTAGAAAGAGCATACAATTCTATACAAAATTCCTTTTGGGATGGCGGGGCTACGAGTTGTATCTGCTGAGATTCGGGTTGATCTGTTTTGGGTTTGAACCTTTCCGGTGTAAAAATCACTATTTCCTTAAGAAATACAGTACTTTTTGCATACAGTGAAATTGATCCTCCCATACCTCATTTAAAAATCGTCGAAAAGACAAGCGGATTTTTGCATTTCTGTAGAGCCTTATGTGCTCTTTCTAATCACCATGCAGGAGTGGTCTGGTCACTTCGGTGTAAGCACATTTTTTCATCACCACCAAAAGTTACGCTGGTAGGAATTTCGAAGATTTTTTGATCCACAAATATTGAATTTATATTTGAAAAAATAAAGTAGTCGTAAACATATGACCATGACTGTATATTGCCCCAAATCAATCCAAATGCACGAAATCAAAAATGCAGAGATGGACAAATGCCAGCAGATTTAGAATACGGAGATGCAACTACGCCCACAAATGGCCAAGCCATTTCATGCAATTGAAAATCTAAAAAAGAAGTCTAAAATTGTGGGGCCTAAACCATAATAGAGCCCTTGATTGTTGAAGCTTCTACATGCTTTAAGCTTCCGAATGATAACAAGAATGTAGGAATCGAACAATCAAGAAAGTTATGGCTAGGGATGCAGAAAATATGGAAATCCATATTTTTTTCCTGAACTTGTAATGGCATGAAACGCACGAAAAACGTCTTTTTAGCTTGGTTTGAAGCTTCTAGGATGGTTTTTTAAATCCATATTTTCCATATTTTTCCATATTTCGCGATTTATGTCCATATTCCATATTTTGGCATTTTGCCCATATTTTATGTCCATATTTTGGCATTTTTGGAAAATTTCATGAGAAAAATGCAATAAAAACGAAAAAAAAAATTCTTGAAAATTATCAAAAAATGCCCTCAAAAATAAAGAAAATTCAAGTTTTTTCTAAAATTTTTTCTAATTTTGTTTTCTATATTTCTGATCAAAAAAATTGATATCGAATGCGTTTTCACTCCAAAATTTGGAAATATATATCTCATTTGCAATTATAAACAACGCTAAATTTTTTTGAAAAAATTGCACTATTTTGATAAAATTTTATGCCCATATTTTGGTCCATATTTGTCCATATTTTGGCATTTTTCCATATTTATGTCCATATTTTGCGATTTTAAGACCATATTTTATGGCCATATTTCGCGATTTTTACTCCATATTTTCTGCATCCCTAGTTATGGCCCAAGAAACCGAGGATGGTTAACTGGTTGGACGCGTAAACTGCAATAGAGCCATTCTTTCTTCACCTTTTCCTTGTCTACTAAATGATGCTTTTCATAAAACATTAGAACAATGTTTTCCAATTCTCAAACAAAATTCGTATTTTGACTTTTCTAGTTCATTTACATACATGACATTTTCTGTTTTTATATAATAAACCTTTTCATAAGCAAACAACCAATATTACAAACAAAAAAAAACAAAAAACAGTCTTTGAGACTGATTTTTGCAATTCAAAGTCCAATTAAAATGAAAAAAAAAAAAAATCAAACCCAAACTTTTTTTTTGGCAACATGACGGTAGGGGACGATTAATTGCCGCCGTTTCATTGCCAGCTGTTTCATTGCCGCCGTTTCATTGCCAGCTGTTTCATTGCCAGCCGTTTCATTGCCAGCCGTTTCATTGCCGGCCGTTTCATTGCCAGTAGGTTTTCAGTACCAATTTGCATTTCGGTTAGTATTTCGAAAAAAACTAGGTCTAAATTTTCTATAAAAAAAAAATATGCTAAGTTTCCAAATAACTAGGGTTAGATTTTCGAAAAACTGGAGTTTGAATGTTAGGAAAATGGTTTTTCGGTATTGGTATCGGTAATTCGGTACATACCAGTGTTGCCGCGGGTCGGGAAAAATTCGGGTTTCGGGTCGGGCACTCGGAAATTTTCGGGTTCGGGTTTCGGGCGGCAACACTGGTACATACCGATACCTATACCTTCGGTGTATACCGATACCGAATGTATACCGAAAACTCAAAATACTTCTATAGGTGTACCGGACGGTATATACCGAAAATATCGAACGGTATACGAAAACATGACGGTATACTGATACCGTGCCGAACCCTTGTTAGAAACCTACTGGCAATGAAACGGCCGGCAATGAAACGGCTGGCAATGAAACGGCGGCAATGAATAGTCCCGTTCCGCAACATGACGATTCGTCCGGACGACGATTCGTCCGCCCAGCCAAAAACGTACGATTCGTCCGCTCAGCAAGAAAACTACGATTCGTCCGGACGACGATTCGTCCGGCAACGATTCGTCCGCCCATCCAAAAAAGTGCCAAAAACATAAAATTACTTTTAACTTTTTGTGGTTTTTCTTTTGGCATTTTTTTTATAAGTTCTCTTATTAGCTATGTCAAATGTTAAAGAACTTAAATAGTTTTATGGGTAATACTAAGGTTTGTCCCCCCCTTTTTTCAAAAAAAAAAATAATTTTTTAAGTTAAAGTCATAGAAAACATGTCTTAAGAGGTTTTGGGGGTCGCTGATCACGAATATGACATCCATTTGTCTAATTCCGAACCCCGGACCCGAATTCGAACAAAAAAATCGGAATTTAAAAATTTTATTTTTCGACTTATTCTTCGAGTGCGGGTCCGGGGTTCGGAATTGGACAAAACAGATGTCATATTCGTGATCAGCGACCCCGAAAACCCCTTAAGACATGTTTTCTATGACTTTAACTAAAAAAATTTTTTTTTTGAAAAAGGGGGGGACAAACCTTAGTATTACCGTTTTTTGTTTTTGGCACTTTTTAGCCGGGCGGACGAATCGTCTTCCGGACGAATCGTATTTCTTTTGCTGGGCGGACGAATCGTAGTTTTTTGGCTAGGCGGACGAATCGTACGTTTTTGGCTGGGAGGAGACGAATCGTTGCCGGACCAATCGTCGTCCGGACGAATCGTACGGCAGCGTTTTCAAATGCATTTTTAACGGTAAATGAATAACATAACGCCACGCACACGCTTCTTTTTAAGTTCGAAAAGCTTGTAACCAATTGGGTTTTTTGAGGTCACTGACCACGAATACCTATGTTTTTTATTTTGGCCAGTTTTGAAGATAAATAAAAAAAAGTCAAAAAGCAAACGGGTCCCCTCTTAGGTTTTCAAAGACACCCGTTTTTACTAGCGCCCAATTTCCTAAACTGGCAGTTTAAGAGTTTTTCGCCGGATCCATCCAATTCAATGACACCAACTCCAGTGATGCGAGTTGATTCACCCGCATCAACATCGTACAGACTCTCGAAGGAAGAAATTGATGAAATTCTCGACAGGTTTTTATAATTCAAAAAATGAAAAATTATTCAGCTATTCATATTTTCATATTAATTCAAATGGTCTAGGGCTTTTATGCAGTTAACGCCCCATGGAATTAACATGTCAAAATAAACGACGCCAATGTATAGGGAGGGTTTAATCACGCATCCGGCATTCATTACGAACCCGAATCCAAACAAAAGTCGAAAACCATTCACGTTTCAAATGCACGTAATTTCAAAATGCTGAGTAAGATTTGGAATCGGAGGGGCGAATGACGCCTAACAAACGGCCATTTCATACATTTGGGTTCAGGGTCGATTTAGGTCGATCTGGATCCCGGATTTTGGTCAACGACCCTCAAAACTGGCTTCTTTTATTTTAAAATGTAAAAGTTTTCTAAGCCTTAAACTGCATAAGAGTCATTTTGAACTCCTATCCCGAGTTAGGACAAAAAAACTTTTTTAGTCCGTATGGGACCAAATACACGTATTCCGACTCGACTGCTTACAAACCCCTCACTGGGTCCCCCGACTATGTGCACCCTCGGCTCTGTCGTCGTTTCCCACCAACTCAGTCTTCGCCTTTGTTGTCATCACAATTTTTGTCACCGGGTGCTGTGATCAGTTGGAACCAATGTCGTCGCTACGCTGCAGGGGAGGTGGAAGCACGCACAAAGTTTTTCTTTTGCTAATTAAAGTATTTTAAATATTTGAACAAATGTTAATTTCGATTTTATCGGGGTACTATATTTGAAAAAATCCGCCGTTACAATATGCTCCATTTTTGAGTTTGCCTTTTTGTATAAGCGAAACTAAAAAAGAATTGAAATTTTTAAAAATTATTTTCGAACTGCGTTTTTGATGGTTAAATATTATTCTGTGTATTCAGAGAACATGGGGGTATCTCAGGGTCTCCGTTTTCAGTTATCCCATTTTGATTTTATTCCCGTTTTCTGAAAAATGTCCCCTTATCCGGGGCATACCATTGTAACAAAAAAGAAACCGGATTTCAAGTTTTTTTTTATGTTTATTCCTCTTTGAAATCAAAACTTAGTCGACATATTTTCTTTTAAGAGACGACCAACAACAGCAGCTACACCATCTTGGCAAGTGGTTGTTCTACAGTTTTTTGTTGCTGCTGTTGTTTTTCGCTGGGTACACTCTGTTCGGCGATTGTCGCTTGTGCTGTGCCAACGAACAGCCGGTCGAGGCGGTGGAGCAGCAAATCAATTGCCGACAGGACCAGGAGCAGCTGTTGAAGCTGAAACGTAATGATGTATTAGAAATGGTGGAATAAGGGGAGAATGCATCTAGAAAGGGCGTCTTGGGATGAACATTTTGCTATTTTTTTTTGTTTTTAGTTTGAATGAGAGCAGAGGTCCACCCCCCCACCCTCCACCCCCCCACCCTCCACCCCCCCCCCACCCCCAGAACAGGGGTGTGCAAAATTTTATTTTCGGAGTTCTGAATTTTTTGGGTTACGTTCCGATAGTTGACGGTTTTTTCAGTTTTTTATAATCGATAGGTTTGTTTCCAAATTTGGATGAAAACTCCGAAAAATTGCCTTTTGGGATAAAAATCTGGTTCATATTCTCGCTCATATTTTGGCAGTAAACCAAAATATCAAAATGTTCCCCGGCGACGCTTATCGGCACCGTCAAACCCCCTCCCTCCACGGGTCATTATAAAATTTATGCAAAAATTGAAATTTTTTCAAAAAATACATTCAAAATATGGTTGGGGAGGATGGAATGAAATGTACCCCATGGGAGTGCATCGCTACCCTTCCCGCCCGGAACAACAAAACACCACCACCCGAAACATCGCCGGACGAGGTTTTCTAGTCGTAGCTTTTTTTCTTTATCTACCAATTTTTATAGACTTGATGTTATGCGAAAGCTCTGTGTTTAGAACCTTTCATTAAGAAGATGCTAAGCGAAGCAAGAATTCGAAAAAAGTTAGAAAATCATTAAATTCCCGTTTTTTTGTTATATTAATAAAAATTCGAATTTTTGAAACATTTGCTTAATGAAAGTTTTTGAACATATAAAGCTCAAAAAAATCCATTTGTTCGAAGCTTCTTTTTGGAAAAATTTATAAGAATTTACAAAAATTTCCAAAAAAAACGTGAAGGAATTTACAAACAACTCCAAAATTTTTGAAACATTAAAATTCATTAATTTTAAGAAAATTCAAGAACTTTTAATTTTTCGGAAATTTTTTTTAAAAATTTAGGGTTTTGTGAAAATATCGGAGAGATTTCGTCGCCCCCCCCCCAAGAAAAATTTATTTTTTTAAAAGAATTTTAAAACAAAAGCTATGTATGTCTTTTCTTTGCCTCAGAAAATTGACCATAAAACAGGTTTTCCGTCACCAGAAAACAACTTCTTATCCGTCGTTGTGCCTTTTAGCATCCGACGAATTCCATCTGACGCATTTGACCGATTACGGCACTCCGAGAACTGTTATTGTCTTGGATGCCCCATCGTTATCATCGCATTCACAACCGCAATTTGTCTACAACAAAACGAACACTTTTCATGAACCGTTGACTAAGGCTAGCCAATCAGTCGAGGAAGTGACCGGCATTGGTTCGTTTTTCGTGGGTATTGTGACTCTATACTCAAACCAGCGGTTCTTAACATACAATTCTAAAATTTATTAGGGGTCGGTCAAAAAAGTACACTTTACACTGAATATCGTGACATTTTTTGAGGAAATTCCGAAAAAGTAACAAAGGAAAATGTTCGTCACAAACCAAAAAAAAACAAAACAAAAATGCGATGGTTGTTCTCTGATTGTTTTTACCGTAAACCTTTTTATTGGGTTAGTCTTATAATTGATTTTTTTGAGTTTTTTTAGATCCGACTTTTCGCGACCGTTTCATCTTCCACTTGGTTGTTTTGGATTATCATCCATTTGATGAATACTCACATCTATTGGGATTTCAACATTTTCAACATATCCTTTCGCTCCAAGTCATTTCAACTTTTTTAATTCATCTTTGACTTGACCTCATTTTGGGCTTCTTTTTCTTTACTCACACTTTGGTAATTGCGTTTCGGTTTTCAATCAAATTCTCATAATCTTGTCACAATTTTCTTGGTCATTAAACATTATCTGTTTCATTTTTTACTCGGAAATCTTTCGAAATAAATATTCTACTGATCTTTTGTGTTTATATTCTATCAAAAAATATCGTCGTTTTTCAACAAAATAGTTTTCCTGCTGATTGGTACGACCTTGCGACTTTACTCCAACGGGAAGGAAGTTGGATAAAAGCGAAAAATTATTGACTTTTTATATAAACAAATGATCTCATATTTGTTATTTTTATCATCAAACTGGACTTGCCATATTTCACATTTTAAGTGGCAACTATTTGATCTTTGCATTAATATTAAATGAACAAATATTAAATGTATAATTTAATTAGACAGTAAATCTTACAAATTTTAAATGTCCTTATTTGTAAGATTTGTCCTTATTTTAGTTGTCCTTATTTTAGTCTTATTTTTGGATTCAGCGAGAAATTTAGATTTTAAATGATAATTTTTGAAAGAAATGTTTTTGGAGCGAATTAATATGCAAAATCTTAACAAGATTCAGTTAAATATCGGCGGTACACTTCCATCATAATTTTCTGTATCCAAATTGCTTTTAGCTTAGATTATTTGCGTTTAATGGCTCCACCAAAACGTAAATATAAATTTCACGCTGATTATGAGCGTAAATTTGACCATTTTTGGTGAAAATCTGTTAACAAATTGGATATAAATTTTCCCCCGGCGGCGCCTATCGGCACCGCCGACCCTTCCTTTTTTGAAATCAAAATCCGTCATTTCAAAGCCGGAACTGCTCAAAAAAATTGTTGGTGGAGAAAAATATGTTTTCATGCTTAATTTTGTTGAATAAAATGCACTTTTAAACGTAAACAAGCGTTTTCAAAAAATGTCCTTATTTTTGACCCCAAATCCTTATTTTTAACAAGCCATGTCCTTATTTCGGAAAATTTTCGATGGGAGCTCTGGTTTACGCGTCCAATCAAATAACTGCTCTCGGTTTCTTGAGTCATAACTTTCTTCTTGGTCGATCAATCCCTGCATTATTGGTATCATTCGTAAGCTTAAATCTCTAGAATGTATTAATGCCCGAATGTTACGAAAAAACAGTGTCGAAAAAAGTTACAAAGCAGAGAAATGAAAATTATTATTATTTTTTTTGTTCGGGGTTCTAAATTTCTGAATTTAGAGGTTCCAAATTTTTGAACTTGATATTGAGCTTCTATTGGATTTAAGCTTTCGAAGGATGCCAAGAATGCAGGGATTGACTGATGAAGAAGAAAGTTATGACCCAAGAAACCGAGGACAGTTATTTGATTGGACGCGTAAACTGGAATAGAGCCCAAAAAAGTTTCGAGTTCGAGCATTGCAGACCGAGAGGAGTCGAATGATATATAAATTGTCGGGTTTGGTACCCATATTCTGTAATTTTCCAAAGAAAAATATAGCTAGGAACAACAGGAAACTGACAATAATTATAATAAAACTGAGATCATCAAATTAATCCGAAAGACATCAGAAATTGATCATCCGACGAATGACTGTTGCGTCCATCTGCCAAATATTGGAAATCAATTGGAAAATGGAAGTGGCGGGGCAGTCGAATTTAATTAAGGATGTGCTCTTCGGACAATTGTTGCGTTGTGAGGAAGGACCAAAGCAGGGACTGCCGCCGGGAGAAGGCGCAGAGCACGACCGACTCCTAAGAGGGCAGAATTGGGGAATGAAAGAGAAGATATTTTGTGTATTTATTGGTGCCAAAACTAAGGAAGTGATTCAGTTAGGCATTAATGCTTATGGAAAGTGATGTAAGCGGAGGTGCCAATGGCCTGTGTTTTGTTGGACCTCGTTCGAATGCCCAGTTCGCGTGTCAATGTCTTCAAGTGAGCCTCGGATTGGCCCCCGTCCCCCTCCTGCTCCGTCGGCGTGTGCTCCTCCTGCTGCTGTTCCTCCCCCTGTTCCACTTCCTCCTCCTCCCCCCTTTCGCTCCCTTTGCATTTCCCCCAGTCGCAATTATTTGACCATTCGCCCCATTCCGACCATCGTCCGTCCGTCACCGCTGTATCTGTGCGCATTGTTAGCTGTTTTTTTCTAGTTTTCACTGTTATTTAACACCATTCGGACAGAAAAAGGGCGTGTCGCACATTGCCGTCATTTGAGCAATTCCTTCACAAATTTGCCCTGAAAGTTGCGACTCGCTTGACAATTCGCACAGGCGAAATCTTCGTCGGAGTGCAAAACCACAAGTGGAAGTGCAATTGGACCAAGGGGACCATTGACCCCATTGGGGTGACGGGGGGCGTGAGAAAGGGAAGGAAATGGCGGAAGAAACGGAGGAAGAAGCATTGGGCGAAAGAGACAGTGGTGGCCAATGGGCTGAGAAAGTGAGAAAGACGGAAGTGCGAAGTGAATGAGACGAAAAGCGTTTTTAGAGGTTTAACTCACAGAGAAGGCACAAAGTCGGCTCGGAACAGGCCTAAAACGATTTGCACAACTGAAAATCAGCGAGGGGGGGGGGGAGGACGGCCAGGCACGTTTCGGCCCCCACGTTTCGGCCCCAGACTCGTTTAGGACTTTGTAACTTTTTTCAAAGTCAACCAAATTTCACAAATTTGGTATCATTCTAAAGCTTTAAGTGTTTAGAAGTATGAATAAGCTATTGCTAATCGATTGACCAACTTAAAAAAAAGTTACAACATGAAAAACACTAAAAAGTCAGAATTTTGGTATTTTTTGGTTCATACATTTTCTGTAAATCGACTATTCTTTAAGACTTTTTGAAGTCTAATAGAGCTCATGAAGAGCTTTCGAATGATAATAAATTTGTTGCATTTGGTTGGCAATGAAAAAAGTTATGATACTTTAAATGTTGCTGGGGCCGAAACGTGGGGGCCGAAACGACCCCGACCCGGGGAGGAGGACCTGCATTTCGAAGTCCGTTCCCGTGCACTGTCGGCCACCGTTTTCAGGGCGTGGGTTGGAACAGTACCGCGTCCTTGACCTTTGCCCGTTGGCACACGGATTGGAACATTGGGACCACTCCGACCATTCACTCCAACGGCCATCGATTGGTTCACCTCGGCAATTTGCTAAGGGCTGATCACAGGGCATTTGGTCGAATGAGAAACCAACGCAATAGGAGCCTCTTTAATTGCAATTAGTTAAGGGATGGGTGTGGAGATCAACAGGAAACTCCAATCACTCGCCTATTTGACGGGAGAGGGTTGGCACACATCCGATTGCGAATGCGATGTCCACGCGTTGCACAGTCCTGCGAACAGACAGACCATTCTGACCAGACGGACCTAATCAGTGGGAAAGCATTTGAGAGAACCTTCCTGTACTTGGCACACCAACTGCCTGCAATGGCAACGCATTGCTTTCCCTCGAGCGAAGTTGACAAGTCGGGCGGAAGGCACGGGCTTTGGTCAATGATTGGCCCGGCACAGAATCCCTAGGAGGGTTTTGGAATTTGTTTTTTAACACGGCAATCTCACTTTCAATTGAGGGTCATGAACTCGACAGAAACGCCGTCTGTAGCGTGTGAGAGAGAAGCAGGAACAGGCGGACCATTCAGACCATTTGGACCAAGTCGGAAAACGAAGGACGAAGCCTTTGGATTGTGACATTTGTTTGGTTTGGATTAGGTAAGTTCGGTCACCTTCTTCCAATGCATTTTCGTCCATTTTCTGTTCAGTTAATTCTGTCCATTTTCTCGTCAATGATTCATTTCCATTTGCTTGTGTTGTCAATTCTCCGTGCATTTTGGCACTTTCACTTTCCCCACAAAACCTTTCACAATTGTCGAACTCAATTGGAGCACCTGGTGCGGTTTAGAATAAATTCATCCTTTCCACGCATCCCCTCTTCTTTCTCATATCCATTTATCTCTGTCCTCTTATCCATACTCTCTTTATCCCTTCCGGCCTCCCTAATTCATCCTCTCCACGCATCCCCTCTTCTTTCTCATACCCATTTATCTCTGTCCTCTTATCCATACTCTCTTTATCCCTTCCGGCCTCCCTAATTCATCCTCTCCACTCATCCCCTCTTCTTTCTCATACCCATTTATCTCTGTCCTCTTATCCATACTCTCTTTATCCCTTCCGGCCTCCCTAATTCATCCTCTCCACGCATCCCCTCTTCTTTCTCATACCCATTTATCTCTGTCCTCTTATCCATACTCTCTTTATCCCTTCCGGCCTCCCTAATTCATCCTCTCCACTCATCCCCCCCTCTTTTCTCATATCCCTTTATCTCTGTCCTCTTATCCATACTTTCTTTATCCCTTCCGGCCTCCCTAATTCATCCTCTCCACTCATCACCCCCCCCCCGCCCTCCTTTCTCATATCCCTTTATCTCTGTCCCCTTATCCCACTATACTCTCATATCCTTCCCTCCCTCCCTCACCCCTCCGGTTGCCCTCTCTCCCAATTTAAAATTGGCCACCTGCTGAACTGCACGCCTCTTGGCCCAACTCCGTTTCTTCCTGTTGGCCTTCTGCTGTGGCCACTTTTACTACACATTGTCTTTGCCTTTTGCGTGTTTCAAAAACACTGCAAGACGCACAATTGGACCATTGCGACCAAACTGACCACTGCCAATTAATAATGTGTTAATATTTGGTGGCTGACTCAGTTAATTGCCTGAGGACATGGGCCAAGAACACATCGCTTTTGCTCTCTCAAAGGCTCGCCAGCGGGGCAAAGGCCGTTCATGCAGCGGCGAAAACGCTGCTGAATGCCTTGGCCACAGGTTCGGGAACAAACACTCCACAGGGACCACTCACTCCACACGGGCATGCCAAGCACACGGGAACAGTCCTTAGCCGCATTTGGGACATCACTTTGGTTGCCCTCCGGCACTCACCTGAACATTGCATGTCCTCGCCTGTTTCCCACTGTTGGCACAAAGTCCGTCCCCGCAGAGTCTTTCCCTGAATTGGAATCCGATGCCGCAACTCACTGAACAGGGCTGCCACTGCAAGTTTTATTGTGAATTGTTTGCTCACTGATCCCTCCCCCGCCGGGGGTCACTCACTTCGCCCCATTGTCCTTCGTCATCCGTTGGCAATTCGCATTTTGTTTCATTACATCGTTCCCTTTGGACAGACGGTCCCCCGCCGCAGCCCAATTCGGCATCTCCCACCCCATCTGGCAATAATCTCATTAGGACTAATTACCCCTTATCACTCAATAATCTCATTAGAACTAATTGCCCCTTATCACTCAATAATCTCTTTAGGACTAATTACTCCTAATCTTCTCAACCCCCCCCCCCCCCCAATAATTCTCCTATTTTTGCCCGTCTCACCATTCACAGAGCATTTCCTCTCTCTGCTCCTTTCGCCCTCTTCGCCACATTTTCCCACACATTCAGTCCATTCACTCCACGGGCTCCATTCCGAACAGTTCACGACCTTCCGGCATTGCTCCGTTTCTTCCGTTGGCTCCACGCATTTCGCATCACTCCCCAGGCACTTCCGATGCCTTTTCCGTCTGCCCTCCTCCTTCTGTCCACACTGTCCCTCACATTCGGACCATTCTTACAATTCGACTTCCATTTACTCTTTTGCCACCTCTCCCCCCAAAAAACACCTGTCCATTCCCCGTAAATTGTTTCGCATCGCGGCGGTGTCGGTTCACACGCCCTCACTTCGCTGTCCTTTCCCGCACATTCCTTTAAATGATTTCATTTGACTTTCTTCTTTATTTTTGTCTCTCACTGACCGATGCCACGGGGAATCGGCATTTTCGCGATCTTTTCTGAACACCAAAATCTCCGCATGTGGCGGAACACTCGGACCATTGGCTCCACTTTTCCCATTTTTCAGATTTTGTCGAATGTTTTCGGAGATTGGCACCCGAAGTGATGAACTAAATTGATGGCCACGTTAATCAATGAATCTTTTGAATTGGCTTAACGCTTAATTCTGCAGAATCGGAAGGACAATCGGACGGATTTTGAACCAAAGCGCGTCCATCGCAGCCCAACTGAACGCAGAAATGGGGGGGGGGAGTCATTATCACTCACGGGGAATGCCAAAACCAAATTACCATCAAACAAACACCGCCAACACAAAAATGGTTGGGGCCACAAGGCGAACCTGAAGAAGACAAAGGCAAATCGCTTAATTGAACGGAGTAATAATAAAAAAAACTGTCTTGCTAATTACCGCTTGGGAATTGGCCTTTGTTTCGAATCAATTCCGAATCTTTCACGTGACACCAAATTTTGCACGGCTGACTTTGGTCTGATGAATAAAGGAACAAAGTCATTTAAGGAAGTGCCAACGGCCAAAAAAGCAATTAAACAAACGCAAAAAGCTGTGCCCGCTCAGCTGTTTGTCCGGTCTGAGTTGATCGTGGCGAATGGCACTGCAAATTCGGTCTCCGAACTCTTTGCGCGTGAACCCTTCGCAGAGGGAACGCGACCCGCCGCAAACGATGCCCCGCACATTGGACCCTTCGCACGGACGACCGCCGTTGTTGGGCCCGAAATCACAAGGAGAGCCACAAGATGAAAGCAAATGAAATGCACCAAACTTACGCTGGGGCCGTGCAAGTGCGCAGTTGGCTGATCAGGGCGATTGACCCGGTGATTTGGCACTGAGTGATCGGACATTGTTTCTCCGCGGATGTCCACTCGGACCATTTGCCGTCCACTTCTGTCGGATAATCGCCCATTTGGGGGTGCCATTCTTCACATTGTCCTCGGTGGCACCACTGTTTGACTTGGATTAGTCGACAACTTCCTGGCCCACTACTATTTGTTCATTCACCCGTTGGGGTCCGCACCAACTGCCCTCCAGGGCAGGGTGAGCGGTGGAAATGGTGGAGCCACTGTTGCCACACCACAAAATGCGACAAATGTCCTGACAAAACGAAGGTTGAACTTAGAAATGATTGACCATGTGCTGGCCATGGGCGATGAACCTCAAAAGAGCGGCCGTTGGGGATTTCCACTTGGAAATCTCTTCCCCAAAAGTAGGAACACTGCTGATCGGCGGTAAAACTGAAAACAATGAAATGAAAGTAATTAACCATTTGGCAAAATAGCATATTTTGTTGGGGGAAATTTGCCATTTTATTATTTCATTTATTTAACCGTTGGCCCGGAAGCCGTCCGTCCTTCAAATGGTCGTGCGATGCGACTGACTCTGCTGGGTCGCGTAGGCAATTTCCCCTCCCACTCTCACTGAAATTGCAAATTATTCAATTTTTAAAAAATAATACATATTTTATTTTTGTTGATATTCTTCTTTTAGTAATAATTTCGTCACTTTTGTTTTAAGAAACGCCCATAGTGGCGAAATTTAAGAAATGACCCATCACGTAAAAAACCACAGGTCCATATAAAAGTTGCCAAATGACGGTGGTTCCTTTACTCTCCGCTCCTTTCTCCGTTCTTTGGCCAATTGTTTCTGTTTTTCGCTTTATTTGTGCCCTTTTTCTTCTTCTGTCGTTCGTTGTTCACTTACTCCAATTGGAGTAAAAATGAGTTGAATTCGCGCACTGAACAACTGCTCCACGTGGTCTTCCCTGCCCCATTCACTGCTGACATCAAACAACAACTTCGTCCGCACTGATTTTGCACTCCGTCGTGCACCATTCCCATGCTAATTGGGACGCCATTTTCCCCATTTGCTTTGTCTTTGTCCCCACTTGTGGCCCATTTCGTGTGCGAGCACAAAAGAACGTCCCAAATGGAGTCCCTCCACGAGAGAACACGCGAACAATTCGTCGCACATTCGGCCAACCGGCGCAACACCGGCAACGCTCGAAGTTGTGTGGTAAATGTCGTAGCTGTACAAAAGAAAGGGTTCAAAAAATGCAAAACGGAAGGAAATTCGACGGGACTGTCCTATGTGTAACAGTGGGCTCGAAGCAATTAGTGTAAAGGCCGAATTGTCAGATTAATTACGAAGGCTAATTAACCCTGTGAGAAGCACCGCGTGGTCCCAATGGTTCGGGTCGGTCAGATCGGTGCCCGGATTGATTCGGGCCTGGTGACGACAGAAGGCGTCCAACTGAGGAAACATAACACGGAAGGGAAAGGGAACCAAACACTGAAACACTGACCAGTGACTGAGCTTGGCCATTTCTGTGCACTTCCGTTGCCAAATGAGCCTAAAAGGGATACTTCAGTTTGAGAGAAAAATGAATTGATCAATTTGCTCACAGGTTGGGAAGTCCACAATTCAAAGTGGACGATGACAATGTCCAAGTTGGGGGAAAGGCTCGGCTGTTGGTAAAGGACGTGCACCTTTTGGGGAAACGAACGAAACATTGGGAAAACGAATCCGGCCAATGGGCGCACATTGTTAATCAGTGCCAATGAAAAGTCGGTCAAATGCTGTTCAGGCTCGGCAGTGAACTCGCGTTGGAAATGCTCGAAAAGCATTGAATCCAAGAAAAGGCCGATTTCCTGAAGAAAGGAAAGTGAGGGAGGGGACGAAAGGGGAGGAAATGCCAAAGTGATTGGGTCCAATTGGGGAAAGATGAACAGAGAGTTAAGGCCGGCGGCTGAGGGCAAAGTGTAATTGGCCAACTCCGCGGGAAGTATCGACAGAATGCCGTTATCTGTTCAAAGGAGAGAGTTGCGGAGTTGGGTGGCGGACGACTGACTGGAAACGTCGCAGAATAATTGTCCTTCTTCGCCGGCGTCCCTTTCTCTTTCGGCACTCTCTGCCCCTTTTGATTTGCCATTTTTGTTGTATTGCTGCTGATCAGAATCGCCTTTCCCTCCAAATTCCTTCCGATCACTTCTCTTCGGTGTTCCCCCCTCTGTTGTGCTTTTTCGCTTCGTCCTTTTCCTTTCCATCTTTTTCTGCCCCAACTCTTTTTCGGCGTCCATTGTCTTTCGTTTGTACACCAAATATTCCTCGTCCCTTTCTTCCCATTCGCCGTCCCATCTTTTCCTCCTCCTCTTTTTCCTCCTCATCCTTTCTGGCACTGTTTGCAATATCAGAAAGTGATCTTCTTGCACGATTATTCCCATAAGTCGATGACAGTCCGAAATGGCCGCTCGAAAGTGCCCATGGGAAAGCACTTGGCCATGGAAATGGCAATTGGAAATTGACCGGCGAGGAAGACCTTTGTGAGTGATTGTTTGGTTGGCATGTCGAATCACAGAGACCTGACAAAAGAGTGATCAGAATACCAAGTGTCACTGTTTGTCTCAATTATTTGACTCTGATTTTTATCTCATACAAATCCTTCCCTTCTGAAATGGTTTACCAAGTGGGGACTGATCAGCCGATTGTTTGGACGAAGTCCAACCAAAAAGGATGTGTTCCATGCTCGGAAGCGAATTGTTCGCGTAATCCCATCGGGGCTTAAGTCGCGCTTAACAGAACTCAGCAAACTGTACTCCGGGACTTGGTCTTGCCGATTCACGCCGAAAGTATGCCGCAACTCAGAAACAGTGAAAGTCCGATGGATTGCCTGAGAGGGAAAATGGCGAAATGGGGGGAGGGGGGGGGGAAGAGAAGGCAAACCCGAAGGGGAGGAGGAACGAGGAGGAGGAAAGGGACCAGCAACAGAACGATGTGGGCACAGCGGGGGAGGCGCAGGGGCATTGACGGAAGGACGGCGAACGGAGAGAGAGAGGGATGCAACCAAATGACGCAATTTCACAAATGAAATGGCATTTTTTTCATTTTAAAAAAGGTTGGATTTTCGCTGTGTGGTGCTGAATTGAAATAGTGAGAAGGGAAGTTTATACGACGAATATTGACAACAAATAGCTGATCAACTCTTTTATGCCACTGATCACTTTCATCATCCTTTGCATAATCAGCCCATCCCAACATATCCATCCATAGGTCGAGAAGGAACTCAAATGAACATCCGCAGAAGAGACAAACCGGTTAATTAGGAGAGGGGAGAAGAGAGAAGGGTGAGAGGGGTTGGAAGGGAAAAGAGGGGGGGGGGGGAAGGGAGAGAGGGGAAACGGGAGAAGGGAGAGGGCAAAAGGGAGAGAGAGAGAGGGGTGGGAGGAGAAAGGGAGAAGAGAGAAGGGTGAGAGGGGTTGGAAGGCAAAAGAAAGAAGAGAGAGTGGAGAGGGAGAGAGAGGAAAAGGGAGAGGGCAGAAGGGAGAGAGGGGTTGGAAGGAAGAGAGAGAGAGGGGTGGGAGGAGAAAGGGAGAAGAGAGAAGGGAGAGAGAGGTTGGAAGGCAAAAGAAAGAAGAGAGAGTGGAGAGGGAGAGAGGGGAAAAGGGAGAGGGCAGAAGGGAGAGAGGGGTTGGAAGGAAGAGAGAGAGAGGGGTGGGAGGAGAAAGGGAGAAGAGAGAAGGGTGAGAGAGAGGGGAGGAGGGAAAAGTGAGGAGGGGATGCTAATTACGTAGATTAAAAGCTATAAAAAGGAGAGAGAATAGGGAAGGTGAACAATAGGAAAGCGCGCAAACAAGGCCAGAGGTCCCGGGTCGGGATTCCTCTTTGTCATTTTTTTTTAATCCGACGCCGGTTTTCTGATTTTGCCAGCCACTAATATACACTAATAACCCTCATTATTATTTGACAATGATTCTGATGTATAAAATTAATAAAAGGGGTTGGATTTGGAATCTAAGGAAAGGAATCAATCCGTCTGTCCATTTCCATTTATCCGCTTCACAAACCGATTATTTTCTTCTCTATCGGAACGATCCCAGCCGTATGTGCGTGTCGGGCTCAAGTGCCCTTCAGGAAAAGTGGCAATGGATTTGGAGGAGAGAGTGAATTTGGGAAGGGAGAGGAGGAGGGGGGGGGAGGGATGAGACGGTGGTCAGTTAGAGGAGAAAGTGGGAAAAGAGCGAAGGGGAAGGGGAGGGTAACACTCCGAAGTTTGAATAGAACAAAGATGCCGAATGTCGAATATGAAAAAATCTAACTGACTTTTATTTAAACTTACGGTGACTGCATAAAAGGAAGAGGAAAAGAGAAAAGGGAAAAGAGGGAAGAAAGAAAAAGAGAGAAGAGGAAGGGGAAAAGAGGGAAGAAAGAGAAAAAAGAGAGGAAGGAAAAGAGTAAAGGGAAAAAGAACAAAGAAAGAGAAAAGGGAAAGGGAAAAAGAGGTAGGAAAAGAGTGAAGGGAAGAGAGAACTGGGAGAAGGAACGGAAGAGAAAGGAGTGGGGGAAGGGAAGGAGGGAGGGGAGGGCGCGGCATCATCTCCAAATGGTCATCCGTCTGCAGTTTTATTTAAAGGAAAATACAGCATAAAATTAAGACGGGAAATCCTCATTTGGCCTCTGCATTTGTTTAAAATTGAAGAAGCGCGAAGGGAAAAGAATCGCCCGCGGGCAATTGGCGGGAAGGACGAAAAAGAAAATGCTCGAGGGCATGGGAGAGGATGGAATTTCGGATAATGGCAGGGAGAGACAGGGGCAGATCAGATGGGCTGGAAGAATGGACGGGGGGGGAGGGAAAACGAAAGGGAGTTAAGGAAAAAGGGAAGGCAGAGGGGTGGGAGGGGAAAAGGAAGAGGAAAGTGGAGGGAGGGAGAGAGGGGACGGGAGGGGAATGGAGAATCTGCTTTTGGCGCCATCCAACGATTCGCCCCCCCCCCCGTGCAACTGGTTGTTGTTGTTGTTAGTTGTGCTGCTGGTGCTTTTGACTGTTTTGTCTGTCCCATTAAAAGTGAAAAGAGAAAATCCGAGCGGATTTAAGCAGGATTGAGGGAACCGAAAACAAACATAAAATCAGTAGGAAAAACAGTGAAGTTGACCGATGATGCGCTCGATCATCGCAAGGGAAAGGAAGGGAAAGGAAGGCCGGTTAGGAGGAAGAGGAGCAGAAGGAACATGCCCATAAATATGGGGGAGACGAACGGACGGTGTTCCCTTTTCACTTTCGCACAATGAAACCCCCCCCCCCCCCCCCCTTCTCTCCGTCCCGTTCACTTCCGCTTCTTTCTCGTTTTTACTGACGTTCAAAAATCCCATCCCCGTTTATAAAATTAAAGCAAAAAGAGATCTAAAAATTCAAATGGCATCGGAAAGTTAAAAAAGCTAATCCTAGAACGATGAGGAGGAAGATGGAGTTCGTCAACTATCATCACAACCGAAATCAATGTCTTTTCGAATGGATGAGTCTCACCATAAAGGGGGGGGGGGGGGGGGGGGATTTGTGTCGGAATCCCTCCACGCTGCACGCTCCATAAAACACCGGTGACTCTTTTTTGAGGAAAATGTATGGGCATTCAGTTCAATTTGGAAGTTGAAATGGATACTTTTAATATAAATATTGTAATCAACAAATTTTTAGATTATATAAAACAATGTCACTGGGTTTTTTTTCATCACCCTTTGATAACAGCGATGGGCCGAAGCTTCACAGCCTAAGAAAGAAACGGAGTCGAAATGCAAATTAATAATTTGAAATTACTTTTTTCGAAATCCCTGCAATATGGCAAGTGTCCACAACGTCACAAACATTTTTATAAGATTCGGGAGCCTAAAATTTTATTTGTGATGGGATTTAATGCGCTCGGATGCCTCTTCCATGACGAGTTTTGGAGATGCCACCCGAATGGAAATGCCCTGCTGTTTCAGTTTGTCCAGCACTTCTTCAAACCCCAATGCCCTCCGAGATTTGGCACGGGACATCGCTCTTCCCTGAAAAAGACTAATAAATTAGTGGAGCCTTTGAATTATTAGTAAACGACACACCGCCCCGTGGCAAGTTGTGCCAAAAGTATCATTCAATCCTTTCTCAGTCCCGGTGAGCACGTAACTGCACGTGCCCATTGTACCTCCGATTAGCACGGGTTGGCCTTAAACACTCCCATATATTTCTATTTCTATGCACTTTACCCGTAAGTTGGTAATCAACGGGAATCAGAGGATGGTGGGCGGGGAACGCGCGAGTGGAGCCTTTCCTGTGCACACACAATTGTTTGGGGCGTCCATCGACCCAATGCTCTTCAAACTTTGCGATGTTATGACTCACGTCGTATATTACATGCATGTCAAGGTCATCGGGCGAAGCATTAAACACCTTGGCAAATGCCTACATGGAAAATGCTTAAGTGATGGGAGGAGAGCAGCCTGTCCCCTCACTTTTTAAAACATGGGTTCTAAGGCGCACAAATCAAGAGGGAGGGGTCACTCCCGCTAACCTCCCTAATTTTGAATTGTCTAAGATTGAGTGGACAGCCAAAAATCGATTGGCCGCCTTAGTGCAATAGAGCCAAATATCGCCACCTGTCGGATACAAAATGTCATGCAAGACCGATTAACAAAAGCAAAATTAGCAGCCGCAGCCATTCCTTTCAGATAATCCTGTCCTAAAAGGGATGAATCACTGAGACAAATAAAACGGAAATGTAATGCCTTCCTGACTGCTAATTCTAGCACAGGCCAACTGCCGATCATTAACGCCAATTTGGTCACGCGCCATCGCTTTTTCCATTGCAACTAACTTTTGGAAAAAATGCCTTTAACCACATAAATTTTTATATACAGCATCCGTGGCCACTTGATGACCAAGGCCTCTGCTTCCGCTGTGGACCATGCTTAAATGAACACTTATAAATGAACTTTCCCAAATTATGTTTTGTTTTACATGCAAACTCTTCCAATGGCATCAAGTCCCATTTTTTGAGCGGCGAATCGGTCGTAAATTTCTTCTACAACTTGTACTTCTCCGTAATGATTCCCGGCACCCAATGTGCCCAGCTGATTTTACAATATCGTTTTTTCCAAGGCCAACAAAAACAAACACCTGCGGCAGCCCACGTTTCTTTGCTCTAGTCGATACCTTTGAAGCATCGGCCTGAAGCATTCTGCCTACAATTTGTTTCTTTGTCATTATTATCATTTTTTAAAAATGGATAGGCCACCATATTCTTCACAGTGCTCTTTGTCTTCCGCCCAGGAGTAACCCTCGCGCAGTGTCCAATCCATGCCCTAACTCGAGAATATTTAAATCTTTCAATTTTAGAACATTTCCAACCATCTCCAGGCATTCCTCGAAGTCTCGCACATTAATTGGAATAATTCCCTTGGAACCGATCCCAACGGGAATGTAATCGAACATTGTCTGTGCAAGTTGTTCCTTGTAAGGTCGAACATCGTTTTCAAAAAGATTTGTCCTGATCAATCGCACTCCGCAATTAATGTCGAAGCCAACTCCACCTGGGAAAATATTGGAAGTAAACAGCCAAATAATCCAACATTTGCCTGGTGAAACAACAGATTTTGGGTCAGAAGAATCGAAAGCAGCAATATTTCCGATTGCAAATCCGTAGCCGGAATGAACGTCGGGTAGACCGATCGAATTTTTGATAATTGCGGGTAATGAGGCAACATTTCCGATCTGTTTCACTGCGGGCAAAAACCCAGCAGCCGAGCTCTTCGTGCTGACTTCCAGCTCTTCAAACATAAGCCTTTCCAACGCTGAATTCACATAAAAGCGGCCTTCCACCTTAACTAACGCATTATTTGTTTTGTTTTGACGAATGCAAAAACTCACATTCATATTTGGCACGAAACCTTTTTTTATTCTAAATTCGACAGGCGATATTCGTTCGATGAAATCGAGCTCATCTTTATAAGTTCTGGGCATTCTAAAGTTTGAAATAAAAGATAGTTTTCGATTATATGCAGATATCTCGGTCTTAGGTTGGGCCAAATCTTATTTTGTCAGATCACTCCTTCAAATCGGTCCGACTTTGCCCTTCTTATTAATATCTGTGTGGGAGATATACTTGGTATATAATAGATTTTAGCTCTATTGGACCATGGGAACTAAGTGAAGTAGCAAAAAAATAAAATAAATTTTTTTGAACCTATAATTTGGAAAATTGGTAAAAAAATGTATTAGTAAATTTTTATCTGCGAACCCTATTCATACATAGCTTATGCGCGAAAAATATCTAATTTGTAAAAAGAGTAAATTTTTCTTATTTCGTGAATTTATCGCTCTTTTTCTAATCCAACTCCTTTCAAGAAAATGGCAAATCATTTTAATGCAGAATCTTTAAACATCGACAATTTTCAAGCACCGGTGTTGGAGCTTGGCGATCAACCATCCAAGGAATTTTTAGAACTTTTTTCAAAATTAGATTCACAAATCAGCGGTGAACTTATTGAAAAAGCATGGAAGCAATACGACACTGTCGGCCAACAGATTATTTTAGAGGCATATAAACATCAAAGAATTTATTTCTAATAATTTTTTAAGGGCAATCGCTTTTCCTGGATGGCATGTGCTTTTTTTACTACGGTTTGGCAAGCGACACCATTCGGACAAGAACTCATCTGCAAATACTCTCTGTCTAAATTACTTTCCATTTGCGAAGTCAGCGTTCTTGAGTTCTTCGACAAGCTCGACAGTTGGGTGGAGTTGGTTTCTGCTGCTCGACGACTCTTTGACCAGGTTAGGCGTGTCCAATCCAACTTGGCAGTCTCTGCAGTGATCTTCAAAAAGGTATTTCTTACAACTCGCACAGTTCTTCAGATTATCTTAAGTTTCTTCCCATTTTTCGACGTATATTTGGCAATGGGAAACAACAGTCTCCAACAATAATTCCATCTCATCAAAAGGCGAAATATACTAATCCATTGGATAATCTCTCGAGTTCTTCGCTCTTTGAATTTATCTGGACGTTATTTGTTTCACTTCGAAGTTTGTTTTTGGGTACTTCTCTACACTGATCCGCTTGTTTGAGAAATTTTTTAAATTTTTATTCTAAATGTTAGATTCGCTTCAGAAGAATGGAACGGTTCAAATTAGCTCTTACGCACGCACACCAGTGAACTATTTCGCCTTTTTTCGTCGTCTGAATTTGATTTCACCAGTAACTGAACTCGCAGGCGATTGTTTTCCCTAGTTTAAACCAGATGCAAACCCCCATATTATCTAGTTAACCTTTATTATTTTACTGCGAAATAGTCCACTGGCTGGCGTAATCACTCATTTAAACCCATTGGTGAAATCACCTGACAACGAAATTATTAAAATGCGGCGCTCAAAAAGATATAAGACATTTTGAGCGATGAACATTTCACCATAGTTATTTGGACCGGACATCGTTCTCATTTGTGGTCACAAATTGCTGAACATCCTATAAAACCCATGATTCGCTATTTATTTGTTGTTCTGATGCGAATATAGCAGTAAAAATTGGTTTCTTTAATTAAACCACTTATCAGAACAGTTTAACCAATCGCAAGAAGACTTGCTGCATTCGTTTCACCTTCTTTTGTGTTTGGTTGACTATGTTTTTGATGCTCTTCATCGTTCGGGCCAACAGAATCTGTTGGACTTTTCTTTTGGTAATTTTTTCAACAGAAATCGTAGTTCTTAATGTTTTATTTTAGTCCAATCTCTTCATTATGACGGTCGATCTTCGCTCGAAATTCTTTGCGATGAATTTAATGGTGTCATTTTGGAGGCGAAACATTTACAAATTCATTGGCTTATTCCACGCCTTCACAAATTGTCTGCAGAAGAAGAAATTGTTGGGTATGGCGCGGACAACGGCGGAATGCTTCTCAATCTCGAAGTGAACAAGTCAGTTTTCTTTTAACATTGGTAATAGTAGTTTTTACCGAGAATCGAATAAAAAAAACTAATTACAATTTGAAAAAAATAAAAGGATTTTTTTTCGTTACAAAAACAAAAGTTCTAGTCCTGGATTAGAGCCAAAAAAAAATCGGAAAATTATTTCATAAAATATTCTATAAAAACGAAATGAAATTTCCCATAAAAACATTAAATGACTTTGTTTTTGCAAAGGGTTTTTAAAATCTGTTTAGAAAGGCATTTGATCAACACTACACCAATTCATTAATGATTCGTTCGGAAGTGGATGAGCGAATATTTTTGGTTCCATTTTTACAGGATTTTTCTTATCTTTATGACGCTGATTTTGATGGTGCTGTTTCTTTTCATTATCTTATTTTTTTTCCTTCCTATTTTATAGAAAAAGTTGTATCATTCTTATTAAAATCTGGCGATTTGGACAAACACCTTGTGAATGCCCAGTTGATGCTCAAAATTACAACACAAAATTGTTTTGAGAAAATAAGTAGCCGGAAGACGAACAACAGACCGCCATTTGTCGGGAAATCCTACGTGATAACCACAGAGGTACAGTTGTATTCGTGACTCATATGCACTCATTGTTTTCAGACTGTTTGCCCTAATGGATTATCTTTGGACGAACAAAACGAGTCACAAAAAATTCACAATTTGTTGTCGTCTTTTAAAGGAATCGAAGACGAACTTCTCGTTTATTTGTTCGAAGATTGTTTGGAAAATCCGAAGGAATTTGTTGCAGACCAAGGCAATTTAACCAATTATTTGTTTCCTGTTTAATTTTCATTT